>JACTAT010000049.1:2489513-2897894 GCA_014526335.1 Chrysaora quinquecirrha
TATGGAGAGAAAAGTCAGAGGAAAGGGCTTTCGTTTGTTGTCATATCTCTATTACGTAAAATAACTTTGATGTAGCTACATATCATCAGAATAGAACCTAAAAATGGCTGAGCTGAAAATTGTTTACACAAACTACAGGAAGGTCTAATTGAAATTTCTAAACCCCAAAAATAACATTCAATAGATGGGTAACACAATATATGTGGATTTTGACTGCAAATGTCTGGAACCGCAAAGTTCCTTAGCGATTTAGTAGTAGCTACCGGCTGTTTCAATCCCAGAATTTATGTCAGAAATTGATATCCTATCCGAGAATTTTCAAGAAGTAACAAAACAATTTGACGTGAAATCGGGATGCCCAGAATAGTCATTCTAAAATGATTATAACTTGGTTCTAATAATTGTGGCCTGAACGGGGCCTGAATCTCTCATATTAAACATGTCCTTAACTATAGTACACATGCATTTATCGGCCGAAGATATCTCCAAGGTCCAGAAATTTCGAATTTTCATCACCCATTACCAGAAGTTTTAACTAGATCCTTAAAAGTTTACTATAGTTCATTTGCTTTACTCCCCGCAGCAATTCATATAGTATCTTGCTTTATAGATTTAGGTTCTTTGCTTTTTCAGGAGTAAGTGTATCAACAATCAAGAGAAGAAAAAGTGATTATGGATTGCAGTCACAGAGAGAAAGATCAAAGATAGATGATGCTGGTTTGGATATTGCGGTAAAAGCAATCACCGATAGAAATCCTAGGCTTGGAATAGTCATGATCCAAGGAGAGCTTCGGGCTTCAGGTGTCTGGGTACCGAGAGAGCGGATTAAACAAGCCCTTGTAAGAATCGATCCGGTTGCGGTGCTCTTTCGCAAGAAAAAGCCAGTGAAAAGACGAAGCTACAAAGTGGATGCTCCAAATTCACTTTGGCACATTGATGCCAATTTGAAGCTTGCAAAGTAAGTTATGATTGCTAGTACTTAAAATGTTCTCAAAGCTGTTAAGGAAATATCTTCAATCATGTTAATGCCCAATCAAATACACTCTTTTTTTTATAAGAAAGATTTTATAAGAACACGAGCTTGGATTTTAAGAACACGAGCCTGGATTTTGCTCAGATTTTAAGAACAAATTAAGAACAAGCTGAGGCTGGCCTTTTTTTAAGCCCTAAGAATAACAGTGAATATAAATGTAAGAGAGTCATATTGAATGTAAAAAGCAAGCGAACAAATAAATAAACAAGCATGTTGCACTTTTACACAAACCTAGTACCACTTCCAACATTCACTGAAAGCAATTACTGTCTAAGTAAACGAGGAAATTAAGAACAAATTAAGAACATTTCAGGCTCAAAAATGGCAAAAATTTAAGAACAGCCAGCCTCAATCCAACTTTCCTGGTTTTTATAAAAAAAAAGAGAGTGTATCTCATATATTTCAATCCACAGGCTATTCCTCGATGCGTCAGAGAATGAATAATTGCCTCTGTGCAAATGCGACAATAACTTGCGCACAAGAATACCAAGTGCCCAACCAACAAGCCAATACAGTAAGATAATAATAATACAACAATATAAATGTACTCAACAAATACACTCAACAAATACTGTAATTTTACTTCAGCGCGGGAAAGTACTTTTAATTTAGTGTATATGCCCATATGATGTAAATAATTGGTAAAACCTCCTGATACTGTGGAAACTATTAAGGTTGTCAGATACATTGAAATAAAGTAGTACTGACATACACGGCTCCAAATGTTGTGGAAAGGATGGAAATAGTTAAGAGGCACATTGGTACATAGTAGTACAGGCATACATAGCTCCAAATGCTGTGGAGTCGGTGGAGACGTTGGTGAGGTACATAGCTATGTAGTATTTCAAGCATACATGGCCCCAAATGTTGTGGAGACAATGGAGACGGTGGAGAGATGCATAGGTACATAGTAGTACAGGCATACATGGCTACAAATTCTGTGGATTCGGTGGAAACGGTGGACAGATACATAGGAATTTAGTATTTCAGGCATAGATGGCACCAAATGTTGTGGAGACAATGGAGACGCTTGCGAGATGCATAGGTACATAGTGGCACAGGCTCCAATTGCTGTAGAGTGGGTGGAAACGATGGATGGAGACGTAAGTGTAGTACGTGTATACATGGTTCGAAATATTGTGGACATGGTGGAGAGATATAATTACATTGTAGCAGTAGCGCAGGTATTCGAGCAAGGGGCAAATCACTTTCCTCAGAAATGGACGAGATTTTTGGAATTTTCACAGAAAAACAATAGAATTTCCTGAGAATTATCAAAGGATTTTCAAAATAACAATAGGATTTTTAAAAAAGTGGACGAGATTTTTTGGAGTGATTTACCCCTCGTATTCGAGGATTTACGACAATGCAGAAACCTGACGTTCTTCTGATAGTTAATTGTTTCATAAGTAAAAGAATGATCCGTAATGCAAGTATGGTTCTAGTGGGACTTTTCTTGATATAAAGCAACATTGCATCCGAAATGTAAATCTTTAGGGGATGTAGGGTTTTAAAACTAGAGCTTTAAAGACATATGTTGAAATATAATCAGACCTTTACAAGTATTTTTGTTTTGGTGGTGTAAATTTGGTTCAAATTTAGAAAACGGATGGTCTTGTGATTTTTCTTCACTGCACTGCAATCAACCGTAGAGATCGTTTTGGGGAAAGACTCATCTTAAGTTCATGTCCGTTTTACTTATCAGACCAAGAGCCAAGAATCATTGAAAGGAAAGTACACGTTTTCTTAAATAAGAACTTTAAGCAAGACTGTATTTATTACCACGTTGAAGCTATCATTCGATTCTCTCGTTACGGCTTCAAAAATAGAGATATCTATGTAATCACAACAACGTAATTAGGTAAGATGCCTCTTGGCCAGAATACGTTATGAAGAAAAAAAGGAACTAATGAATTGAACGTCTCACTTGAGAAGCAGCGGCAATACGGCTGATACAACTATTTGCTGCAAATTCGCAAAACTCGCGCGTAAGGGACAAAATAATTATTTGGATCCTCGAGTACTCGGAGTTAGAAGGGTCGCCTCCTCATTTCAACCCATTTACCACCTGTACACTACACTTACTAGTATGGAATCACATCGCAAACGGAGATGCAGGTATTTTTGTCAGAAAAAAATTAAAAATTAGCCAAGACTGAAAGTGTCTGAACATTTTCAATATTGTGCACTGAACGTTGCTGGCAAATTTCTTGGATATCTAGAAATGTTGGTTAATATTATTTTCATTTGAATAAGGAACAGTCGGTTGTCTGCCAGGCCTGACTGTCGAGAACCCGAAAGAATGATTTCTGCTGCTTTATTCTCGTTCCCCTACACCGAACACCCTTCCGAGCAGTGGCGTAACAGAACAGTCTGGGCCTCTTAGGAATATTTTGCTGGGGGGGCCCTTTCGAAAAAATAATTTTTTCCGACATTTAGACAAAAGTAGCACAGACAGTGAGAGAAATACTTTACAGTTTCAAAAATACTTTGATTTCGATTGCTTGTTCTTGGGCATTCAAACATTGTCTTCAAATGCTCCAACAACGAACATTGCACTTCTTGTAATAGGCTTGAAATCAACTACAGTACTCTGTGCCAAGTACTAGCACATGCAGTCTGCTTAACGGAATCTCAGGACTAGCGTAGCATACAAAGCTCTGAGAAAGAGCAACATAATTCACCTTGGCTCATTTTTTCTCGATATCACTGTATCTTGCAAACCATTACGGGCCCAAAGGGCTTGAGGGCCCTTAGGAGTTGCTCTTACCCCAATCTACGTCGGTTACGCTACACATTTTGTTTTTATAAGAAACCTAGCTTGGGTCCTAGTACTAAAAGTTTCTTTATTTTTTACCAGTTTCTAGTAGGAGTTCCTTAATTTTTTCGCTGAATGAGGATGACAGTTCCTTATATAGTTCCTTGTCGTCATATAGCTACACGTTTTTTTTTTTATAAGAAACCTAGCTAAAAGTTTCTTAACAGTTTCTAAATGAATTGAAATAAATTGCAGTAAAACGACAAAAAACCTTCTGCGAGATAAAGGGACACCAATATTGCTTACAGATGCGAGAAATCGCACAGAATTAGCCACGCTGGTGTGAGAAGTCGCACGGAAATGCTTGAAAACTAATTACTACCTCCACAAATGTGAGTCAGTATGTTGGAAAACAGACGCAAAAATTTCTACAGTTTCTTAACTTCTTCCTCCTAGTTCTAAAAGTTTCTTAACTTTTTGGGTGTTTAGTTCTAGGTTTCTTATAAACCGGTTTCTTATAAAAAAAAAACGTGTATATGTTTGAAAAGCTATTTTACAGCAAATTTGCTTTGTTTTCTAACTTTAAATACAAACGGAGCTTTTTTGGGAAGTATGATTGGCAATAAGTTGTTATATATGTTAGTTAGTTGCACAAATCATCTTGTTCTTGAAAAAAAAAGAGTCTTAGTTTTTCATCCGAGCCTGGACAGTTCCTTAAACTTCCTTTATTGTTTGGGAATTTTCAGCCTCGAGTTCCTTATAAAGGTGCTTCTTATAAAAGTAACCTTCATGTCTGACCCTTATTGCTAAGCATTTTCTCTTTCTTGTCACTGTCTCACTTTGTTTTAAAATCAGGTAAACTTGGGGTGAATGTTTTTATTTTTAGTTGTTAAGCACGAAGTTGTTATTAAGAATGAGGCAGAAACTCTGTCATGCAAGATAAGAGATACACTCATTTTTTTTATAAGAAACCGTTTATAAGAAACCGTAGGGCCAGATTTTCAAAACTTAAGAAACTTTGGTAGGAGATTTTGTGTGAACCAAAAAAGTTAAGAAACTTTTTATATTTTTCTTAACGAGCAAAACAACTGCCACACTTCAGTCCCACAGGGTTGAATGCAGGCCCTCCCTGGTTGAATGCCAACTCACTGACAGATTTATTATGATGAGACCTGGGTTTTTTCATATGGAAGCGAATGGCGGAAACTTGATTTTAAGTGTCATTTCCAGGGCGAAAATTCACATGTGTTTTTATGTTAAGAAACTTGCTAAGAAACTTTTCGTACCATAATTGGGGTGACAGCTAAGAAACTCTGGTACGAAGATTTAGCATAGTTTCTTAAAAAAAAAAATGAGTGTATCTATGTTTCTATGTTTCACAACATATTGGTTTCCTCAGAGAGTGAATGCAAAATCATTGGTAAATGGGTTGATGCATTCCAGACTGGGATACAACAAGGAATGTCGGATGTAACTCAATGTGCGAGAGAGCGTAAAAAAAAAATGCTAACAGTATTTGAACGGAAGCAACATGTCAACAGTGGAGCCTTGAACGTATCTAATGTAAGTCAAAAGGAGCTCTTAAGAAACATGAACACTTAACTGGGTCTTTCTTCTCATAAATATCTTTAATTTTTATGTGGTGCCAGAAACTTAGGTACTGTTGCGTTTGAATCAGGGAAATAGAAAACGAATTTTGCAATTTGTCACATGTAGACATGTACTGTATCTAGTTTGACATCATCATCATCATCAATCAATCAATTTAAATGAAAACATACCACTAGCTGAGGTATGTAACATGAAATTTAATCAAAACTAAACGTGAAACTCTCCACGCCAACTGGTGGCAAAAACAGTAGCAAAAAATGAAAAGTTTGAAATCTGCAAACTTTCATGAATGGTGATGATGATGGATGGTGACAAGTTCACTACTGAGCTAGTTAGCATGCGAATTTATTTTGAGACACTGATGGATTCAGTGAATAGTCTGTGACCACATAGCTATCGACAAATAATTGTGGAAAGTTCAGATTTCAAAGTATGGCTAGCTCATCGATAGAGGTGATCTCAAACTACAGCGTAGGGTTAAACTGCTCTGCTTGGTAAGTCTTTTGTTTGGGGTGATAACGTATTTTGGTTTTAATTTAGACTATTATGGGCCCATGACCCCGGGGTTATACTATTGATGGTCGACGCTCTCCACACAACTTTTATTACAATCAACTAATCAATCAATCAAATTGTCATTGGGCAAATTAACATTACAATCCTACTTGTAAGAGTTACTTTTAAGTAATATAAAAAATTTATGAAAGCATTTTATTTTCACATTACAACTACTTAGCTGCTAGGGGATGACGCCTAGGACTCTGAAATAACCAACATGGTGTTGGAGCCCAGAGCCCTATGCAGTTAACAGTACTAATGTACATGTATTATCTAATTATCTAATTATGAATTGGTACAATATGCATTTCTTCAAAAGGAAGTGATTTTAGAGTAGGTAGTACTTGGATAGGGAAAATGTGAAGGAATTTTTAGTACTGGATCAAAGACTGCCAAGCAATATGAAATAGTAAATTCTGAATGCTGGCATTTAGCATTATTACAATTTTTCACCACAATTGGTGATGGGAAAGGGTTTATAGCATACAGCAGCTACAGTAAAGCCAAGTGCAGTATACATTGTGACCCCAAGTGCACTTTAAGTTTATTTTCAAAAAGCAAATGTTGAGGAACTGCTAAGGAATGTGGAGTACTCAAATTAAGTTATCAGGAAAGCAATCGTCAGTAAGGAGCCTTAGCCGAACTTGCTTAGAAAAATAATAGGTGTATGGGAGTAGGTTATTGTGCTTAATAAGGTGGACTACAATGCTTCATTTCACTTATAATCAATAAGGGATAATTGATGACAACAAGGTTATAAAATTATTGTTTCTGCGAAAGGCTATAGCGGGATAGACAACTTTTCATTTTATGGCTTGATTTGGTGGGCTATTTCGCTATTATTAAGAAAATAGTGAACAGAAGGATTTTGCCTGGTAGTGAGAATTCCTTAAAAAAGCTCTGCCTCTTGTGCTTGCATTACGTTCATTATATTATATCATATATCATATCATATCATATCAAACCATATGGTAAGAAATAACTTGTTTTTTGGTTATTTGTAATATCTATCAATAATTTTGTCCACAGTCTTGACATTTGCCTTGACCCCGTCGTCGAAAAGTGTGGCCACACTATCTGCCGTAAGTGCCATGTGTCAATTATGCAAAATTCAGCAATGAAGCATTGCCCAGTATGTAGAGCTGTATTGGATATCAATCCTTCGACAAACTACAGCTTAAAGACCATAGTGGATGGTTTGGACGCCAAATGCACTTTCTGTTCTTATACGTCAAGTGTATCTGGCGTTGTTACACACCTTAAGGACTGCCAAATGGTGACAGTAGAATGCCCAAATATGAATTGCGGGGAAGTTGTCACAAGAAGAGACGCTCAACTCCACAGCACAGTCTGTCACATGGCAAACGTCGCTTGTGACTATTGCAGCAAGGAAATGCGCAGAAGAGATCTCGCAAGCCACAAAAGCAATAATTGTGTTGGGTGTTTAGTTGAATGCAAGTATGGCTGCAATGCTTCCTCTTTGACAAGGTACCTATAAAGGAGACAAAAATTTTTGAAAGCTTTAATCAAATTTACTTTGATGAATAACTTGGACAGTTAGAAAACGACCTCACTGACATTGACCTTAAAAAAATTACGTTTTTTGATATCACCCTTGAATTCAACATCATAAACTGTTGTTGAAACATACTTTTGTATTTCCTATCACAGCACCTTAACACAAAATTCAACGTTTCTAAACACAATTTTCTCAATTTTCGCTTTACTGGAGATAAAAACCGCACAAAACTGCATTTACAATTTACGGACCTATGTACTTTTAAATCCATTCTTCTCTATGCCACGCTTGCACATTTTAATTTGTCAGTTTGCTTTTTTCTTCTCAGTATATCCCACTTGCAGCATGTATATTTTCATCTTAATAAAAAACATTTATATGTGTATGCACATTAAAGGAGAATGACTGTCGCATTTATCATTTTTAGACCAAGTGTCATGCATGTTTTTCAGTCACATTTTTCTGGCTTGTTTCTAGAGCATATATTTGTGCGAATTTCTGGAACATGACCATAGCAGTTGTGGCTGCGACACTTGATTCCTTAAAACGTTCTTCAATTATAATCTGGTTATGTTTTCTAATAAAAAGTTCCTTCCATTGAAAATTTCTTCGTTAAAAGAAAGTTAGAAAAGGAGAGCGGTGGAAAATAATTGTTCTTTCTTTTTGTGGCTTTTTAGAAACTACATTCCAATCCACCAATATAACTGCAAAAATATTGTCCGACGCTGTAGAGTACCTTCCTGCTCATTTTGGGGAAACTTCAGGCAGATGGCAAAGCACAACGATGAAGAAAAAGATCAACATTTGAAGTTATGGCAGACAGAAAATGAACAGTTTTATTTGGCAGTACAACAGAACAGTCTGGTAATTTTTTGTCGCGCAAAAGATTTCACATATTCATGAATAGCACCTGTTAATAGTATGAAATAATCGTAATTGATAAAACATTGAATGACCTGAAATGACATGAAATGAGTTGAAATGATTTTAAATGAGCTGGAAATCACCTGGAATTACCATACAGGATCTGAAATGCTGTTTAGACTAGCTCCTTTCTTTTTAGAGCTGTTTAAAGTTCATGGCTGTGTTAAAAAGACGGAATCAGTATTAGAATCTGAGAATGCAAATCTGGGAATGGCATCTAAGAATGGGCTTCTGGTAAAGGAATGTAGGTATGGGATCATGGAAATGGGAGTCTGGGGATAGGAATCTGAGAAAGGGAATTTGAGAAGCTGAGAAAAGGAATTTGAGAAGAAGATTCTTTTCTCAAATTTCCTTCTTCAGGTTCCTATCCCCAGATTCCCATTTCCATGATACCATATCTACATTCCTTATCCAGAAGCTTGTTCTTAGATTCCTCTTCTCGAATTTCCTTTCTCAGATTCCGATCCGCAGATACCCATTTCCATGATCCCATATCTACATTCCTTTTCCAGAAGCCCATTCTTAGATGCCATTCCCAGATTCGCATTCTCAGATTCTAATACAGATTCCGTCTTTTTAACCATGAACTTTAAACAGCTCCAAAAAGAAAGGAGCAAGTCTGAACAGCTAATTGTTAGGTCATTTCAGGTCATTTAGAGTGATCCCAAGTCATTTTCAGGTCATTTCAGATCACTTCAGCTGATTCAGGTCATTCAATGTTTTATCAATCACGTTATGAAATTGTGATAATAGCCTGGGGAAGAGACAAATTAAATGAAGCGCTTGATACCTGTGTATGCAAAACGTTAATTCGGTCAGAGATACCCAAGAAAAAAAGAAATGGCTGTCTGGCTTTTTTGTTGTAAGAATACTTGGCTTCAATTTCAGCGTGCCTTTTTCTTATTTTTCAAGTGATTTTTCACCAACTTATCACCCCCTACCCTTCTCACAAAACATGTTTAAATAAAATGGGTGTTCGGGCAAGGTCTTTACACTAAGGGACTTTGCTTGCGCGTATCTCATATAGTTTCGGCGATAGCAAAAATATTTCAACCAATTTTCAGCTTGTTGTTTCTTATAAAGGTTGTTCATATAAAAAACTTGTATGCAGCTAAACATCAGCTCTTTTCCATATGGGTTTTTTCTGCTTGGTGTACCTTTTAAAGGCTGCACTATCCGCCATGTAAAATGCCTGTTCGAAAAAGCTTTCTGTCTGGCAAGAATATAATATGTTTAGATGGTCCATTCACACAGACAGAGCCCAAATGTTGCTAACAATTACAACTATGATAGGGATGAACTGTAATTTTGAAATTTATTTCGAATAGCATACAATTTTTCTCTTTTACTTTTATATAGCTTCATTTCACGGAGGAAGTAGACACTATTTTCAGCATAGAGTGGAAAATATCACGTCTCGAGGTACCAATGAATTCTGCTGGGATCCGATCTCCGCCAAATGTTTCAGGAGGAGTGACTTGGGTCTGTGCTGTTCAAGAAATAAGTGGAAGACATGCATTTTTTCTTTCACACCAAGCAGCAGAGGCAATCAATTTCAGCTTTCGGTATTATTCAAGATCAGAATATTTTGATTTTTAAAGACTGGTTTACGCTATGAGATACACGGAATTATTTTGTAAAAATCCGTTTTATTAGGAAAACTTAGAGATTTGAAGAAGGTTCTAGATAAGAATGCTTATGCACACCTCGCAGAACCTAAAAAATACAAAAATTTGCTAGTAGAGATTTCCTAACGGTAGCGAAATTATCAAAAGGAAAAACAACAATAGTTACAATTTTATCCGTTCATTTTATCATCATCATCATCATCATAATCATCAATACAATTATTGAACATACTCCCAGCTTAAGTATGTAAATCAAATTTAAAAATACTCGCTTCCCTCTTTATGTATACATAACATTACTAAGAGTTACACTTAGTATTTCAAAATCAAATAGTAAAGAAAAATCTTTTTAGCAACAATGGCAACAACAAAACGACATAAAGCTATAGCAGAATTGGTTTATACTAGGCTAGCAAAATACACAAATTAATATAAGCAGTTATAATACTTACTCAGTTACAATGTTACACGTTTTTCTTATATAAGGAACCTTTGGGCTGAGTTGAGGCTGGAGTTCCTTAGTTTTTTCGCAGAATGAGGCTGACAGTTCCTTATATAGTTCCTTTTCGTCATATATGTTTGAAAAGCCATTTTACAGCAAATTTGCTTCGTTTTCTAACTTTAAATACAAACGGAGTTTTTTGGGGAAGTATGATTGGCAATAAGTTGCTATAAATGTTACTAGTAAGCACTAAGTTACTAAGTTACCACTATAAGCAACTAAGACAAAGATCCAGCATTCAAAATATGAAAATTTACATTGCATTCCATCTCCCATAGCTTTCATTTTCGTCTTATGATGTGATTTTATATTTTACAACTCGAAACAAACAAATGTTCACTTGCAAATTCAGGAGTGGTTGTTAGGTACAAAAGTATTAAGCAACTTTTAAGCAACTTTGAGGGCTGAAATGTCCAAAATTTTAACCAACTTTGAGGGCTGGACAAAAGTCCAGTTGCTTATTGAGAAAAAGTGAAATCCTCAGGGGTGTAACAGGCAAAAAAATGTTCGAGATTTTACGGATTTCTGAAATACCTCTGACTATGCTACGGATTTCTTGATTTCTGCCAGAATTTCTAGCAATTTTTTGGATTTCAAAAGATTTCAGAATGAGTTTTCTTTGTTGGGCTCGTTTCAGTGTTAATTTATATCGCTTTATAAACAACATGTGCTTTCACACAATACACGCAAGTTTTGCTAAGGCTCAGTACTGAAAATTCCTGAACCCTATCTCACCAAGAGGGGCTTAGTGTGCACCCTATTAGACTTTAAGCTCATTCAATCAGTAGCAGCCTGGTATGGATCAGTAGCAGCCTAGTTGGAGTTTCTACTTCTTACCATCCACATTGTTAAATTGTCAGGGTTCTATATATAGTTGTGTCTCCATGCCAACAAATTTGCAATCGGACGCTTGATAGTCGCAATTCCCAAGAAATTTGAGCTTACTACGCTTAAGAGCATTGAAATCAGCAACAACAAGCAGGGACGTCACTTTATAATTTTTTGTGGGGTGTTAACAGTTTTGCCCTGCAAAAATTTTTCCGTAAAACAAGTTTATAGGCTACTCTTACTAGGTATCCTCTTAAGCTCTGCTGTGATTGGTTATTATACTCTACAAAGGTGGTATACTTTGCGTACTGTGGTGGTTAAGCTCTACTGTGATGGGTTATTATGCACTACACGCATTTTTTTTTATTATAAGGAAGTTTGGCTAAGGTTCAGTGCTGAAAATTCCTTAACTGGTGACCAAATTTGGGTACTCAAAGTTCCTTATTTAGAGACAAGTTGCTGCTGAAACTGATTTGATGATTGTGTCGTAGACAGGTATAGAGTAATCTCATACAGATTTTTTCCGCTTATCGGAGATAACATACATAATACATAACGTGTGCATTCAAAAATCTAATTTTTCAGATCCAGTACTAGAAATTCCTAAAGTTTTTGACTTTCCCAGTACTGCATTTCTTATATAAAGCACTTCCTTAAAGACAAAATGCGTGTACTGTGGGTGGTGGATTATTATGCTCTACTGTGGTGGATAAGCTCTACAGTGGTGAGGTATTATGCTCTACTGTGGTGGTATACTTTGCGTACTTTGGTAGATAAGCTCTACTATAGTGGGTTATTATGCTCTACTGTGGTAGTACTTTTTGGCTACTGTGGGGGATAAGAAGTCATAACAAAATCTTTCGATAAAGGGAGAAAAAACAACAAAATGGAATCAAATCAAATGTCAATAAACTACAATCCTGGAAGAATTTTATGAGACAACTTTTGCTTTGAGAGTGCCTTTACCCTCCTCTTGTTTAATGTTGTGCTTATAACAAGTTGTCGCACTGTCATTTTTTTGGTGTTTCATGTTGTTTTAAACACTTTTCAGCATTGAAAAAGGGGGAAGGGAGCGAATTTTTCGGTCTCATAATTTTTGTCCATGATTGTAGTTGAGCTAGAATGCTAAGTTGATATATAATCTTATGATACCTTAACTCTTGCCTTTGCTTTAAGTAGAAGTATGCCAATCAATTTTTGAATGATATTCATATTGCTATTTCGCTGCCTGATCAAAACACCAAATGCAACTGTTATTTGAATGTTATTTCTTTTAGTAATTTTCTGTCGCAAATTTTTTTTACAAATTGAAATAAGGGCGGCGTACGTGAACGGTGACTTGCTCTTGATTTCATTCCCTAAGTCCTGCATTGTTGTTTCTTTTATTGTGCCATAGTTTTGAGCTCTGAATTTTGAACGAAAAGATGGTGCTGCTATAGTTTTGCCCTCTTCCCATATGATTTTTTCAATTATTTTGATGATGGCCAACTTGAAATTCTCATCTTTAACCAAATGTTTAGCAGCTGCATAAAATCTGTGCTTTCTCAATGATTTCATTGCTCTTTGTAAGCTGCTCTGTTTTTTTTCTTTTTGCTGTGATTTAACCTTTAGAAGAATTACACGAAATAAAGAATTAATCTATTTTTCTTTAAAATCCCTAGTTTTTTAAAACCAATGTTTTTATGCTTAAGATAAAACAAAGAAAGTTTTTCTCGGTGAACAAGGGAAATGAAATCATATCATGAATCATATCATTTCATAGATAGCAAGAATCTTGCAAATTCAGTACCATCTATTTCAAGGAATAAAAAAAAACATTTGCAACACAATACCAGTGACATACAATATAAATTAAGATGAAGTGAATTTATCAGACAATACAATCAAGGGCTGGTTGTTATATCAATGTAATCCATGATGGATAGTTCAATATTGATTACAATGTCCATTGTTCACATGAATATTTCTGGAACAAATTTTTTGCAATCAAATGAAAATCCAGTGAAAATTACATCAGCAATGGAAACAGAAAATTGAAATATATCAAAATTATCTAATTAATGTATCTACTTACTGGTCCTTTGGATTTTATCTTAACTTGCTTTTTTGTAGAAGATTTTTCTTTCTCTACACCATCAAAACACAATTGCAAACGTGGTCTTTTCAAAACAGGGGAGGAAATACCAGATTCTGTTCCTTTCCTTGGAGTGAATTCAGTTTCCATAACCTCTACACCATTTCGAAAACAATTCATTTGATGGTTACCATGGCTTCTTAGCTCTTGTTCTATTTTAGCAACTTTTTCCTTAGCATTTATCATTTTTTCAATTTCTCTATGACATTTCTTGCAAATGAAAACATCAGTTTTTTTTAACCAAAATAAGTTATCTTGAATATTATTGCATCCGAAAACTTCTAACAAACATCTGGACACTGGATTATCTGCAAAAATTCTTTTCTGCTTTGGCAATAATTTTGCACAACAACTTATACACTAACTACTATTTATTGATAAAGTATTCATCTTTGTACAGATGATTTAAAACAAAAAATGAACGACAAAATAGAATATTCATGTTATCATATTCAGTATCAAGGCGTAAGATAAAGTAAGTAATAGTAACGGTTATGGTAATGGAAATGGTAATTCTAACTGCTTACCTCACGTTCTATTTGCTGACGTGATGACGATGTCCTAGCAATACAACATAGGTATCTATTTTCTTCTGCCTGACAAAATGAAGAAGCGAGTGTGTTCATCAAAAGTACTAGCCTGCGCAATGTGAGCAACAGCCAATTCAGACCCAAACCTGAAAATAAACAAAATCACTACATATATTGTCATAAAAACGTAAACCAGAAAGTGAAAAGTAGAATTTGCTCAATTTTCACCCCCAAAGTTACAAAAGATTTACAAAATGTCTGCAGCCAACCTGAACAAACTACGTTCTGCAGCATAACAACCATTTGGTAGTCGGTCTGGTCTGGCTTTTATCCATCTGACATAATTGAAAACGGGGTTGTCGTCTTTTGTCCGTTTTCAGTAACTGGAATTCCACAAGTCTCTGTTTTAGCGACCTATCAGTGTTAAGGAGCATAACAGAGGCTTGTGTAGCGAGTCTAGTCATACTTGTCAAATTGGCGCGCAATTCAAATAGGATGATAACAACAACAACAACTGAATGACATCATTAGGAGTGACATCATTAGGGGTGGTTATTTTTATGTTGAATTAAAATGACAAATACATATGTAAAAATTTTAAAAGTATCGAAAAAAATTATTTTCTCTATAGAACTATGAGCAAGAATACACAAGCGTGAGCAACGCGCGTTAACAGTGAGCTAGAATGAGCAACCAATTCTCACAAAGAGGTTGCCCTCATTATCAAAATATAACTCCTCATCGTAGCTCACTGTTAGAGCACGCTATTCACATTTGTGCAATCTTGTTTAATGTTTCTATGAGAAAAAAATATTTCGAGATGAAAATTACTTCTTGGCTGGCAACCAAAATCATAGTTATTAAATTGGCGCGCAATTCAAATAGGAAGATCAAAGCAGCAACAACGGAATGACATCATATGTCTAATTGAAATTTTCTTTTAGATAAGGTCTTTTTACAGAAGATATTTAATTGAAGTGAATGAAAGATATTTGTATTGGTAATTGTTCAAATTATGCACTGATTCGAGTTAACAGTTCCGCGCACTTATTGAGGGAATCTGCAGTTCTTTTTTCGTAAAACTTGAACCTCGGGTCTCGCAGCATGCTTGTCCATTTGCCAAATCCATATACCTTTAAACCTTTCTTTAAGAAATAATCTTCCTCTTTGGTATAAGGAACTCTTGAACTGACTATTGACTTGACCTTGACTTTACTTGCTTTCCTTACTTGAGGTTGATAAACTGGAGATATAACAGCACTTTTGTTTTCTGAATCACATGGTGAATTTAATGGCTGTATTCCTTCAAAAACTGTTTTGATGTTATTATGTTCCCGATCTGTTTTCGTTTTACTTTCAGTGTCCCGAATTTCACTTTTGCTGGAAAATACAACTCGTTTCACTATCTTGTCCACTTCGTTGTTCCAAAGTTTTTCCATCCGAAGCATCCCTTTTTTATATGAACGAACA
Organism: Chrysaora quinquecirrha; assembly: GCA_014526335.1. NCBI lineage: Eukaryota > Metazoa > Cnidaria > Scyphozoa > Semaeostomeae > Pelagiidae > Chrysaora > Chrysaora quinquecirrha. The sequence goes on from JACTAT010000049.1 coordinate 2,505,009, forward strand.
GATTCTCTATGGCCTTTCTAAAATTATTATTCATCACAAACTTCCCATCTAGCAGTGTTTCAATGGAACACTAGCTGTCTATAACAGTTTCAAGTCTTTTCTGTAAAACAGCTGCGGACGGGGTTGGCTTTGTACGCAAGGGACCACTGTCTCCTTCCTGCCCAAATATTGATTTTAAATCATGGCACATTCTATTCTGATATGGACTTGACTTATCCAAACTTCTTGTAAGCCTTTGAAGAGCATGAAGCAAATCTAATTTTACTTTTATGTCTTTACTTTTAAGCTCTTTGATCTTTTTTCCCCACTTGCAACAATTGTCTATCACATAAGATTCAAGTTTCGGGAAAGAGCTTTGAAGCCTTTCTTTCAAGTTTATCAGTAAGTCTGATACGAAACTAAACTTCTCTCTTTTTGTAAATTGCCACGTGACTACCTCCTTATTTTCGTTCATTACAATAAATAAAGAGTTGAGTAGTCTTAGCCATTTCGAGTCCAAGTCCTGGTGCACGCCAATGTTCACGGATACCTGAAAAATAAAAGTTACGGCATTTATTACCCATGATTTTGACAAGTTTTCCCAATTATTATTCTCTGCACTACAATTAAAATTATTATATCACAAATGTTAGAAAGTGTACACAATAAAGCTCGGCCCAACTAATGAGCAGCATTTCAGAACAATGTATTCTGAACACCGGAGACCCAATAGTATTAATATCATGAATCATGTACCCTACAATAATTTTTGTTTTTTAGATATGTGGTTGCTGTTGTGGCTCGAAAAAAGTCCCATTATATTAACTTTTGTTTGCAATAAAAAACCTATCTTGGTGATGATTGAATGGGCAATCGAGGTGAAGCGGAGGGACTTACAGTATATAGTGAATCTAACTTCACAGTGCGTGGTTTGAGGGAGCAAGCTGCCACCATTAACAAGAGCACAAGGCTGTTCTTGCCTTGGCTAAATTTTTGGTAATGGTTTGCCGCTGGCATATTCAAAATGGTACCGTTGGCTAGACTAATTTTTATGAAAAAGGGTACCCTTGGCTAGAGAAATTTCTACCAAAATTATACCCTTTGCTAGACGAATATGCTAGGAATTGTTGGCCTTAGTCGGAAAATTCAAAGGTCGATTTGTTTCTTTTACCAGTTTCTTCTGAAAATGCTGAAGATAAAATTTCTACTTTCGAAGGCTAAAAGATGAAATCACATCGCCGCTCCATTGCCAAATATGATACCATTGGCAAGACCAAAATTACAGAAAAATTGGTCTTGCTAACAGTATCAAATTTGGCAATGGAGTCTTTGGAATTGTGAAAATAGCATCGAAAAACAAACTTCTATTACACCATAAGTGTCTATTTTTACAAAAAATTTGCATACATTGAATTGCAATTACCTGTTTTGACACTAAAAAATTTTGATCCCCTAAAAACTGCTAAGAAGCTTTCAGTACAAAAATACTCCAAAAACTAAGTAACTTCGAGTACTGAAAAAATTTTGGTTTCTCATAAAAAAAGAGTGTATGTACTGTAGGGCTTCATCTCATCTTCAGAGTGCTACATGTGAAAATATTTTTATTAACTTAGTAAAAACTATTCAGTGGAAAATTTCATGATATAAAAACATGAAAATTTAAAAATAAAAACTCACCTTAAAGGTATGATCAGCCATTAGTGCTGCTGCTTTGGTTTTTCTCATGCAAGAGTCGAATGCACCACGATATTGTCCACACCAATAAAAAAAGTCTTTTGATAGTTTCTTCATCTGGTACACCATTTATCATAAGATCTTTCACTTTTTCCACTGTGTTTTTTATCTCTAATTCATTAGGTTCTTTACCTGTTCATATAAAGCCCATGACTAAATCATTGGTATATTTCTCCTCACTTAAAGAAAAAAAATCGAGGACCTTCTGTTTCATCATTTATGCAACTTGAGAGAAGGATATTCCTTGTGACACTTCATCCACTATACCAGCGAAGACCATTTTGAAGAAGGAACATTTTCTTATATGTCGCAAGTATCCTTACCAATGACTTCGATCAGCCTACTGTCCGTTGTTTTTATTCTGTGTCCTTCTTCCGAAACAGCCCCAGGACATGCATATTCTCTTGCAACAAGGAAACATACACCATTACTGTTTAAAACTATTCTGGGGTTCCTTGAACTCAAACTTCCATTCATCCACTGATGAGTAGGACTCAAAGCTTTGGAATGATCAGGGCACATTAAAGGTTGCTGAGTATTATGAATAAAGCGCTGGAAAGGGTCCCAGAGAAACAAACGTGGGCAGAATTTAGTATGAAATTTTGCAAAATTCTGCTTTCGAATTTAGTATGAAAGTCTCTACCTTGAAATTTTGCAAAATCTCTGTAGTCTGTGAAGGCTGCTCCTCGAAAAGGTCTTATTATTACTGTATTTCCTCGAATAGGCACCCACATCCAAAGAGCACTTCGCTACATTAAGGCTCCTACCAAATTTATTTTGGAAAAAGTTAAAGAGTTTGTAAATTAAATTGTAGTAGCTTAAAAAAGGTGGTCAATAGTGACCAACGGCCTAATCCAAAGTATTTTCATTTCCAAAGTTAATGTCGCAGTCATTATTTTAATGTTAGGGTTATTTTCATGTTATTATAGAGAACAAACATACATACTGAGCCTCATGTATTCAAAGACAAAGGGAACAATTTTTAGGACAAGGGGAGGGCAACTGATATGAAATTTGGACCAAGTGTAGGGTTATTTCTCAAAGCTAGGAAGTTTTGCTCTAATTTGAAGCGCAGTTGTTTTAGCTTTGCTTTCAAATATAATTTGTTGAAATGTCAATTTTCACAAATTAGTTTTGGGAACATTTAACAGGTGAGTGAATTTTTCACATGACCGAAGAGTGTGCTTCTAAAAATGTCACTCTGCTTCCTTATAAAAAAACCGGAATCCAAAATGTCTGAATTTAAAACTAGTTTTAGAAAATGTGATTGGATTTTTTTTTCTATCTTGCCCTTGTTTATTTGCTTACCTGCAAAATTAGTGTTTGTGAGAAAAGACTCTTTGTTGTTTACCTGAAAAATGTTTCCATAGCTGTAATCTTCCTAAAAATACTGAAAACTAAATTTTAGCAAAATATTTATTAGAAATGTGCGTGACTTGGGAGTGACAATGAGTGCAGATGCATCTTTTACTGAACACATCAACAATGTTGTCGATACAGCAAAGAAAACAATATCCACAATATTAAGAACTTTTAAGTCATGAGAGCCACAGTTGATGATTACAATGTGGAAATCTGTGGTACTACCCCAGCTTCAATATTGTTCACAGTCATGGAGTCCCACAAAGAAACAGGATATTGTGAATCTTGAACTATTACAAAAAAACTATCTCCGGAAAATATCAGGACCATATGAACTTGATTACTGGGAACGATTGAAAAAATTCAGCATATTCTCTTTGCAAAGACGACGTGAACACTATCAAATAATATATGTATGGAAGATGCTTGAAAATCTAGTATCGAACATTGGTGTTGCTGGTGCAAACTCGTTACGGAATGGGCGCACCTGCATCATCCCAGCTTTGAAACGTGATGCCACCCAAAGGATTCAAAATTTACGTGAATCAAGCTTAGCTGAGCAGGGAGCACGACTGTTTAAATGTCTACCCAGAAATCTACGAGATATGGCTGGGCAGAGCATTGACATGTTCAAGCGAAATCTGGATAAATTTCTCAGATTAGTCCCAGATGAACCTCCTGTACCTGGATACACAGCAATGCGCAAAACAGATTCGAACAGCTTATTGGATTTCCGAAGCATTATTAGAGGCATTACACTTAAAATCGATACAGTGAAAGGGATGTGATGTTCACTACTTGGCGGATGAGACAACTCTACCACCAATCAGTATTTGACTGTAAAAATTTGCATAATAGTAATAAAAATAATAATAAATGTCATGCTTTAACAACTGGGCTTCACATAAGCATTTAGGTAAGCATTTACAAACCTGGGTAACATGAGTGTTTATTGCTTTCCATTGCACGATTAACGTTGGGAATAAACCATACTAAATGAGGAAGAATATAATGTAACTTGACTTACCATGCACTTCAGGAGAGATAGTACAGAGAGGGATTCGGGGATGGTTTGAACACGATTGATATATCTAGGAAAGACGATAACAACTGTTAAATATCATGTAAAATAGAGTAAAATTAGGAAGTAGAAAATGCCATGCTGAGATATAGTAAATAAGGATTCTGTATACGTTATTATCAGAGATGGAGAGATGGGTGTTTAAATATGTGGGACAATTGGTTGAGAATATGCTGCAATGAAGGAAGTATTGACATAGGCCTGAACTTACCGTAGAGCTACGAATCAACAATAAGGAGGAGTCTACTGTGCACAACTGCAGTAAAAAGGAAAGAATATTATTAAAAAAAATAGCATGAAATGAATTTGTAGAAATGAAATGAGAAAAACGGTAAGTATTAAAAATGATACAAATCATGTCGCAAATATTGCGTTAGAAGTTTTCTGTCTTCCTGTGTGCTAAAATCGACCATGGAACTGGAAATAGTCATGCTTGAACAGCCACAGGAATGCACAGGCATTGAATTGTGTGGTTTACTAAAGGATAGGTCTAATTGTTGTAATAACGATTGAAGTAAGTAATGATGATGATGATGATGATGCTGATTATGGTGATGTTGATGAGAATGATGATGATAATAATGGTGATAATGAAGTAAGAGAGAGGACAAAGGGAATCGGTCACATGATATGGTTGGGAGGGAAATGTTATAAAAAGCGAAGTTATTGGCATTGGCAATTGTAGATGTATTCAGCGCTAAAGATAAGAGTGTAAAACTTTTTTAAGTTTCACTGAAAATAGACAAATGTATTAAGGATTTTCAAGGGTGAATGAAAGAGGCAGTGGAACATATTGAGGGTGGAATTGAGGAATTCAAAGAGAAAATGGATGGAGCTTTGTATCAGTTTATGGTGAAGGGCAATGAGGCTGTGGGAAAACACAGGACAGACAGGGCGATAAGGCGACTTAGGAAGACGTATGAGAATTGGACGAACCATGTAAAGATTGGAAAGAAAAGGATGTTGGAGAGCATGAATGGTATAGAAAGGGAAAGAAAGAAGAAGATTCAATAGGAGGAAGATCGGAAGCTCGGTATAGCAATGGGGGAAGAAAAGGAGGAAACAGAACAAAAAAGAAAACTGATGAAGGATGAAGTCAAGACAAAGGCGGAGAACTTGCGTCTTAAAGCTAAGGAGTTGGAGGATTCATTTCTGCCTGAAGATGCTGAGGGGATGGAGGGGCCTTTGCTTTCTGGAGATGAGGAAATACCGAAAGCAGAAAATTGCGAGAACTGAACGTCTGAACTGAACATTATTTTATATCTTGTATAATCTTATATCTTGCTATTTGATTTTTTGATGCGATTGATACGTAGCCCTAGTAATGTTTCTGTGCTCGTTATTTTATTGGAAATAGGTTCCCTATAATCATGTAGATTGGTCAGGTGCACCTGAAGGGGGATTTTAGTTTGGAATGTTGGAAAATATGAAACGGAGAATCTTTCGATTGCTTTGAAATGGAGAAATTTGTGGTTTCTGAGTAAAAATGAATTTTCATGCCTTGGAAATTAATAGGTTAAGTACAGGAAAGGAAAAGTTTATTTGGGTACAAAAGCTTGGAGAAAATAAAGGTCAGGTTATTGACTTGATAATAGTAATAAGATAAAGCACGAGAACCTCATATTCATGCATTGGCATGCATTTTTATTCATTGGATAAGCGGATAAGGAAAACTATGGGTAATTGAGTAGAAATGAAGGAGGCAAAGCACCACTCAGATTTTTTATTTATTCCTCTGCAGTTTTGTTTAAATGCAAATTAATAGGTGAAGTAGGGGAAGAAAGAAATTAATTTGGGTACATAAGCTTGGAGAAGAAAAAGTTTAGCTTATTGAGTTAAAAATAAGAAGGAGAACCCAGAGTAGCTCTTTGCAGTAATTCGTCTTTTCATTCATTCTTGTGAATTGTTATTGCAATAGAAATGAATAGGCAGAGAAAGGAAAGGAAAAGTGCATGTTTGAATAAACGTAATCTTTATGTTATACACGTTTCTATTGATTCAATCCATAGAAGTCAGAAGAGATTTTCCTGTTTATTTGTTGAGCTATGTTTTATGACCATTGAGGGTAAGAATAGGTGAAGTGGGAGAAGGGAAACGTTTCTAAGGTGCATATCAGGAGAGACGTACCTCTTATCTTATTAATGTTTCTATAAACCCAGTCCATAGAAGTTTTTACAGGGGGGCATTCCCTACGATGAGAAAGGTTTCTAAAGTGGATACCAGAGAAAACCATTATTATCATGAAATTATTATCATTAAAACAACTGTATCATTATAAAAACTGACAATCTGTATTTTTTCATGATAGCAAATTGCATTCAAATCGATGATGAAGTTCAAATGAACCGTTGCTAAAGAGTTTAATATTGGCAAAGATGTCTGCTCTAATTTCGGCAATGAGAGCCTTAAAGTCCTTAGTAAAGAACAAATACGGTAGGATTCTTTTTCTGTAATTTTTCTGTAATTTTTCGTCACAATTGATTCTGCTAGTGTGGGCCATTATGTTACTTGGCTCAATGGAGATCTTTACAAGCAAAATTTTTGTGCTAGTGGCTCCAGATTATTGAAAGTGTGAAGAAAATCATGGGAACCAGTTTTGCATGCACGTTAGTCACGTGCTATGATGTCATCAAGTTCGACGGTCAAAAAAAACTTTTTTCCAAATTTTTAAAATATCTATATACCATTATATAGAGCCTAAAAAACTGAACAATTAATGCTAAAAAATTATACCTTAAAAATGAAAGCCAAATGAGTTACGAAAGTTTAAAGTTTTTAATATTCAGGGGGTAAGATCAGAAATTTTGATGTAATTTGTTGCGAAAAAAGCAAAAATACGACCTACTTCAATGTAAATAATGGATTCATACATCAAAAAAGAATCTGACATGCTATTTTGATCAGCTTAAATGGCTTAAGATGGAATTGAGTGTGAGATATGGCCTTATTTTATAATTTTTTGAACCCCCTGGAATAATATTAATTGTATATCTAGTCGAATCATACTCCTTGTTGTGGTACAATTGATATAAGTCAGCATCATAAATGAGTAACAATCACAAGGCTGTAGTAGTGATTATATAATGGATATAGTCTTCTATGGAGAAGCTCATTCTCTAATAAAATGTTGCCATTCATTCATATTGATCTCGTCAAACCTTATTAAGGTGAAATTCCCATTGATATAGCCTGATTAAATCCGTAGCAAAATCTAACAGGGTTAACTCCAAAGGGATAAGCAAATTAGGTGCTGGTCTGCTTGTACATAGTATAAGAATCAAAGGTACTTAGGTACAAAGTCTTCACTCGAGGATTCAGTCATAGTCATCATCACTTCTGGTTTCTATTTGATTTTCATTTTCATAGCCCTCCTCATCTTGTCAAGTGTTCACACAGTCCATGCATTTACACATATCTGTGCAAGGTGGTCGATTTTTCCTACATTTGCATCTGTTGCTTCTATAGTTTGACTTGCATCCACAAATGCTTAGCTCAATCATTGCCATTGGTGCTGGTAAATTATCTGTCATGATTGGCATCAAAGCAGTACCTTGTCTTTCCCATCCGTAGTTTTCTGGTGGTGGCAATTTCTGCAAGGAAATGTGGGCTCATCTTAGAACCAGGGTTACGTAAGGAAAACGAAAGACTTTGAACTTTGAAGCAGACATTGCCCAGGTAATTTATCTGCATCAGTTTAAAATTTTGAGTAGAGGTACCAATGCAGCTGTGGGAAAGTCTTAATGTGAGTCGGACAGCCATTACGACCAAAAAGTAAGACGACAAATTGCTCTAAAGCATGTAAAAGCTCTTGCGTAGGAAGCGCTTCATCTTTGCCAAGAGCAGAAAATGCACACAAAATTTTGTTGCTGCTTCACATGAAAGCTTTCCAACATGCATTTTTTTTAATTTTCCGTTAAACTTTCCGGTTTGGTTGCAGGCAGTAAAAGTGTGGAATCCCAGCATTGCAGAAGGACCAAGGGCTTCATAGCACTTTCCAATGTCAATGTATCGCAGATTCTGTCCTTTTCCTGTCCAAAACTTTGTAACGATCCGCAAAGATTTGAAGAAATTAATCAATAAAAGAAACACATCAGTATCCGGTGAAAAGATGACACATTCGCAAGGAACTCGTTTGGCAATTTCAACGGTATGCAGAAAAAGCAGTGTGTCTGCCTCTTCATGATCATGAATATTAAATTGATTTCCAAGTTGTCCATGTTGGCGACAGACTTTGTGTCAAACGTTACAACATAGTTTATGGCCAAGGACTTTAGTCTCTCAGTGATCTTGTGTGACAGGAAAATGGTTGGGTCCTCTTTGGTATCAATGTGCGAAAAGAATTGCTTCAAACTTGTGTTTGCAATACTCATTTCATTCTTTACCCTGTATTTAACTTCTTTTCCTGATGTCCTGTGTTGCCTTGTCCTTTACTTTAACGAATTTTGGATGTATCAATTAAAGATGAGGTGAATTTCGTGAAAATCTTTTCCAATCTTTATGACTTTCTTAATGAACACCTCAGCAAAGTCCCAAGAAATGATTATATATCTTTTATTATGTAGAATCAATGGTAGCATCCATTTTCATTGAACGTTTTTTGTACTATCCGCATTTTTTATTTTAGCAAATGGGCAAAATTTTGTAAAATTGAAATTGCGCATTATTTTCTGAATTTAATTTCGAATTACAACTAAATATGCTGTTATGTGCTCAAGTAAGAGTCACTTAATCAGGTCCCATTAACCTGCGCTAGATGTAAGAAATGCAAAAGTTTGTAGCCCAAGTTAGATATGTAATTTGTTCCTCTTGCAATGTATAAACTATGCTTTCTGTAAATAAACAGAAATAGGCATAACACGTGTGCACTCTTGTTGTTGTTTAGCCATCAGGTAAATATCCAGCTTGCAAAGATAATTGCACGAAAAATAAATAAGCCATTGTTACTCTTTGGATTAATCTACTTTACCTGACAAGTCAACATTTTTTTTTGTTTTTTTGACTTGATTCACAACAGCCATACCATCGATTATTATCACTTGATAACCATCCGCTGAACTGCTCATGATCTCGCAGGTTTCTTTAGACTCTGCAAGATTTTCAACCTGATGCATGACAGCAGACTTATCCGTGCATGTTAACGGCTGACCATCACCAGTAAACAACGCTTTTGGTACAACAGAAACTCAAAGTTGCCAAGGCAGTGTTCCAAATCAAGTTCTGGCCGTTTGCAAGCGGCAATAAGAAATCTTGCAAGAAGAGTTTTTTCTTCCTTCAGTTGTACAACCTTAGGTCCAACCTTTGTCTTGATCGAGATCTTGGTGGCTTTAAATGATTTCAGCTGTACTTTCTTCATTGGTGCCAAAATCGAGAGTGAACCATTAAATTTCTGTTTTACAAACTCATTGTAGCGTTCCTTGCCAATGTTCACATGGTTGAGTAGCTCAATAGCAAACTGGACTGGAAGTAAGGCATTGGATACCACATTGTAAACACAATCTTATTAATTGAATCCAACATCAAACTCATCCATGGTCTTTCCAAATAGATCTGGTTGAGCCAGTCAACTGATAGTGAAGCTTCCTGTATTCAGTGCTTATGTTCTGTTGTCGACAGAAATTTTCAGATAAAGATGCAAGTATTGGAGAGATCAGGGAAAATGATTCAATGCAGATGGACGCTGAGTTAACCCAGGAACATCACCACTGACCCAAGGAAAAATATTGGGGGAAAATTGAAAAGATATTTATTTTCTTGTTCCATTCCATGGTCAGATCTGATCGCCATGAATGGTATTCCTGATTTGAAAATAGAAAAGTTATCTTGAAGGTAAAGCCAAGAGTTTGTATCTGAATTCTGTAGCTCGTGCATCGTTGCCAAATACACTGGGGATAGTTTGGCGTAATTCCATTGATCATGCGCAAAAAAATATTGCATGAACTCATTCATTGAAGAGAGGTGGAGTTGGCATAAACCTTGTCATGATGCTCGGATGAAGCGAAGAAAGGAATCCAACATCTTCATATAATTCAGCAAAAAGCGAGCTTGATTGTCAAGGCCATCTGCAAAAGCTTGTAAATGATTAAAGATTCCTTGTTTGTCAAGAAGATGTAAAATATTAACATGATGTTTCTTGCCTTCTTCTTTTGGACCATGATCGAGAATCATCTGAAATGAGTTTATTAATAAATGAATTTATTTATTTATTTATGAATTTCCGAGTTTGTAAGCATATTTTTTTCTTTAATCTGGAAAGTAATAGTAGTAATAATCTTTTGTACTAAATTATAAGGATTGAAGTAGATTTTGAGAAAAACTTAGTATGTAAATGCAACAACCCTGTTAGTTATTTCTTGTAAAGGGACGTCAATCTGCAGAGAAGGGCTTTTGGGGATTCATTTTCCGTTTTTTTCATCTTTTGTACTAAATTATGTGGATTGAAGTAGATTTTGAGAAAAACTTAGTATGTACGTGCAACTAACCTAATAGATATTTCTTGTAAAGAGACATCCATCCGCAGAGAAGGGCTCTTGGGGGTTCATTTTCCGTTTTTTATCTTTTGTACTAATTTATGTGGATTGAAGTAGATTTTGAGAAAAACTTAGTATGTAAGTGCAACTACCCTAATATATATTTTTTGTAAAGAGACATCAATCCACAGAGAAGGGCTCTTGGTGGTTCATTTTCCGTTTTTTTTTCATCTTTTGTACTAAATTATGTGGATTGAAGTAGATTTCGAGAAAAACTTAGTATGTATATGCAACTACTAATTTTGAGCTTTTGGGGTATTTCTGGGTAAACATTTTCACAAATTTTGCATAAATATGGGCAGGCATCTAGTTTTTTCGCAAGGCACATCCCTATCCACAACAAAGTCAAGTAGCCTTCCCCGGGTCTTTGATCAGCAACTCCTGCAGATTTATCTCACTGCAATGATATTGCATCCCTTTAGAACAGAAGGTACAAAAAGAAAGGAGACAGCTAATTTAATATTATTCATATTACAGTCGTAACAAATAAATGTAGCATCAGAAAAAATTCATTGGTTAGTACAATCTTCATTCTACATCATCATCTTCAAGATTATATTCATTTTCACTATCAGAGTCGGATACATTGTCGTCATCCTCGTCGTCGCTCGAAAAAGAGCTAGATCTGATTGATTTGTTTTCAAAATCAAATCATGCAGAGTGGCTTTGAATAAAGCCATACCATCTGCAAGCCTGGTTCTGCATTGGTCCTTGCAGTTGAGTATTACTGACTTGAGGCCCATTAGATGACCAATAGATGGAGTTTCAGACAGACAGTAACGTTTTAATTCCAAAATAAACAAAACATATAAGATCCAGAATCTTGCAAACAAGCATTGAACTGTGCATCTCGCAAGCAAGGAATGAACTATTTTATATCGCTTGTTCAGCAAGTTTCCCCATGAGAAATGCATGAAATTCCATGGAGAAAACAAAGAAATCACCTAAGAAAGAAGAGTTAAACAGATTAGCAACAAGACAAACAAAAGATTGGGAGTACCTGATCTATTAGTGTTGCAGTATCCGAGCTGTTACAAGGATCGTTATGCTCTGACCTTAGCTGCAAATCTGGAAATGAAGATGAAACAACAATGAAAGGAGGTATCTAGAAAAATCATTTTGAAGTAATTTAATATACCAAAAATTATTCATTGATACATCTAATTCAATTAATTAATTGTGACCTCTTATCCGTCCATTGATCTTGTCTATGTCTATTTTCGATTTTGCAATCTTCTTATAAAACAAGAAGAAGCTCTCATTTCTTCTATACACAAGGACAATTCTTCTTGATAATTTTTAACTATGTTGTGCTTGTCAACGATTCTCTTCTTTGTTCAGTCTGACAGATATATTGCTGTGAATGATTATAAATGCTATTTGAAGAGTAAATGAAACAAAAATGAAAAGCAAAATGAATTTTTAAAATTTTACTCTTTAATTGAAAAAAGGAATGCGGAATAAATCCAATGTGATAGATAATTCGAAAAAAACCTTTTATTTCATTCCAGGAAAATGTAACACAGATAGCATCTTCTAAACTCAACTCTGCCAAAGATTTTTGGGATAACTTTGCCATTGTGTTGTATTTATCGACCGCTGTATTTAGTGATGCCTTTGTAGAAGATACAGCTTTTCTCAGCTTGATTCTTTTCTTTGAAGTATCTAAATTTTTGACAGCAATTAAAAAGATGTGATGAAACATTTACGCATTTCGTGTATTTCCATTTGCGCAGAGCTTTACAGCTCGAACATTGCTACAAGCATAAGACAGTATGCAAAGATGAACTCTATATTTAACTGCTAAACGAGAAATATCACTGTGTTGTTGATTCAGATTGAGATGTAAATGAGTAATCCTTGTTTGCAGCAGCTCAATGGTACGTTCAACAACATAAGTTTTTCCATCTCAAAGAAGCTCATCCAGTCTATAGACTTGATTGCAAAAGTTTTCTTCAAGCACTTTCATTTTCCTCCTTTTTTTCATAATCTCATTTTGACTTTTCAAAAAAATCACAAATACTGCTTCTTTATCTAAGGAAAATAGAAGCGAATATCAATCAATATAAGAAGAGAATCGGGATAACTACATAGTGGATAAAGCACTATTATTACAAAATACAGGGTTGACTAGCAATTTCTTCCAAGGGGGTATACATCTATGAAAACAATAGGATCTTTGTGCAACATACCGTATTCTATCTTTCTACCCGTCTACCTGTCATATGTTGAACATAACCAATAATAAGCATTTCATGCAGGGTTAAGTTAGTATTATACCATAACGAGAGCACCACCAATCTTTTACGAAAGACGACCAAGCACTTTACTTAAATCGAAAGTAAATTAAGACACAGTTTTGCCAAAAGTATGCTACTGGAAATGATACTGTCAGCTCTATATGTCACATGCGCGTAATTACTGAGGGTTTTGGCAGCTTCAATGGACTTCTTTAGTACTCTTCAATTTAGCTTGTTATTCTAGAAGTGCTACTTCTTTGAAGAGAGTCTGAAAACAAAAGCAAGAAAGAAATAAGACGCAATTCCAAATAAAAAAGTGAATTTCATGCAATAGAAGAATGCATCCGGGAAATGCAGAAGTTGGTCAATGAAAATAAATCTAACGAAACATGACTACATCAGGAAATCAAGTACAATTAGCTTTAAAAGCAAGAAACCAGCATTAACTTGTTTTTGCACCTTGGACCAGCCAAATCATATAGGATGTATGTAAATTTTCATGGAGCAACACAATAAAAAAGAAGAAACATGACAATTAAAAACTTATAATGACAATTTTTACTTACACAAGGCACTTTTTTTGAGTTCAGCCTCCCATCTATCTATTAAAATGTTGTTAATTTCTAGGCCATTTACATCTGCAATCAGCTAAAATATATATTACATGTGTGGCATTCATAAATAATCTCTACTATGCATTACGTTTAAAAAGCATTTGCTACGCATGGATTGCTTTTGAATTGTAGCTACATATGCATTAATTTTACCTTAACGTACTGATGTCTCAATTTTTTTGGAAGATTCTCAATTTTTTAAAGATTCCAAAAGCTAGTATGCTCTGTCAGGATATCAATTCAAGCTGTTGATGGAAAAATGTTCAGAAGTTTATTTTTTATAAAAGATGCAACTTTGAATTAGTTGCATCACTGTGATTAAATGTTAGCAATTATTTTGAGAGATTTTGAACTCATTTATCAGTAATCTGATGTATCTGCCTTTTTTAATCCCCGTTGTAAAGCTTTTTCTTTCTTATGCTTCAATCTATATTTGTTCACAATGTCCTTCGTACAAGAGAATGCTCTGATGCGAAAATATAGGGATAATACCTTCTCCAAAAGATCTTCTGAAGTTGAGTTATCAATGGTAACTTCTGGCAAGGTTACCCAGTTTTTGTAAAGGCCCTTCATGGTCATATCTTTCATCAAGGCTTCAATTATACTGCTTATATCAATGTGCTTGCAGTTAATAAGATTTTTGGTACTTCTACGGAACTCCATCTCAGTGGCGATAAATATCTTTTGTACTGTATCATTGATTGACCAAAGCCCACCACGGCTTAGGGACTGAATGAGCTTTTGAGATGAATCACCTTCGGCTTTTCCAGCTTGAAGGATCATTATGCACTTTCGGCTCTCTAATTTTGAATAGATACTTGCACGATGGAATTTTTTATTCAGGTTGGAAAGAACATAGCCTCCTAAATACTGCATAGCAAATTTCTCTTTCTCAGTTATCTTAATTTCAGGAATCTTCCTTAAAACATGTTTTTGTTCTCCTTGCACTGCAAGAAAGTTATCAGCAAATTTCATTGCAATAAACACTGCTTGTTGATTAGAAACACCTGGGAGGTATGTATCTGCTTTGGTAACAAACTGGGCCCAAAATTCTTTGTAAAACTTTTCTTTTGCTTGATACTGAAAGACTTACAAAGCTTCTGGACCAAATGGAAGCCTTTCATTGTATCAACATTTTTTACTTCAAACATGCATGTCTCAAATGCTTTCCTTTCTGTGGGGAGGAAGCACCGATCTGCAGATAATGACTTTGCAGCATTGTTTATATTTGTCAAATACCAATCTTGTGTGATATCAAACTGTTGTTGTTTGGAAGGGTCAACATGCTTTGCTTTCTGGTGCCTTTGAAGTCCCCCTTTTGTCTTGTATGTTTTAGGACATTTGTCACATTTAACCAAATTCTTTTGGACCTATGAGAATCAAATTAAAGAATTGTAGACAGCTACACTTTTCATTATATATGGGAATGTGTGGAGATAGCAAGAACAGTACTACACAGAGTTTTATAAAATAATACTCGTTCACTATCTGCATAAATCCTATTGCTTTTCAGAAAATCCTTTAAAATTCTACCGTTACACAAAAATCATCTACGCTTTTTGGAGGAGTGATATATGTGATCTACCCCTCGATTGCAGGCAAACAAGCCTAAGTGGCTGTTTTGAAGTTACAGCTCTGAAAGTATCAAATAAAGAGAGAATATTTACCTCTTCAGCTGCTTGTTCAAAATCTGACTGAATCTCTGCAGCATTTTCAAAAAAGTCCTCCTCAAGAAGTTGTAAGATTAGATCGCAATCCAATCCAGTCAGCTCATCCATTTCTACTTCGGAAGCCATTTCCTTGTGTTCACTTGTGCACGTTCAACCTTCTAAAGAGACTGGAAACTAACTGCCTCAACATTCAATGCGCCTTTTGTTATAGAGACAAAAGGCTTCCAGACCGTCCTCCTTCTATTGACTATGGTTGTGGGGAACAAAATTTGATGGATCAAACGGTCATCTTTACAAATATTTTCTGACTCTGAAAGATACAGTCAAGCTGCTTATGATAAACAGTGAAGGTCTTGTTCAAGAACCACCATCAACTCAATCTTGGGCAAAATGGTATCTCGGAAAAGCTAACTTGCTGGCTATTGGTTCTGGTTCCTGCTATTGCTGTTGCTAGAAAAAAAAATAAAAAAAAAAATGAAAAAAGTGAACAACGTATCAAGCAAATTATCTAAGAAAATGAAAAGAAAACAGTTACAAAATATTAAATTTAGATTAAGTGGAATAAGTCCTGGGATTTGGACTGATCTTTAGGTAAAAAACATTTGAAAAAGTAAAAGAAGTAATTTTTTAAAAAATAATACAATAAATAATATATAAGCCAGCTAGAAAAACTATTGTAGATATTTTTTGAACACATAAGACGTGAAACATGGATTCTTTGATGTGAAAGAAGTGCATCGAATGTTTATTCAAGTTGAATAGTCTGAAAGAACTTGATACTCTTTATAGTTATGTTCAAAAAGCACCAGTGAAGCTTATTGAATTAGATGCTTACTTTGCTCATAAAGCTACAAATAGTGATGAATATTCGTATCAATATGGAGAAAATCATTTTGCTCATGTTCTGCAAAGTAAACTTCTAATAAAATATGCTGCAGTCGACGACAATCAACAGCAAATTTATAGATATCTACAAAATACTCCTGCTGGCAATCTGCTTCACATCATTGATATTATCTTCAAACGTGAGACGATCAACGAATCCGTGCTGCTCGAATGTGAACGTTATGGCGGATGGTATAAAATAGATTGGTTTGGAAATAAAGAAGAAGAAAAAGTAGACAAGATCTCAAAACGCAAGTGAAGGCCAGCATCACCTTCTAAGAAACTTGCGACAATTCAGGAAAAAAAGAAGAGAAATGAAAATAAAGATAAAAGTCTTACAACTCCCCTTCAATTGACAAATGAATTGATGATAGACGAGCAAACATCTACAGGCAGTTTCTCTCCCGAACAACTTTTTTTCCCATCGGCTTCTTCCAATTTTTTTACTTCTGACATGATTGACAGCAAAGCTGATGAAAAATCATAATAAAGATTAGAACAATGTCAGCATCAAACAACAACAACAACATTAAAATAAACTATAAAACTTTGCCCTTTGTAGTTTAATGTCATTCTCATCTATATGCAGTCATGTTTAATGTACAAATAAAGCAAGAAAAAAAGGTATCGAGTCATATCGATGTCAAAATTCAAAACCTGAATCCAGAACGAAGTAAGGCAGTTGATAATCCAAAACTCGATTCCGAAATGCCAAATTGGAATCACAATGTCAGAATGAACACGAACGAACAAAGCAAATTGTCAATTCAAAGAACTGATTTCATCAGGCCTGATACCGAAGGCCGTTTGACAAGCCAGTATCGCAAATCCCCGAGCGATCAAGACAATCAGGAAAGGCAGAAAGAAAGAACAACAAGTCAGAATGATAATGCATTGCGCGCTGCGTGCCTTTATATTTTTGGCGGGAAATTCAACACATCTCTTTCCCAAATCATGGCAGCAGCAGTTTTCAGTAGTTGGGAATCTAATGGCGAGCTGTTGCAACGTTTTAGCGAAAGTACAAGACATGCCCTCATAGAGTGTTTAAGAAACTTTGAGGAAAGGAAGAGTTTAGACTACGTTTCCTATCGTTTAGAGCATACCTTGTCCACTGTGATGCAAGTGGAGTTTGTGACTGATGAGCCTAAAGAATTTATTACCACTTTACGGCAGTTATTACTGGAAGTTCATGAAATTCTAGACAATGTTCTTTGTACACATGAAGAATCTGACAGGTCTGTTGGAAGATGAATGGATGATCTTGATCACCATAGATCATTTTGACACTGGCATTCAGATTATTTTCAATGATCTTAATGTAATAATCAGAGTTCACTGATCTATTGCAGACAACAATGCGTCCAACGCCATTAGGCCCAATGCAAACCCACACCATCACAGACAGATAAGTTGAGAATGTGGGTGTATAAAAACTTGGCTGTTGCGCTTCATTTTTGTTCTCCGCACTCTGTGAAGGCGTGAATCATTACTCAAGGAAAATCGGCATTTATTCAAGAAAATTACGTCTTCCCAGTGAGACACAGGCCATTGACATAGGGCCCCCACTCACTTTAGCCGGTAAGCTCTATTTTTTGGTGAAACGAAAGGCTACAAAAGGTAATTTATTATTCCATACTTGAAAAGGATTCGTTTTACCAGCCGTTTTGAAGGATTTTCTGCTGGAAAGATGTCTGATATGGCAGTTTTTACTTCCGCTAAGGTCGAAAAACTCAGTTGTCTGGCAATGCTACAAACTACTCGCTCTCCTCTCTCTAGAATTTTTTTTGGACGGCCACATCTTTTCTTCTTCTCCACAGAACCAGTCAACTCAAATTGTTTAAATACCTTAAATGCCGCAGACTAACTGCATCCAATTTGCTCACCAATTTGGGCATAGGAAAGGCCAGAAAGACGCAAATGCTTTATTGCAACTCGTTCGCTTTCTAATAATTCATGAACTTTTACCATTGTTATTTTTTCCAAGTTTTCTTTACTTTCAAAGAAGCAAATTCAAAAATATTATGTAAATTTTGGAAAAAAAGGGTTTGTTTACATTTCGCTTTGTTTTGGTCATGTCAGCTGTTACTTTCGTGCCAAAACTTTTTCAAAAAATTTTGCATGGCCTCGCATTTCATTTCCGACACCGCTTTTTTAGGCCCATCGTTTGCATACTTTTGTCCTCTTACTGTAGACGGAGGCTTGCAATATGAAAAAGGAAAACAAACAATTTTCAGACTATTTCAGCTCAAGGTTTAACTATGAAATTAAAATAGTTGAATTTCAGACAGTAATGTTTGCTAGAGATAAAATGCAAGGTTTGCCAAACGTCTAAAGACAAGTGAATGTATTATCCACAGGCGTAATATTCCTCTTCCATCTTACACCACCTTGCAGTGAGGTTTTTAGGCCTTGTTTTGTTGGCAGGTGTTGTGGGCAATGCAGGGAGGAAACCCTCTATTTGCTGGCATACCCGGACAGGAGAGTGAGGCTTTAACACCCCGCTTTGCTGTCTGCCTGAAGTGAAGCAGGACAGAAGGCATAAAGCGTTAAGTTGCTGCTTTAGGTAACTGAAACTTAAATCGTTAAGTTTGGTTCCTAAATTAAACTTAAAGCTTTGGGGCTATGTCAAGCTTTGAATGAGTTAGTCTTTATGCAACAACAGAACTATCCTTAGGTCAAGTTTTTGTTACCAAACGTAACCTACGGCAATTATGGATGATGAATAATTGGATTACCATGAGCAGGCATGGCATGACGTGCATGTGTGGCAAGATATGCTGGTCAGGAGAGTCAAAACGCAAAGTTGCTCTCTTCTGTCAGGGCACATCTGCAGCTAAGATGCGCTGGTCAAGACAATGCTAAGTGAGTTTGATTCTCAAACAGTCAGGGGACATCTTAAGCTATGATGTGCTGGTCAAGCCAAGTGAAAGAGTAATAACTCTTATTACTTTTTCTTTGTCAGCGCACATCATGAATGCTGTGCAAGACTAAAAGAGAAGCATTACCCATGCATGTTGTCTCTGCAAAAGCTAAAGTAATAGAAATTTCTTACCTTGTCATGATAAGCAGTTGTTGCTTCTTGATATTTGTTACATAAGTATAGATTGAATAGTACTTTCATTTTGCATTGAGTAAACGTAGTAAGCATTGTGATTGATTTGTCGAGATTGCATTGGCAGTGTCTCCTCTGTTCTGCTACTATTGTTACTCATAAATCGAGCGTGCTTTCAATGCTGCTGGTACATATTGAACACCAGTTTCAGGGTCAGAGCAATCATATAACTGTGCTGGTTCTGTTTTGCAATGTCTACAGGAAAGGTAATTGCCTGCCTTGTCTGTGTATGAAGACTGCTTCGAATCTGGAAAAAGCATTTCAATGTCCAGCATCTGGGGATTTTTTTTGAATATGGCATGGTTCTTTCTGTTTTTGATTAACTTAAGCCCAAAATTGTAGCAGACGTGTGCAAATATAGTTTTGCTTGCATGCTGTTCTGCTATGGATTTAATTTTTCGAAGCTTTTTTTGATCAGATGTAAGACTATGATTTTGTTCTCCATAGGTTTATTTACTTAATCTGTTCTGCTCCTGTGGAGCTTCTGCAGACTTTTCCTATTTTACTTTCGTCTTTCTATTCAATTGAATCACAATTGAATCACTCCTGATCTAAACCTAAAATTGTTCAGCATCACGGAAACTCCATCATACGATCTAATCATGAAGCCAATCACAAATCCAGCAAACCCTGTCATCTAGCCTAATCAAAAAAGCATTGACAAACTACGCAAGCCCCCTCATACCATCTAAGCATAAAACTACTGACAAATCACGCATATCCCTCATCCAATGTAAGCATAAAAACAATTTACAAATCACGCACACCACTAGTCTAATTTAAGCATTATCACTATTGAGAAATGAATCACACCCTTTGCCCAATCTAACCATTAAAAGTATTGACAAATCACGCACACCCCTAGTCCCATCTAAGCATTAAAACTGTTGACAATTCAGGCACACCACAAGTCTGATTTCAGCATTAACACCATTGACAAATGAAGCACAGCAGTCGTCCAATCTAAGCATCAAAACTATTGACAAACCATACACACCCCTACTCCCATCTAAGCATTAAAACTATTGACATATCACGCACACCCCTAGTCCAACCAAAGGATTAAAACTGGCCTTTCAGGAATGGTTCTTGTGCAAAATATTTCTATCATAAGCGAAAGCAACTTACAATGACAACAAATCTTCTCTTTCTTGAAGGCGAAACAATGACGCTGATGAATAACCTGAAAAACGAATATAAAAAGCATCACAATATAGCGATTGATATCCATCAATTATCAATTTGTTCTTTATTTATTATTCAAGAGGTCCAACATTCATCACAAAGAACACAATAAAATGTGGCTAAAAAATCCCCACATTGCTTGTGACCTTGGTGACTGAGATTCTTTAGCAAGCAAATAGATAAATTTTAATGAGGTCTACAGTATTCATTGAACTGGGTATAAGAAGTATGCCTTGAAACCTACTTTATAACTATAACTATATAACTATACAGCATTATTTCTCAAATTTTTGAATTTCCTATCTGCGGTGGTTGCACTCATAAATAAAGCTTTTGAAAGATATTTTTATAACCATTACAATTAGACTACTTACTGTTCAAAAAGTTTTTCCTTCCACTTTAGCCAATTCGCAAAATGTCATATGTATTCTGAAAGAAACTGTTGAAAATAGTGAGTTATAAGTATTCCAAATTGAGACGGAAAATACTCTGTACAATAACCAACACACACATATCAGAGTATATTTCTGTGTTCTAATGTGAACACACTAAAGTAAACATTTGAAAACTTTCATGCATCCATTGAATAACCAGACTGTTACACAAGCTTGCACGGACTGTTTCTGGTATGTTTTGTCAGTGTCAGGGCCTTCGAAGCCGGTGAAGCAACCAAATTCAGTTCAAAATGATCAACATAAATACTTTCCACTATTTAATACTCATTTATAAAGTAATGGGAGACAAATAGAAAAAACAACAAGCCTCGAATTATTCTCTCTGGTTGCCTTGGTTTAGGTGCAGAGAAAAAGAGTACAACACTGCTGATGCCAATTTTTCAATCCAAGTTTGCCTTTCCCGCCTGTATCAGTTGCTGCTGTTGTTGTTGCCTTAGCAATCAATTCAATTCACTTGTGGTGTTCTGCTGTAATCTTGCCCTAGACACGCGTCTAGACTGGCTACTCGCCTATAATCGGCTGCTGCTGTTGTTGTTACCTTAGCAATCAATTCAATTTACTTGTACTCTTGCACTGCAATCTTGCCCTAGACTTGCCTATAGACTCGCTACTCACCTATATTGGTTGCTGCTGTTGTTGTTATCTTAGCAATGAAATCAATTCACTTGTATTCTTGTGCAAACATTTTGCCCTAGATTCACCTATAGACTCGCTACTAGCCTATATCGGTTGCTGCTTTTGCTGTTACATTACCAAACAATTCAAGTCATTCTTACTCGTCTACTGTAATCTTGCTCTAGTAATTCAATGAAGTAATTTGATTAGAATGGGGTTTTGTGTGATTTGTCAATGCTTTAATCAACACATTTTTTCTCCAATCCCTGGCAATCAATAGCCCAAGAGTTTAATCAACAAAATTTTCTTCAAGATAGACTAATGGTAATTATCCTTGAATGTAAACTAAAGCATGAAAATAAATATTAAGATAGTCAATAAAATTCATGTATAATATCTGTAATAAGGTTTGCAAGTTTATTTTTTTTTCTTCCCCAGAAAAATGCTCGAAGAAGCAATGAATGCTTCTTTCGTTATTTTGTTTTCCACTGGTGTGTCCCTTGTAACATTTTGATAATTACTCTATCATCTCTAAAATGCAAGTTGAAAAAAATCATGCTTTTGTTCAACAATCTGAGTGAATTAGTAAATAAACATAGAGTTGTTCATAAAAGCAAATAGTGATTATTTCCTTTCTAGAAATTGGATATAATTTTATCTCTTTGAATTTTTCTTTCAACCAAGCTTCTTCTTTTTTATATTCTATTGCTGTTATATGTAGGCTCTTAGTTGTAAATCAATTTCCATACAAATGCTCATTTCATAGAAATCAATGCCCATCCAAAAAGAATGAATAGCAGAGAAACAATATTGTTCTATTAAAGAGTTCAGGTTATGTATTTTTAATAAAAAAATCTCTATAAGAAATTCAGTATCTTGAATTTCAAAAAAAAAAATTGTGACCTCCAGTTCTAGAGAATGTTTGGAAAGATACTTTTCACTTCAATCCTGGAGACGCTTTATGTCCTTAACATTTCTTCATGTGCAGTAAATTAGATTTGTGACATACAAACAAAATTGAAAGCAACAGCCATTAATATAAGGTCAATAAATGGGCTTAATTTAAAGAGATTGAATGCCCTATTTATGTGTGTAGGATTTATGTTAACAAAAAAGAACAAATTATGCCATATCATTTATCAATCCCCCACTGTCTGTAATAATCAACCTCTTATATAAGTCCCCCCTCAGAGAGTTTGAAAATGAAAAGGGGCTAAATAGAGCTTTTACGGTAAGTATTATGTTTGAAATCTTAAAATAGTTTATAGTATTGAAATTCAATTCCTGATGGTCTTTTCTAGTTTTTGGCCCTCCATATTTAGCAGCATGAATGTTCTTTGTTTGCTAATTTTAAATTTAATTGCCATTAAGCTTTCCCAATGAACAATTCTCCTTAACCTCAATCTCCTATATACATCAATGATATAAAGTCACAGAGCCACACAACGTTATTTAAAAGTTACATCTCATAGGACTGCAAAAGTGATGTCACAGAGTTAGCATGCTACCACTCCGCCATCCTATTGTTGCAAAATATCTCTCCATTCCTTGCGATCCTTTGCTAGTTCACTTGCTTCTTTCTACGTCAAATTGTTGTTTGCCTGCAATTGTTTTCTTAAGCCTGTTTTCCACGAGGTGGAATGTTTTGCTCGAACTCCAAAATTCTGCTCCAACTTTTTCGAGCGGAAATGAAAGCAATTTCCACGAGGGGGAAGTTTTCGCTCGAACTCAAAATTTTTCGAGGGAACATTTTCGAGCAGGACAATTTCCTGATGCTTTTGGCGCCAAAGCAAGCAAAAATACATCAACATGGCTGCTCACCACATTCACACTCTGTTGAAAAAGCTCATAATTTTGCAACTATTGCGACGAAGAATACAGAGAAGACAACAAAAATACAAAGATGCTTTTCGGATAAGAACAATTTACGAAGAACGCAAAGAGAAAGAAGGGTGAATTTCATTTATTGGTGAAAGATTAAAGGCTGTTTGATCACATCTAATTCTTCAAATGCTTCGGAATGAGCCCATCTACCTTCCAAAAGTTGCTGTCTTGAGTAGAGCCTTTTTTGACGAGGCAAGAAACCAATATGCGTGAGCCTGTGAGTGTCAGTGAAAGGCTTTGCTTGGCTTTGAAATTCCTTGCTTCAGGTGATGCACAAAGTAGGATAGCTGCAAGTTATCAAAATAGTGCAACTGTAGTCAGTCAGACAATAAACGAAACAGGTAGCATTTTGTGGAACGAGTTAAAAAACCAAGGCTACCTACATGTTCCAAGCAACGAGGAAGTCTGGAAACAAATTTTCAAGGTTTTTGAAGAAAAATGGAATCTCCCACATGCTCTTGGTGCAATCGATGGGAAACACATCGTAATGCAGTGTCCTGCTCGAGGTGGTTCAGGTTTTTTAAATTACAAAAAAACTCACAGTATCGTTTGCTGGGAGTTTGTATAGGAAAATACGAATTTATTATGGTAGACATAGGGGATAGTGGGAGGCAAAGTGACGGAAGTGTATATGCAAATAGCAATCTTGGCTATTCTATCGAGAACGACACTCTGGATATACCTTGCCCTGGAAAAATTGGTAATTTAGAGAAGAAATTCCCTTACGTATTTTAAGGAAATGATGCCTTTGGGCTAAAACCATACCTTTTGAAGCCGTATCCTCGCCAGAATGTACCACTTGATGAACGTATTTTCAACTATAGACTTTTTGCGAGCTCAGAGAATAATTGAGAATACGTTTGGCATAGCAGCATCAAGGTTTCGGGTTTTTCGGAGACCAATCATTGCAGAGATTGACACTGTCAAGCAAATTACTAAGGCTGTAGTTGCATTGCACAATTTTTTAATGGCTCAAAGATCACAAGATGACCCATATAATTACTGCCCATTGAATGTCGACCAAGAGATTGGAGGAAAGCTAAATGCAGGGCAGTGGAGGAAGGATGCAGATAGCAGAGGGATGTTGCCAATTGGAAGGTCAGGCTTGAATAACTACTCTGGTACTGCAAAAGAAGTACGGGGATGGCAGTGTCAGTTGGCAGTTTGATATGGTCAATCGTGTATCAAACTATTCTGACAAGCAACGTATGTAATCTTTGAGAATATGCCTGACAACATTGAGAATGACTAGTGTCCAGCTATTTTAGTTATTTACATTTCTTCATCCAATTTATTTTCATACTATAATGTTTGAATTTTCATTTTTGCGTATCTGTTCTTCTTGGCGGAGAGGCCTTGAAGAATTTAGGACAAGACTCTGGCAAAATAGAGAATCTCCATTGGTTTCTTCCTTTTTCTCCACTGGTTTGCCTTGACTCTCGATGTCCTGTAGAGTTTTGATCAGTATGGTATCTACAGCCAGACCAAGATCATTCTTTCCTTTGCCTGATTTCACTGCTTTACCAGGAGGGGGAGTAAACTCGGACGGTGACAAGGCTTTTCTTTTTGGCAAACCTTTGGGCTGAGAGGTGATGTCGATGGGCGTCAAGGGTGTTAAGGGCGTCAACTCCTGGGTTTCTTCTATGCTCCTTGGACTGTCAGCGTCTTGCATCAGAAGGGGGATTGTGGGGAGGGCTATGTTGCTTTCTGTTGGTAGATTGGCTGTCTTTTCAAACAGAAATGTCAGCTGGTCATAATATTTGCATTTGGACACCTTGGATGCAGCAGAACCAGATTTTGATGCTCTATTCTGTCTGTTGAGGCATTTATTATAGTTGTCTTTCAAGTGCTTGAATTGTGTTTTCAGAAATTCAACTGCAAAATAGAAATGAAATATGAATTCGTATTTTCTATAAGAAAACACCTCATGAGAAACCTTAGTGCTCGGTTTTCTAGGGCAGTAGGTACTGGAGATTGTTACAAGAGAGTTGCTTTCTGTTGTTTATCACAGCCATAAAAAATAGAAAAAATTAAGAATTTTTTCGATTTATGTTTTGTGTCAAATTTCCCTTGAATTATACTGAGTTGACAAGGTGTGTTTAAGACCTTTCTTGGATTTTCAAAAATCTCATTAAATACTGTAACGCTTTAAAAAAATACTGTCAAGTTCAGTGTTTACAAAAAATGTATATATAAATATGTCTATATAAATGTATATATAGGTTCCTTACTTCCTCTATAAACTCTTCCAAGTCGAATTCTCGATGCTCTATTTCGGGAGATTGCTGTGCTTGTGATGAGCTAGGTACACTTTCGTTTCCTATACCTTCAATTGACCTGTCTAGTACCATAAAGCTAGAAGAACCCGACAAATCTGAACTTGCTTGAGACATTTCTTCCCTTTTATCGTTTTCTACATTTATTTGACGTAAAAGCGCCCTAACATCAATTCCTGTCAAGCTAAGTTGATCTTGAAGAGTATTTTGTTGCTGAGAAGCCATTTTGTTGAGTCAATTAAAAACAGTTGGAAGTGTTCCACAAATCGTTTGAGCGGAATTTGGGAAAAAGTTGGACATTGTTCAACTTTTCTGCAAACAACTTCAGAGTTCGAGCGCACAATATTTTTTTTGCTTTGCTCATGCCCAGAAAAAAGTTTGAGCGGAATTCTGGAGTTTGAGCGAAAAATTCTGCCTCGTTGAAAACAGGCTTTATAATTTCAATCCACGTAAGTTTAAGTCTTCCCCTTCGTCTTTTCGATTTTATCAGTGCCACTTTTAATGCTTTTTGTGCAGGTTTGTTTTCGTCTAACCTCATCAAGTGACCAAACAATTTCATGCCTCTCTTTTCGATTTTCGTGCTCCATGGTTCTACTTTCGTTTTTGCATATACATCTTCATTTTCTACGATTTTCGGCCATCTAATACTTAGGATGCGTGAACGCAGTATTCGTCTGCGAAAACTATCAATTTGGTTTTCTAGAGTTTTTGTTAGTGTCCATAGTTCACTATTGTACAAAAATATTGGCATGATGTATGCTTCATATGCTCATACTTTAGTTCTTAGAGACAAACGTTTGTTTTGGAAAATTTCCTTCAAGCTTGTCAATGCATTGAGTGATAGACTTTTTCTATTTGCAATGTCTGCTTCTGTGTTATGTTTGGATCCTAGAATCTTAGCATCTTTCCATTTGTCTTCGTTCTTATATTTGACCGTATACTCTTCAGTTTTTGACATGTTAATCATTAGACCTCTTTTCTGTAGTATTGGTGGAATTTTTTCTTAAATACAGTAGCCGGACGAAAGTATGGAAACGCCACTTAAAATGGCAGCAAACAGTGGCCTAGGGCTGAAACAAGAATATTTACATAACAAAGCAAGGGCGGCTCAGCAGCCTCCGTGCACCTGACTTTGGCGGGAAATGTTTGCCAATTTCACTAACTTTCAATTAAAATAAAGAGTGAAGGATTTGTTTGTTATTTTTCTTAAAAAACGATCAAAAACTTCGAAGCAGTGTCTTCAAAATTTGCTGGAAAATATTTCAAGAGTTGGCTAAAAAAACAGCGTTGAAATAACTGCTCTCTTGACTGTTTACACGGATTTCTTTAGTGATTGAAAGAAAAATAATTTAAATTTTTGTGTCGCCTTAAAATTTTTACTCAAAATAGAAGTTAGCAAGAAGAAGTCGAAGATTATTTTGTGGAAAACGATCTCAGGAAAGTGACTTTCAAAGGGGATTTTTTCTAGTGAAAATATAGTTGACCATTGAAAGTAGTTTGAAATTGGGATGTATAGTTCTTATTCACATATTTTGAAACTGTGGTTGATATAAAATATTTCAAATAACTTTTGAAGCAGATTCTCGTCTTTTTTGAGAAATAAATGCAAATTTATAATATCACCCATTTTTAGGCCTAAGCTAAAGTCACTTACCTGAGATCTGTCAGAAAACTCGCAATTCATGCTTTTCACCATGAGTTCATGTGTTTAACATAAGCTGTTAACAGATAAGTGGAAATGCGCATATTTTAGACGAAAGATACATTGCTGAAGTTATCGTCCGAAAACTGTTGCATCACCATGCCCTGACTCAATGTCAATTTTTAAAGATATTCTACACTGGAATGATGTTGGAATGATGTGGCAGAGATATTGAACATAACATTTGCGAATGTATTGGTATGTCATTGTTTAATATAGAACAATTTGCAGTGTTGAAAGCAACACCACACAACCCATTAGATGAGTAAAAAGAACATTATTAATTTTTAGAAGAACCTGTGTTAATTTTATATTAGTTATATATTTTGGTTGAAGTTTCATGAATGCAGCAAAATAACTGTTTTCCTCACAATAAATAAATTTTAATATAAACAACATATAAACATATAAACATGTAAACAACATATAAACAGCATATAAATATCTTAACAATAAATGAGCAAATAGAGAATATTGTAAATATGAATAAAATTATTTATAAACTAAGCACATACAACAAAGACATTTCTTGAAAAATAGACGAAAAGAATTACATTAAAGACAAATATAATTCAGACAAGTACTCTAAAGTGAGTAATTTTAACGAATTATCAGAAACGAAAGATTAAAGTATATACATAGAAATAAGAATTACATACTTTGAGGAATATAGATTCTGTAGAAAGTCACTTCAATTTCAGGCTGATGATATCTTGCTCTAGGCACATTCAGGCTCTCAAGATTAAAACTGGCTATGTTCAAATACTCCCACATAGCCATCTCCTCATTCCGCCTTGGTAAAAGACCATATCAATTCCATTCCATTCTAGAATGTCTTTGATAAATCGCTCAGTGTCATAGCAGCTTTTATTTGTCTCCTGGCAGTTGTAGGGTAGTCCATGTATTTTCCAACGACAATAATTGAATGCAGCTCTATACTTTGCTTCTAACTTACACCATTGCTTACACGAACGAAGTTTGTGAACAAAAAGATCTCAATTTTTTAATATGATCGCAAGCTTGCGATTACATTGATGGGATTTTGAGCTTTGGATATATTCAATATCCAATATTGCCCAGTTGCTAGTAGAAAATATGTCTGCGGCCTTTTCCATTTCTACAATGAAAATAAGAAATTAGTTGTTTGAAAGATGTGCTACTTTCAGTTGAAAGTGAAAGTGTTCAAATGGTTGAAATTTGGTTAATGGTGCGTTTACTTTCCTAGTTCATCAAAAAGATTGAATAATAAAACACAAACCTAAGGGGGCCTGGATGAGCAGCATTATCTATCTACAAAGGGTCTACCAATTTCCCATACATGGAAAAGTCTTTAGCCACCTGTTGTGAAGCTCACTAATCAGCTGTTCCAACAAACGGCCTACTCTTCCTGCACTGTACGAGGGCTCTACATAGCTTTTCATGTCATTGGCCAGAGCGTTTGGCAATAGCCTTTTGAGTCTGAGAGGGGTGGTGTTAGTTAGACGATAAAAACGATGAACATTTTTTTATCTTATTTACTTATGTTTTGAAAAAATAGAATTTTACAAAAAAATATTGAATTGACTGAATGGTCCTAGTTGTCTGGGCGGTCCGAGTTGTCCAATTGTCTGTGTGGTCTGGAATTCGTTAATATAAAGCTCAGACTAAGGCTTGAATAAAAATGAGTGAAGACATTTAATTTGTACTTACTAGTTTCTTTGGTTAATCTGGAATATGAAGAAATATGAATAAATGAATGAATTAGAAATTAATTCTTGAATTTAGTTTGAACGGATTGAAACAAGAGTGTGATAGGAGAATTGAATCGAGAGCAGGAAATTCAAAATAATTTCTTAGCCAATTATACATTTGTTTATGAAATGATTTTAAATTTGTTTATGAAACAATTATAAATTTGTTTATAATACAAATAAATATTAAAGAATAAGACTTCTTTCTTGTCACTCCCAGCATGAACTAATTAAATTCTTTTTGTAAAAGAGGTTTTCCCTCCCTTAAGGGGAATCTTCTGTGAATCGTCTTTGCATGCAGCGTCACATGCAAGGTCACAGCCTCGAATTTTTACAACAATTTATAGATATTTGTATGTTTGTATACAAGCAAAAAGTACCAAAATTTTACCTTACGTCTTCTTATTTTTTATGTATTCAGATAGCTGTAAATGCTTTCCACTAGGCATGATTTGTGAAGTTAATATAATTGATGAAGTTAAATGTGCAGATACCTTCTGAAGTCTCATCTTGATTCTTGTGTTGACTTGCCTCGATCAAACATCACAAGAAAATTGAGTTCTCTTCTTCAACGGGGTTGACTGGACATCTGTTTATTGGCTAATTCTCTTCATGACTAATTTCAAATGTACTGATTTCAATTTTTCATTGCTTTTATAGATTGATCGAATGTGATGTTCCAATTATTGCACCATCATGATGTAATTAACCAATCGGCCAAAGTGAAAACTTGCTTGTTGTCGCACCTACATTATATTTCAGTACTATAGTGTTGTAGCCACAGTTTGGCTCATTCTTATTTTGCAAAAAGTTTGTCGCAGCTCACAGCTTGAAGCTATCGTTAATGTTGAAAGCACGGTTCCAGCGCAATACCATTGGCATCGCAATAGTTAAAATTACCATCATTTAAGAAAGAAAGCGGAAAGACAATATTTGGGAAAACTTTTTATGTTTTAGAAAATAACAATAACTATAAGTACAACAACTCAAGATAGGTGAAACACCACCAAACACGCATCGAGATATGCATTTAACAAAACTTTCTGGCAAAGGTAACAAGAATATAATAAGTTCAAATTAATCAAGTGTACAAATCAGGCATCAGTCAAAAGTCAAAACCTGTTTTTGTTTTAGAGAAGACTAGCCCTTGCCTGTGTCTGACCACCGCCTTGTGACAACCTCTCCCTCATAACAACCTCCGACTTATAAGGCCTGTGCTTCAAGTGATTCCATGGTCCTTACCCATACTTCTGTTTGCAGACGTAACTTTTACTTAGATCCTTTATTCTGATCCTAGGTCCTTTTTTGACCCTAGTTCAGGGTCCTGTTCCCCATTCCCTCTAAATATTATGTTCCGTGGTATAAGCTCATCTTTAAACCATAATGGGTCCTGTTTCTACTCCCTGTCCAGGGCATGAGATAGTCCTTGCCCATCTCTGACCACAACCTGGTGACAACCCTTGCATCATAAGAACCTCTATGTTTAAGGTCTGTATGTTCAAGTCGTTAGTCATTGCATGGCCTTCGTCTATACTGCAGTCTGCAGATCAATTTTCTACTTATTTCCTTTTTTCTAGTCGTAGGTCCTTTTTCTTGGTCCTAGTCCAGGGTCCTGTTCCTTGGTATTAATCTAGGTACCTTAGTCCAAAATAGCTGGTCCTGTTCCTGCTCCCTGTCAAGGGTCCCTTTACTCCAAGTGAAGGAACTGTTCCTTGGTCTTAGTCCAAGGGGCTCAGTCTATGAAAATTTTCTTAATCTTAGTTACACTTATCAAGTTACAAGTTACATTTTAATCTTAATTTAATCTGAATCCTTTCCTGAATCCTTTTTCAAGATACTTTTCCTTAGTTTTGTTATTGTTTAAGTTGCTCTGTCCTGTCCTGTTCCTAGGTGTTGTTCCCGAGGGTCTTCATTATTCATGTTCCGCCTGTTCCACAGCATGCTCCTCAATCCGATTCCCTGGTCCAGGTTTTAACAGCGTTCTTAATTCATACTGTTCTATCTGTCAGAGCGCTTACGAAAATGCTGCTGACTGACCATAGACAGATGTAAACAAACTACAACTTTAAAGAAAATATTTTAAACGCCTGAAAATTTATCATTTTCAAGTAAGGTGACAGAAACCAATTTATGACTATTATACAGAGTATAAGTAAAACTTTAACCTAGATCTCATGTCACATCTTATGTAAACTTGAAGCGGTGGCCCAAGGAATCAATTTGTTTGTTATAAACTTAGTTAAATTCTTTGCTCGGTAAGTGGGAGTACAGTGAAATTATCGAGGAAAAAAACATTGAAACAGAATCAGTATACTATTTATGTGAGAGGCGGATGTCATGCAAAGGGCATGCACAGAGTTGTACCCCGACTTCCGTAAACCAAACAAAATCCACTTTCAACGACCAAACGAATGTGTCAGTGAAAAAATAATACAATAAATTATTTTTCCTTAAGCAATTTAGGCTGAATCATTCCCGATGAAGGCAATTCGCTTTTTAAAGCAAATTTTAACTGAAGCCTTTTGAAATCACTTTCATTTTGATTTATTGGAAAGGAGAGCGTACCTGCACTGCATGCTAACAGAGATCATTGGTGCTTGAGTAAGCATTGCTGTAACCTTAGACTTCAATAGGGCAGTCACCAGTCAGTAATGTAATGTACTGTACGGTTGCTTACGAAAGTAAAACAAAGAAACGAGTAATACTGAAAATACATCTACCAGGCTTCCGTCAAAACAAGAAAGGATTTGCCAAGTAGGCGGAAGACATGCCAAGGGTCATGATCAACACAGCATGCTTACATTGTTGTACTCTTGCAAAATGTAATTCACCTGTCAACAGTCAGAAGAAGTTGCAAGAGGAAAACAGAAATTATTTTCGCATGACTAAACATAAAACCAAAACCTGTCTTTTTGGATGGTAAATTAAATTTAATCTTCAATCATTTCGTCAAAGAACTTGTTAGGAAACGAAAACATCAAAAATTGAAATTCATTTTGATGCGAGTGTGCTTGAATGCGCGACTGAAATTTGTTCATGCTGGGCTATTCTTTCAAGTAGGACCAGTGAGGCAGATCAAAGAAGAAGGGTTAGCCCCACTTACCCAGACGTCTGCAGCAGATACGAAAAACAAAGTAGTTTTGGCTCGCCTACCCTTCGGGCAGCAGAATCTTGCGAAAATGGCACATCCATATCGCGCACAGTCTGTGTAAACTAACTGACACAAAAAATTAGCTAATTGAATTATTCATGCATTAGTTATAAGAGATACAAATACTTAACAGGCTTTTCTGTAATCCGGTGGACTACCTTTGATTTACTGTTTCTTTTAAAGCAGTTATCAATGGATCGGGGATCCCTAAGCAGTGGAGTTGAATGATTTTCCAAAAACTTCTTGGCTATTTGAGAATGGAGCGGCTGGTGAAATTATTCATATAGGCCGAATACGAATTTGTGCTCATGTGATATGAGCCTAACTGCATGCCTTTTGGTACCTTAGGCCAGGTATTAACCTTACATAGTAATATGCAAGACTTTGATACTCGTGTGACACGAGTCTAAAACTCTTGCAGTTACTCACCAGTTAGCCCAGCTCCGGTGGTTGTGTGATTAGCAATTGTGCTTCTCACGCAATAAACCCCGGTTCGATTCTCACACGTCACTGATGAGCTCCAATAAGAGCAAAACGCGTCTGGCATTTGAGAATGGGGCGGCTGGTGGAATTATTCAGATAGGCGGAATACGAATTTGTGCTCATGTGATATGAGCCTAACTACATGTGTTTCGATACCTTAGGCCAGGTATCAACCTTACATAGTTCTTGGCTATTCCTCAAACAACGTTTTCTGTGCAGTTTCCAACAAAAGGTAAAAGCCAGTCCAGCTTCGTTCTTAATTCAATTATTTGGTTCGATTGTTGACATCACTGTTTTTGTATCCCCATGATAGAATAGAAAATTTCAGCAATCGCTTCAGAACTCCCTGATGCATTCTGGGCCAATCCTCGAGTATAATTCTTGCACGGTAATTAAAGCTTCAACAAGCTGTGCTTCATCCAGAAACCCTCTAACCTCCTTTCCGTTGAGAAGTTTCAGCTTAAATTGCTGGCGTATTCCTGTTACTGAAGAATCACGGGGAAGGAAGTAAAGTGCTGCTTCAAAAGCTCATTTCTGATTGACATGCAACCAATACCATATTCTCGAAGGCTGCCCCAAAACATTTAACAGATGACTTCCTTGAAAGTAATGTAAACTGCTTCTGCACAGTCTGCTTCTAAGCGGCCATATCTCTCTGCATTTTCTTGTGCATGAGGAAGAAGAGACACATATTTGAACCATGTAGCAAATTCTTCTTTACTCAATTTTAGATACTTTTTCCTATTCTTCAAACAATGCAAAGGGCTCGTTGCTTCTGCTGTTAATGTCCCTTCTACGGCCATTAGCACCTTTTTAAAATCAAAGCACTCTGAAAGTAGCGGTATCTACTAAATTGGGGAACGACCTACAACCACCCACAACCACCCAAAATGATCTGCAACCATCCACAATGACCTGCAACTGCCCACAATGACCTACAGCCACCCACAAACCACCAACAATGACCCACAACGATCAACAACAACAACGCTTATTATTAATACCTTATTATTAATACCACAACAACAACAATCATAATAACTAGCCTCAATTCCTTTCTCAGTCGCCTCATTTCCATTTTTCGCGCCATTTCCTGAATCTTCTGGGCTGCCTTCACTCGTGGTCATCGCTTTGTTGTGATGAACAGAGATTTCTACGGTGATGATGGCCAGTGCGAACGAAATTATCGATGTAAGTATTATTCAAATGAAAGCTCAACCCAAATAAGTTCTCTTGTTTTATCTTGCTTTCTTTAGAAGGGATTGTGCATAATTGATAGGCCTAGAGATTTGTATATTTCAATTTACAGGACCACCACAACGAATGATGATTATTTGTTTTCTATTGGATATAATTAACGACCAGTTTTCCATTACTTGTGTTCTTAGGGAAATTGGAATGAATATGGAACAGATTGGAATGGGTTGCCTCTTACGGAAGAAACAACAGAAAGCGTGCAATACCAAAGATAAATTGTCCTCTAGAACATAGGGCAAAAATGTTTCGTATGCACGCGTGCAGGCACAACGCTATGAAACCGCTGAAAAAAAAGTTTAAAAAATTGGCGCTAACTCCCTGGAAAACAAAACAGCTGACTAAAACCCCCCAAAACCACTTCCGTCATTTCCAACAGCCAGGATAGCAATGCGTTTTTTAAAATTGGTTTTCCATGGCTTTTGAATTGAAATTTTGTTGGAAAAAGCGCAAACAACAAGATTTAGAAGCAAAAATGGTTGTGTCGTGTGTGGCCGGAAAAGCAACGCAAGGCCATTTCGCGAAATATCTAACTTTGAGGGGGAAAGAAGAGAAAAAAATTTTCTAAATTTCTCTTTAAATAACACAGTCGCTGGAGAAATATGTAAACAACGCCTAATGCTGACAAGAAACTATGACAAAAGTGCAAAGTCATAGACAAAAGTAAGTTAACTGTACTTCTTCTAGTTCTTCTTTAAGTATTGTTTTATTAAGCCAACCTATCTATACAGGCTTTGTTAGGACTATCTATTTCAAAATTTTCTACAGTAGGAATACAAAGAATATTGACATGGGTAATTGCATTAACATTAGTATTTACAGGAGTTCAGCACTCTACAAACCAAGCCATACACAGCTGGTAATGATAATTGAATGCATAAATGTCATTAAATGCAATGTCTATACATAGCTTTTGTAGAGAAAAAACAGAAAGTCTTTTAGGTAACAACTATACCTCATATTTAACAATCAAGTAAAGGCCTAACTCAAATAATCTTAATTTTCTAGTCTAACAAGAAATGCAAATATGGTCGTCATCCAAAACGTCCTCCAAAACGATTTCAGCTCTAGATATGGTGCTCTTATTATGCATGCGAATTTGGCAAACGTGAAGAGTTTCTGTGAACCTTTTCACAAAACTACAAGTCAAGGATATACCTTGTCTGCAAATGGAGCAAACTATGTTGAATTAGAACTGGACCAGCATATTTGTCACGGGATCTCAACAGACTAGAATCTTTTTAAAACAAAACAAAGTGGAAAGTCATCCAACTTTTAACATTTGTTGTGTTTGATTATCCTTCATTCTGTTTGATCGCAATTTTATTACATATTGACAATATTCATTGCCTGTTATGACATGCATATGTGCTTAAAGGGGTTGGGCTTGATATCATAATTCAACACAAAATTGTTAAAATAATAACAAATATTAAAATGATATTCATGTATCAAATTCCATACATGTTTTAAACAAACAAATTTTATGTAAAATTGATAACTAAAAATTAATGTTTGACTTTCTGCACAAACTTATCTTGAGATCTGAGAGAATTCCTCCAGTTATTTACTGTTTTGAAACTTTACCTCATGCATGTTCAATTCTGGGTGAATTCATTGTTTTCTTGTTGCTCTCCTAGAAAGTTAAAAGTACAAAACCATTGTCAGTTTTTTCCATGTTTAAGTATCCACTTCATTATATTTGTTAAAAATACTTATTTTGTTAAAAATACTTACTTGTAGATTGCATATCTTTTTTCTATGAAACCAATCCTGCCAGATTAACAGTAAATACTACTTTTGGCTGCCCAGCAAAGGAAACGCAAACCACGAGCTTCTCCCCATGAGGTTGATGTCTATTTCGTTGTCCATTTCTGCAGCACACGCAACAAGAATGGGCCTAAAATTCAAACATGGAATGCTTGAGAGAGAAAGCAATTACATGTTTTAAAATGACAGATAACCCATAAAAAGCCAATTTTCCCAGAGATAACGACTGAATTTTGGATAAGTTGAAGGTTTCCTCTAAATAAGGATGATTATTTGGTGATGGATATAGGTGTGGATTTTTTTTCTATTAAACTCAGATAAATAGTCATAACATGGATGCCGTTATGAATTAGATTTGATTTGTGGTTACAGATTTGGACACAGATTATGATTGAATATTCGGTTCAAAATCTTTTTAGCCCGTTTCGGGCTATATTTTGTGTTTTTGTACTCCCTGGTAATCCTGTTGAGGTGATTTCCAGGAAAGTGTTATGGAGCTCTAAGTCTGATGCATTTTGAGCCCAATAATGTTGACATAGGGGTTCTTTGCAGCCCATGTCATCGGGTCTAATAAATATTGAAAATTGGGTCCCATGAAACTGGCCAATTTATCATGGAAAAGTCGGCCCGATGTAACCTTTTATTCTGAGATTAATCGGGTCGAAATATAGGGTCCTATAATTGTGTATAAATCGGCCCGATATATGGAGCTCAATAATGACTAAAAACACGGCCGGATATATTAACCTCTTTGCCTGGTTCAATATCGGGCCCTATAAATAACCGGCCAATTATCGGGCCCTATAAACAACCAAGTAATTATCAGGCCCAATAAACAACCGATTAATTATGGAGCCCAATACATACCAATTGTCTTATTGTCCAATTGTCATAATTGACACATAATGACCCGCATCATGCGATAATAATGACATAACTGATAAGGTTGCATGGTATTGTCTGATGGTCAGACACATTTCTATGGTCAGACCTGTCCATTGTTCGCTTTATAAACCGGAGCGCTGCAGTTAGAGAAGCACAATATCTACTAAAGGAAATAAAAGAAAAGAACAAGCAGATTAACATTGCTGCAATGTGTGCGGGGAAATCTGACCGTTAGATTTCACTTCACTTCTGCTTTCCTTACTCAGCAATCAATGTATTTGTCTGGTATTCAGTCTGTCTCAAGTTTCATAGGTCAGCCCGCTCGTTGTTCCGATATTTTATATTCTGCTACAAAGCTGTGCTTCATGTTGAAATATCCCTTTGTTTGCCATTGTTAATCAGTTTGATGACTTGTTTTACAGCCTGCATTGCTGCACCAATAGTAGCAACACAGGATTTAACGAAGAACATAATAACACGAGAAAAGAATGCAGAAAAGACAACGAAGGAACTAAAGGAACTAGGAACTAGGTAGTAAAGGGATAGTAATTCTTTATAATATATTTCTATTTCTATAATCTTGTATTTGAAGAATGTTTTTAGCCTTGTTCTTAGATGTCTTTGGAAATGATTGTGATTGGTTATGTTATGTCTTACTTTATAAATAAAATACAATCTTTTTTTATAAGAACCAGGAAATTGCGATTAAGGCTGGCTGTTCTAAAAATTTTGCCGTTTTTAAGCCTGAAATGTTCTTAATCTGTTCTTCATTCCTTGGTTACTTAGATATCTATACTTTTAATAAATGTCTACGGTGGTACTAGGTTTGTGTGAAAATGCAGCAGTCTTGTCTATTTCTTTGTTTGCTTGCTTTTTTACGTTCAGTCTGACTGTCTTACTTTCATATTTAGCTGATATTCTTAGGGTTTTTGACAAGGCCAGCCTCAGCTTCTTCTTATTTTGTTCTTAAAATCTGGATGAAATCCAGGCTCGTGTTCTTATAAAATTGTCCTTATAAAAAAAAAGAGTGTAATACTAGAAATTTGTGGATCGTTTTTCTGGTTTTCTTTACTGTCGTACTGCCAAGAACATTGATCTCTTTACAGATTACGTCTATACAACTAAAAACATGACGATACTTCATTGGCCTAGCTAACACTCTTGCACCTGACGGACGTAATAGAACGATTGACCGCTAAACCTATCTATCTCTTTTCTCAGTCACCTGTCTTGGCTCTCTAATTTTTTTATCACTTAAATATTTTTATAAATTTATAATAAAACTTTTGATAATTACCCATTTGATCATCATTTCTCTATCATCATTATGATTATGTGAACAATCTTTATTACCATCACATGCACATCTTTCACATCATAATGTGTCACTGTGAAGCATTACCCTTACCACACATCATATTTCACCGCCCTTAATTCAAACATCTTCTGTATATAATGTAATGTAATTTTTCATTTTATAACAATCTGTAGAAGCCTTGCTTGGCAAGGCGAAATATTGGTAACATTTTTAATATTCTCATAATGTTGTGTCCTGAGTTTATATGTTTCCTCATAAAGTTTCTTCATAGACCCTTTTTCATCTGTGCCGAAATTAGGATACTACCATCTGTTATTTTATCCAAAAGGGCGTCTCCTCGCATTCTAAAGGGAATTCTCCGACATTCTAAATAGCGTGGTCCCAAAAAATTTTCTGGGGGGAAAACCCCCCTACACCAAAATTTAGCTCGCTTCGCTCCCCAATTCATCCATGTGACTTGCTACACATACTCTAATCTAATATCTTTACTCAAATATTCATCTTGGAAGTTTGCAACATATAAAAAAAACAGCATATACTTTATAATACTATATC
This sequence comes from Chrysaora quinquecirrha, assembly GCA_014526335.1. Classification (NCBI taxonomy): domain Eukaryota; kingdom Metazoa; phylum Cnidaria; class Scyphozoa; order Semaeostomeae; family Pelagiidae; genus Chrysaora; species Chrysaora quinquecirrha. The sequence goes on from JACTAT010000049.1 coordinate 2,543,476, forward strand.
ATCAGCGTCAGTAGCAGTATTACTAATAAGAGGGTCCAGATGGGGGGTCAACAAAATAGTTAACTTCAAACAATTTCATTAAATAACAGTTAACACTGCACAGATAATCTACCATTTATGAAAGGACAATGACTTGGTTTTACAAAATCCTGCCACATTTTTCCATTTTAGAGGTTGCTGGTTAACTTTTTCATGATTTCATCCACGGATGCACGATTGTGATTATAGTGGTGATAAATAACCTTCATGTTGATGATGATGATCATCATTATGATGATACTGATAATCATGTTCATGGTTCTGATCATCATGATTATGGTGATGACAATGACTGCTTGATTGATTGACGACTTTGATGATGATGACGAAAACGATGAAGTTGATGATGATTATGATTGTGACAGTGTTGATGATGATGATACTATTGGTGGAGATGATAGTGATGATGATTATGATGATAATGATTATGATTTTGCCATTATTGATGATGATGATGATGATAATGAAGAAGAAAATGATGAAACATACTTTGTAACTCTTAAATCTCTAAAAAATTTTTATAACAGCTAACTCTTAAATTTTTCCCTCTATAACACTTAACTGTTCAGAAATTTGTCCAATAACACTTAACGCTAAACCCCATCTGGACCCTCTAATAACAAGAGATGCAAAGCAGACAAAGGGCAGAGCGATCAGGTGCCATGAAATGCAGCTGCATTGCCTTGCTCTATCCATATAGATAAATGAATTGGGACCTTCATCGTTACTACTCTTTTCAAAGAAAGGGCGCATCACCAAAAATTACAAATATCATACAACATATCTTATGTACAGCCAAGGGAGCTTTACCTGTTTACGTTAACAAGTTCCTAGGAATTTTCTTGGTCTCATTCTCCAACAAAGGCATTCAACTCCACCTGTGGGAGCGGTAGGGCAAAATTGCTCCACAGGTGAGACAATGAAAGGTGCTAGCGAGGCATTTCCACGTACTTTTGCATGATACAAAATTGCCTTGTGGACCTACACATCGACAGCTTGTGACTGTACAGCAAAGTTATATTTGGTACCAGAGCTGGATTTCCGTTCTCTATGACCAGCCGTCGGAGCTTTTCTAGGTTACCATTTCAGGAACAATCAAAAAAGATAACGGTTGTAGAGTAAATATACCTATACAGATCTTCCAGTTCTACATGGTGGCGTTGCCGTATATACAACACGCACTTCTTTTATAAGCAACCAAGATGTAAAAGGGCTTAAACTTTAAGCAACGAATAGTACCACAGGAAAAAAGGCTAACCAACAATTTAAATTTTAAATCGAGGATTGATCAAAATAGGAGCTATTTCCTTTCATTTGCAAATGCCGTCAAGAACTCGCATATCAACGGAGTATCTTTACGTAATGTATTTCTTTGTGAGGGGTGTCCGTCTAACTTTCAGTACAAAATCTCTATATGGTAACAATAAGTGATGTTATTTATAGTACTTCTTTGCTGTTCTAGCGTTACCCTTTTTATTAAGATACCTGGCTCGAGGACCAGTTCTAAAAGTGTCTTAATTTTTGGCGCAATTTTAGTTTCAAAAGTTTCTTAACAGTTTCTGAATTTAATTCAAATAAATTGCAGTAAAAACGATAAAAAAATGAATATAGCAAGCAAATTATTAATATTATTGTATTGCAAAGTAAAGAATAAGCTATGCTTGTGCGAGAGGTCGCACGGAAATGCTTGAGAATTGATTACTACGTCCACACATGTTAAATGAGTATGCTGGAAAACTGACACGAAAATTTCTTAAGTTTCTTAACTCCTTCCTCCTAGTTAACAAAGTTTCTTAACTTTTGGGCTGTCCAGTTCTCCGCTTTCTTATGAAAGAAAAAAGTGTTTGTTGCATAAAAAGCTATAGGAAAACTCCAAATTTTGCTGTTTTCCTAGCCTCTATACCATTCTTAGGGTAGAAAAACAGTTTCAATCAAGCAAATACAGTACTAAGCAACTGTTGCTGCTAAAAGGTTGACATAAGAGGGCCAAAAATGAGCAACTTTTTGAACTAGACCCAAGCGAAGTTGCTTATAAAAAAACTTCCTGCAATAAGTATTTAGTATTTCATCTTTAGCTTATTTGCTGTTAGTCTTCCCGCTGATTCGTAGACATAACGTTTTCTTTTGCTTTTGTTTTTTAAGAGTTGGTTTGCACTGGTTAAGTTTTAAACTTAGCCAATGGGGGGGGTTATGGTCACGGACGGAGTGTACCATTGTGGTCTGTGTGGGGAAAGAAGGGTTTCTGGGGAGCCCCCGTCTAAAGTTATACCTCCACCCATACTGCTTTGCACGACGAAGCAAGGAAGTGAATCTGATTGAGTCAATAAAGTAAAGGAAATTATTGGATTAATGCGACAAAAAATAACATTAGAACTTTTGATAGGCCAAGGGAACTTAAAACGGGGTTACCAACAACCAGGAAACCACCAAACCTCTTAAGGACTTAAACTCGTCTTGGGTTTACATCCTTCCACCTTTTCGCGGACCTGTTTTTGGCAGAAGCAAGTGCTACTACTCGTCCCTGTCCAGAGGCATTGAGACATAGAAAATAGATTTATTGATAAGTAAAACAACCTTTCTCCTTTGGTATTTATAAAGCAATTTTTTCAATCCTCTACTTTCGATTGAAAAGTGTCTGAGTCTGCGCGCAGGCTAGGTTCTCCTTTAAGGTTCTGAAGGAGTTAAGAGCCACACCACACACAGACAGATTAGTTCAGTCATGCACGGGTTTATATTCAAAATCAATACTGTTTTGCTTTACGCACGTTATAAGGGAAAAAACTTATGCAGAGAACTACACGTGGTTAACATATTTCTAATCAATAATATGGAACTCATATTGACTTGTATGCTACGATGCTACAAATGCTGATATAGTATGTACTGTAACTAAAGTAATAATAACACTAAAGGCCACAGTCAACTGTCAAAGAAATAAAATTAGTGACATGATTAGCCAATAAATCGTTAAAAAAGTTTACAACTTATCTATCGATGAATGCAATTTTCACGTTTACTTCAATGAAAATACATTATTCAATGAATTGAATGTAATCAATTTCTGGCTCCCGCTTCTCCTTATCGCTTTAATGTTTTAATTAAAGCTTTTGCGAGAAGACTCCTTAGCAATATCATTCGCTTGTTTTTTTTCAGCGACATCTTATCATCTTGTTTATGGAATAATTATGTGGGCGATTGTTTGTATATACATATCATTTCATTTCATTTCATAGCTACGAAAACGATGTCAATATAAAACTTATTGACGAACCGCAATTTGCTCGCCGTAAACAAACCTTTATTAAAATTTATAATTTGATTTGTGCAAATCGGAATAATTACGCCCTTCGCACTTATTTGTAAAATAGTACCTATTTGCTTGTAAAATCAAAACGCCATTACCATTGTGTTTGCAGTGGGCGCTTAGTGCACGTTAGGTGTATCCATTAAGAGGGGCTTGGGGGCATGCTCCTCTGGAAAATGTTTCCAAATACAATCTCCAAATTGGCTTAGAATAGCTGTTTTTCATATGAGTTACAGTATTTATTTGTTCATCCGACCTCTACTTTATCTGGGCTTCGATTTGGTCCTTCAAGGGTTTTAGCTTATGAAACGATTATTCAGCAAAAATTGTATTTTTCTATGCACACACAACTCGCTCATTATCATATAGTGAGCAAATCAATGATTTAGTGTTTCAAAAGAATTTTTGTTTAGGAAAACTTGTTAAAAATATTCTTTTCTGTTTCTAACTGGTTTTTGTTAGGGTTGTATATTTTTCATACTGTTTGTAAGGATATTCAATATTCAAGGAATTTCAACGGAGATCACAAGGGCTTTTATTTCTTTCTGGAGAAAGAAATACAATAACAATTCTATTTGTTCTCAGATCAACAAAATAACTAGGACCCCGACCAAACCCTCCGCTCTACACACCTGCCTATTAGTCTTTCAGATGAGTTGAGTGCAATCTTTCTCTTCACGGAGAGCAACAACAGAGTGCACCCAGGAGGACCAAACGAAAGGGGCATGGGGATGGACACATTTATAACCATGAAAAATAGCCGCATTAAAATTTTTCAATCCCACGGTTCCATTGGGATAGCTCCAGTTCTCAAAGCTAATGAAATCTCTTCGTGGATGCCGTTTTTTATCAAATTAACCCCTTCTCTTTAAAGGTTGTTAATTTGATGAACATAGGGCCCATCTCGAATAAACGCCCCATGGAATTGTTAAGAAATTTTTCTGACGCCCATCCCTTTTCAACACCTCTGTTGCAATAAAAGCCCCTCTGGAATCACCTCTCATTGGGCGTTTATGCTTAGCATGCAGACGGGGGTCGGTTGTTAAACAGGTAGCAGCCTCACAGCTTCTTCCCAATTCCATAATGCATTGAATTTAAAACTACATCTTCACTGCTATTGTAGAACATAAAACAATCTGAGTTTCGTTCGCGAAAGAATCAAAATGGATGATACAACACAAATTATAAGAAATATTAAGAAAGTACGAAAAGAAGCCCAATTGTTGTTGCGTCAGCAAAATGAACCCACTGTTCCAGAACTAGAACATATGGGAGCTAGACTGTACGCTGCAAGCAATGCCCTAAGAAGCCTCAAAGCCATGGTAGTTGGTCAGCATGCGAGCCAATCCGAATATGAAGACAAGCGTCATCTAGTCGAGAAAATGAAAGAATCTGAAATGAAACTTATGGACTTATCAGATTCAATCGAAGATGTCATTGCTGCCAAGGAAAGGAAAAATAAATTTGCCATTGACGAGGTTTTCACTTGGGCACAAGGCAGACCAAAAAAGAATATTCAAATTGACCAACTCGAATCCATGTTAGTACTTGGATATTCATTGGTTTCAGTTGCAAAGATTTTCGGTAAGTTTCGGCATGTTTCGGCCTTGTATCTTAATAACACAGGTTGCTTTTGTGCTTGGATTCCATTAACTAATATTATAGTTCCTTTCAGCAATGAAATACCGTAAAATATTAAGACCACTTGTAGCTCCTCATCCTGATATAACATAGTTAGTGGATTTGTAACAAGCTCCAATTTCTCTACTTCTCTCCACATAGGGGTAAGTGTGGCAACAATAAAGAGGAGAAAAGACTATTTTGGTTTATTATCCGAAAGAGAAAAAACAGACATCACCGATGATGAACTGGATAGACATGTAGACCTTGCAGTATGTCGACAGCCTCTTTGTGGTATCACAATGATTCAAGCTGAATTGCGAAGCAAAGGATTATGGGTATCGCGCAACAGAGTTCGGGAATCAATGATGCGACTAGATGAGGTCTTGGTTACCGCTAACGTCAGAGCTGGTATTCATCGCCGTACTTACAAGGTTGCCGCACCAAATTCCTTATGGCACCTGGACAGCAATTTAAAACTAACTAAGTATGAAAATTTATACCTGTTCACATTATATCACATGTTAATCTAATTTTATAACACAACAATAACATACCATGTTAATTATAAACCATGACAAGGCCGCATGGCATTGTAAACTGGGTTTGTTAGTAGTGTTCTTTTCATCTATTTAGGAAATTTGGAATTGTCATACATGGAGCCATTGATGGCTTCTCAAGAAAGATTTTGTATCTTCAAGCAGCAGATTACAAGCTGGCATCAACAGTGGAAAAATGCTTCCTGTCAGCTGTGCGTGAATATGGATGGCCAACAAGAATCAGAACAGACAAAGGTGGAGAAAATGAAAAGGTTGGTGAATTAATTGCTAGAGGCAGGCCGACTGTCAACAATGCACATCTTGTTGGATCTTCTGTGCACAATCAGCGAATTGAGCGCCTTTGGGTTGATGTCCGACACTGTGTTACCCAGCTATTCATAGACTTGTATGACGAACTAGTCTCTTGCGGGGAATACAACAAAGATAACACCCTTGACATGTTTTGCGCGAGACAGTGTTTTATTCCAAGCATAAATAAGCGCCTGAGCACATTCACAGTGCAGTGGAATAACCACAACATAGCCACTGAGCATCAAAGAACGCCAAACCAGCTATATGTTGAAGGTACATTGCTGAATGCCAGAAGTGAATTGCCAGAAACAAATGACATCTTAACCAGAGGAGATCCAGCTGATGTGGAGCAGATGTATGGCGTTGCTGGTAGTGTCGCTTTGATGGAATTGGAGGAGGATGATGAGATTGTCCCTGTATCTGCTATTGATCTTTCCCATGCACAGCTATTGCAAGTTTCACAAATAGTTTCTTCAAGCAGTGAACATGAGTTAGATTTAAACCTTAATCGTGAAACATATTTTAAATTGAGAAGGTATCTTCGACGTGTCTTTTAAAGCTGGTAATAATGTTTTTTCTACCGGGGAGGGGTATTTCATTGTTAAAAACACTAGAAGTGCTACCCAGGTTTTCCAAACCCATCCATGCCTATGATTAAGATTTGTTACCCAGATGGACCCATGTATAGAGAGAAAAAGAGATTTTATAGATAATTGCAGCAAAATCAAATTATGTCATGCAAGTTATGCTCAGCGCTTTCCTGAGACAACTCCAAAGAAGGCCAAAAGGTGTTTTTCCACTATTAACTAATATGAATAACACTAATTTGTGCCCCTTGAATAATTCCAAATTCCCTATTCAAGAGTCAGGGAAATTTTGTTGTATCCGACACTACAAGCACTAGGACAGTGAAACTTTTTACCTAGATTACGTTTTGGATGCTTAATACCATTTTAGCATTGACAACTCAATCTCTTAAACTTTCAATCTTGTCAGCTTTTCATTTAAAAGGTCTATAATCAGATATTCATCAGCAGCCCATGTCATATCATATTTATAAATTATAATAACCCATGAACGAATAGAGATTGTTTACAAAGGCGAAACCCATACGTAGGGAAATTGGTGCCCCAAAATGTAACCCATTCTTGTAGCACTTATAGTAAATTGAACAATAATGTAAATAACCCCTCCCAGATTTAATACCGTAAATTCTGTGTACCATCACAGGTAGGCAAACAATTTATGCTGTAATTCTGTAAACACTTCGATGAGGCGGACGCCATCGACAATGCTGGACTTTGTCCTTTGCAAATCATTCTTGCAGGAAGTTGATTATCAATGCATAACTCCGGACGACGGCCTGTTGTCTTTTGGAATTCTGTAAAGCATGTCCAAGTATGTGTAACAGTAACATTGTGGTTCAGGATGGGGTCAACTGAACAAAGGCCTACTCTGCTGTAGGCTTTCCTTCGACTCCTAAGAAAACGCTATTCTTTTGTCAGCTACAGCTGTCGCTACTTGTAATGAATGAAGTATACCTTTGCTTTTAGATAGCAAAATTACATGTCCTCGTTGTTACATTTGCGATGTAGATATCAGGCGACCAAAAATTCTGCCATAACGTTTGCCTTAGATAGATGCCCTGCCTGGTTGGTTGATGATATTTAGTATGTTCCAAACCTGACATCCTGCGTGAGAATGTACTGCCTCTTTCCCATGATCTTCAATTTGGGCAATTTCTGAGTGCAGCTGGACAGATTGCATTTTACCTCCATGCATTGAAGTGAATTTTATATATAAACGCAATGCATCATAGTCGAATGCCCCCGATGCAACGCAATACCATCATTTGTGGAATCTTCCATTTGATGACCTAATGTTCAGAGTGGAACTTTGCATTCACAAGCTGCAGTACATTTCTGTCCAGGTGGTTATTATTAACGAGTCCCTGTTCTGAGCGACACTATATCTTTATCAGTTTGGCCTAGGGAGCGTTCCCGTTATGGAGTGACTGTCTTATTTCTGTTATTTTTAATAATGTTTTATTTAATAGATGACTTCACCGTTCTTCATAAACTTCACTGCTTCATCTTGCTTTTTATGTCTGAGTATTAGCTAGCCGTTGTGTCGTGTATTAGCAATACTATGTTCAGTTTGGAAATTATGAAATAAAATGATTCTATTATTCCTTCACTGCTAAGCGATTTTCTATTTCACGTGCTCCAATATTGAACACGCATTTCTAGTAGTCAGTTAAACTGGGTCAGCAGTCGGGTAAATGTGTCAGTTTAATTCTTCTTAGCGCTGAATCTGAATTCATCCTCTCATCAGTCAATGAGCAAGGTTTTTGGGAAAAGAGACAGCATCTCTTAATCATACACACAGCTTAAGCAAACAGTTACATAGGTTGTTACAGTATTCCACGCAATTCTAAAAACTTTTTCCAACTGCTGTCATTGACTTGACATTTCCAATTGACTTGACATTGATTTTTTAAAAAACAAAAATTGCCAAAGCAAACTTCCACTCCACTGGACCTAGCCTTGGCCCAGAAAAATGTTGTACAGTTCCCGCCAAATATTAGCCTCTCTTTACAAAAAATGTTGTCCTTTCATCATTAAGAGGCTAAGGAAAAAGCAGATCAGGGCAACAAGCAACAGCAAAAACAGAATTCTGTTGGGGCAAAGCAAGCAATCGTTTCTGGTTTGCAGAATTTGTAGTACTTGTACCCAAAAAAGTTTTTGTAGCGCATGTAATGAAAGCAAGTTAACAGTTGGAGTATCATGCTTCCTCTCTGCAAAAGTTACATTGAACTCCGTAAGATTGTTTATTTTTGCTGTTGACAGAGTATGTATCTAGGTACCCTATAGGTAGTGTGGCACCTAAACGTGGCTGAAGGTTAAGTTAAGAATAGGGTCGTCGCTATGGTGGGGGGTGTGGGGGGTGTGACACCCCCCCGGGCAAGTCTTCTGTTGGCAAATTTGAGAAGAACGGGATCAACTTATACAGTGTATACAAGAATCAAACTGGCAAATGATTACAATGTTGTTGTTCAACAGCTGAAAAGGTTGTGTTTCACAGCATTTTAGAGTTCAAAGTTCCAAAATTTTTCCGGGGGAGTATGCCCCCGGACCCCTCTTGCATGTGGGTCCCCCATTTCTATATGATGTTCTATGATTCAGGCATAATATTCCTGGCCTGACAATGGTTTGCAAAGCATGGGAAACAAAAAGAAATTCGTGAAGGAAAGAGCAACAGCCAAGCCACACCCATCTCTAAAAGGCCACGCCCATTTTGTCGGCAGAATGCCGAGCTACACCCCCCCCCCCTGGTCGTTGAGTCCTAGCGACGGCCCTGGTTAAGAACAGTGAAATATACAAACTCTTGTTATTATGTGTGAAGTTGACTCCTTTTTAGGATATCTCTGACTCTAGAAAACACCCCTGATTTTGAAAATTTCTGTCCTAGATTCCTATGAGATCTGGCACCCTTTCTCAGAGATTTTGGGAAGGCACATGGTATATAAGTTCTTATGGAAGTGGACCCGCTGGGTATTGGAGATACAAAGGAAAGCAGAAGATGAAAACGATGGATAAATACACCAATCAACAAAAATCATTAGAGCTAATTTATTGAACATCATCACATGAATATAAAATGGTGCATTGTCGTACGTGAGTATTAAAAATTCAACGAACAAGCAATAATCTAACTAAACAAAAAGTCAAATAATGTAGCTGTAGCTAAACAGTTACAACAACACTAAAATTCAATATAATAACAAATTGCTGAAATACACACTTAAAAATCTAACTCCGCAATCTCTGAACTGTAACCCAATCATAAATATATACAATAATTAACTAAGCAGTGATACAACAAGCCTAAATTTATAAAATCTCCTCCTATCAATGTGAAAGTCTAATCATCGTCATGGTCTATTGCAAGGACATTTGCTATTGGCAATGAGGGGCAAATCACTGATTTAAAATCACGTACACTTTCAAGATTAATTAAAAATTAATTAAATTAATCACAAAATAATCAAGTTAATCACAAAATAATCAAAATAATCACAAATTAATAAAATAATCACAAACTAATCAAATAAATATTAAGATAACCAAATAAATCATAAAATAATCAAAATAAAATCACATACACTTTCAAGATTAATTATAGAGAAATCATATTAATCACGGAAAATCACATAAATCACAAATTAATCACATTAATCACAAAAAAATAACCCCTGATTAAAAATCACGTACACTTTCTAGGGAGTGATTTGCCCCTCGATTGGCAACATGCATGTAAACTTACTACACACCAATTTTTAAGGAAATACCTAGTACACAAGGATTACACAAGTTTGCTAACATTTACACACGAGTAAAGTGTACTAATTTTACCCAAACAGTGAACTGAATACATACAGTCTGCAAAGGTGGCATTTCAATATTGGTGCTTGCAAATTTGCCTCTTTCAAGCATGCAATGTAAAGGAGTGACTCCATTCCGGACTTTCTCATCTCCCGACTTGACCACAACTCTGAAATAAGTAAGTTGTGTCAAATTGATATAGCAACCCCGGCATTTCTTAACATAACGTTGACTTCTACTGGAGGGTGACTTCTTTGGGGGAGGGGGCCATTCGGTACACTACGGTATCGTAATCTTCATCGAATATCTACTAGTCATGCTGCTGTTTCCTCATGATCCTGATAAAAAATCTTCCTTTACTTTCAGCGCCATCCGAACGACAATAAAATATAACTGGCATACAGATTGCGAGCATTATCAAGAAAATAGGATGTTACATTGACCTATAAAGTTGGAGTACTCACTTGAACTCTATATTTAATTGGCTGTCACTTTGGTGACTTAAGTAGAAAAAACCAGCTGTGGTTTTTCTCAAGGCACATATCCATATATGTCCTCCAGCACGCAACAGAGGAGACTTGATACCAGCTCTGTCAACATGTGGTAAATCAAATTTCTGCACTTCCCAAGTAAAACAATCAATCATGAATGTCTGCTCTACTTGAGGTACCTGCAAGCAAATAAGAATGAGGGAGGCATTAATTGTCTGATATGTCTGCCTATCATGGATGGGAAGCAGAAGCACCTGCTTAGGTGTTGGAAGTTGCAGAAATACGGAAATAAGAAAATAGCTGCCTACCTGTGTGTTAGAGTACATTGATGCTTGCAAAAACATCACCTCCCTTGAGAATAGCATTGCATGGTTGGCAGCGATATTCCTATCATGCACCTCAAGTTCAACTGCATTTCCCCAGAAACTGCAATGAGGAACTGCACACCTTTTAACAACAGATGTGCACGAAAAGGTATGTAGCAACTTATTGCATCTATAATGAAGAAATTTATTTGTGAATTAAATACATTGTTGACGTAAGTACTAATATCTTTAGCATTGGAAAAAAATTATGCCATTTTAAGGAGCTTGAAGACACAGAATTGAATTTGGTCCAGTTCACATTGGAAAATGGAGAGTAAAGGACAAATGGAGCATTTCAGGTCATCGTTATGAGAATATATAGAGCACTTTCAAATGCATGATTTGAAGACCGATAACATACTATAAAACAATAGTGTCACCGTTTAAAGAGGCCAAGAGGGTCTACAAAGTCTTAGTCGACCCCATCTACATTTAACCCCCCAGAAAAAATATTTTGGATTTGTGCCCCTGCACATTTTAAAGGCTTATCTACGTAAGTAGAAAGATAAACCAGTTGTTATACGACCTTGTTATATCATCAGCAAGGCATCCGAAGGGGCACTGGATGGTTTGGCCAATGCATGAGATGGTCTGGTGAGAGTTTAATTCTCTTCTTCTCAGGTGACGCCCACAGAAGTGACAACCGACAATTGCAAGAGGACACTGGCTTTTGTGGTTGTCTACGTTTCTCCTGGGGAATGTCTCTCTGCATCCACTGTTGTTACAGTTGACGACAACCTCAGGGCACACTCGCGAATGTTCGAGGACCTGTCGGAAATGTCCCGTAAATACACAGTGCCTACATCGGGCATCCAAATCGTCAATGACTTGCTGCAAAGGAAAGTTCCTTCTTGATCTATCTCTATCCAGAGGCTGGCGACAACATGGACAATTTATTTGTTCTGCTGTAGAAACCATTCTATGATGACATTCAGAGCAGATTGAATGACCGCAGTTTAGAGTGAGCGGGTCCACGTAAATGTCTAAGCTGAAAGAAATGCAGTAAAGTAACTCGTTTTAAAATATGCACGGCAAATGTCTGTTTCACAAGCATATAATGAGGGGGGCTTTGGGATTTTACGGGTCGCGGGTTTGGCCGATTTCGCCCTCGGGTTTTCGGGTTTTTCAAAAAAATCGTGCGGGTTTTCGGGTTTAGTATATTTGACGGGCAACGGGTTTTGCCAATTTTCTAGCTCGGGTTTCGGGTATTGTAGTAAAAATGTGCGGGTTTTCGGGTTTCAAACCTCACCAAGGATATCAATTTGCAAAATTCTTAAAACAGTTGTTGAAACTAAGGTCATAATTATAATGACTATTAAGTCATCACATCGTCAATTGACTGGATTATGTGTGATAAAGGCCTTTAAAGATATCTTTGAAATCCATATTCTATTTTGTGGTGGCATCACAAATATAAATTTAGAGATGCTAATTGACTTGCATTGTTCTACTGATTAGGTGCAAGACGCCAGCACACACAAACAATCATGTTGAGATAAAATAAGTTATATATCATTCATTAAATCAGTCAACGAAACTACCAAAGCAAGTCACGCCAAGTAGCAGGCCCAGGCCTTGTAGTAAAAAAATAAAATTTAAGAATTACATCGATCATTTTCAACCTTCCCGAAATAGAAGATACTGAGATGGCAGACAGACAAGCAGCACAAGATAAGGGCCAAACCGTTGTAATTGACTGCGTCGCAATTTTCTATGAGGAAGGAAAGACAGGCGAAAATTATAGGAAGAAGAATAAGTTTCGCTGTGTCATCAATAAAGATGAAAAAAACCTTATGAAGCTGAAGGATGTTGTATGGTGAGTAGGCCTACATTGAAAATACATTCACTGATTTCTTTTCTTTTTAAGAAACTTAAGTAATTTGACTCTTTTTAAGGTGAAAATTGTTAAGGCCGTTTTCAACGTGAAAAATCACGAGACCATATGTTCTCATTTCATTACTGATTCTTAACTTAACTTTAACACATTTATAAAGATAAAGTGAACAACTCGCATTCAGAGATCTTCAAAAGTAATTTTACCAAAAATTTAGCTTTAGGCAAGGTGCTCGACAGTTTTTGCTATATAATCATTGTCGGCTCTAGCTTGGCTTCTGCACCATCTACTTCTACATGATGTTTGGTTTTATTATGGCTCTTATAGCTAGCTTGATTCGTATTTTTTTCAAAACAGCAAGTTTGCGGGTATCAGAGAAACTGCACAGAAGCTTGGACTTGGGGATGCAATTGAAGTGCAGTTAAACAGGTAAGCTGGCTAAAGTGTATTGTATTACATATCAGCAAATAGCTACAGGACCTACAGAATATATTGTAAATCTTACGTTGATAACCTTAATTGATTCAAAGCCTATTTATATTCGATTACTGGGTTTTAGGGAATCGAAGGCAATTGGCCGGTGTGAAAGATTTTCTATAGAAACCAATGGACAGTTAGAGCTGGAACTCCCATCAATAACAAATGGTACAGACAAACTTCAAAGTAAGGGAAATTGGTTACTATACGTTATATATATATATCATTATTATTGGCAATTCAGGCTGCAAAGGCTAAATTGAGGTGTCAGATTTGTTTACTTCAATCGAGGGGCACTTCACTCTTTGGAATCTCGTACACCCTTTGCTAAGATCTCTATTGTTTTCACAGAAATCCTTTGGGAATCCTTTTGCTTCAACGGAAATCTCGTACGCCTTTTCGATGGGTGAAATGCCCCTCAACTTCAATACTCAGTAGATTACAGGTATATGTACCTCAAAAAGTACATGAAATTTACTTTTCGTATAATATCTTGAAGAAAATATTTTCCGTGTGAGTTTTTGTTGCAACGTATGCTCCTATCTGATAAAATTTCTTCCCTGAATGTTTAAATTTTCTATTGTGAAAAATGACATTTTTATCTACTGTTAAAAGTTAGTCTTTATTTTCATTATGTACCTCAAAACATACATAGACATTTTTGTCCATAATTTCTATTCTGTTGCTCCCAAATTGTTTATTTTTTGTTAACTTAATCAAAACAATCTATTGAACACAAACTGATGGAAAAAAGAGGTTGAGGTTGCATAGAGTTTCCACGTAAGCTGTTAAACAAAGTAAATCACACATCTTTTGAGTATAATGATTTAATTTGCACGAAAATCAACTTCTTTTGGCATTAGTATAAACATTTTTACTGTTACTTTGAAGTATAGTATTGTAGATTCAGGTTCAGGCCTAAATTGAAGATAGAACATGATTATAAGGTTGCACATTGCTCTGGCCTCCTCATCATGCAATTTTGGCGCCAAATTTGTCTTGAAAAATAATGACGACAGCAACATTACAATTTGAATGAGTAGCTGCAGCTTCTCTTGTATACAGCTTAAATATAGTACATCTCTCAAAATGAAACCAAAATTTAAAGCAAGAATAAAATTTGTCTCACCACCAACAAAAGAAAGACCAAACACGAAAGCTCAGGCAACAGTTGCTAGATGTCACATAAACAGAAGGCAAGCACAACTACAAGCTGCTGTTGATTGGTGCGAAGAAAACAATGCAAGAGGTCATGCTGCACTTAAGACAGGACTGTTTCCTTTGATCAAAAGCAGAAGCACAATTGACAATCGGTTAGATGGCAAAGTTGTAACTGGAAGTGAGAAGCAGTATTGTAGCATACTCACAAACGAGGAAGAAGAATCAATAGTCAGATTTGTAAAGAACAAGAACCGCTGCTTCCAAGGCATCAACAAAAGTGAATTGACGAATTTGATTCTAGATGTGCTGACAATCCGACACCATGCAAACAAGAAATTCAAGGGAGGAAGAGGTTTCATTAAGCTTTCAGAAAATGCAAAGAGAGCTCTTCAAGCCAAAATATTGAGCAGATCATTTTGGAAGAGGTGGGATGCAAAACACAATGACTTGCGTATGAAAAGGCAGGGTACAATTTCAATGAATAGAGCACTAAATTGTACACGCGACATGGCTTGCTCTCATCTTGATGCATTAGCAGTGGAGTTAATTGATACAGGAATCTTTACTGACGCAAAACAGATCGAAGACGGGGTATGGACGGGGAAAATTGACACCACCAGAGTGTTCAATCATGACGAGACATAACGATAAGTCGCAACTAAAAGTCAAAAGGTTAGGTTGCAACTATAACCAGCAACTTTAAGTCGCAACTACATCTTGGAACGATAAGTCGCAACTATAACCCGAACCTTCAGCTCGCAATTTCAACGCGCAACTACCACTCGCAACTACAACTAGCCACATCAACTCAGAAAATAAATTCTGCTATTTGTAATTTTATCAAGAGAGATTTCTAAATGAAAGCTCGAGCAGGAAACTTTATCTGGGCTTCTTAAACTACTCGCTACATCATATCTATTTCATTAATGACAGCATAAGTGCAAATATTAGAGATTTAACAATTAAAAAACATCAAACTTGCAAACTTAAATCCATATTCTCTGGTTTTATGGGCTTTTCTGTAAAAAAGTCAGATCGTTAAGCCCAGCATCAGTTATCATCTTAGGCCCGATTTCATTAAAATACAGCGGATAAGCCGATTGTTAATGTTTTTCCAGAACGATATTAGTGTTGTTTATAAGAAACAACAATCAGTTCCGAATTTCATGTTATTCAAGGAAAATTATGAAACAACAAATGCCAATGTATGTTTTGAGGTACCATGTTGTTTTGAGGTACATATACCTGTACGCTAAAGTATCAATTGGATACAAAAGTTTATTTTAAAATACATATCTACATAGTGTATATGCTTCTTTCAAAATAACTTTGTTAATGCTAGTAATCTCTTACAGTGATCATATACCCATTAAAGACCAGCTTTGCAAAAAAATGTCCAACTATAACAATTGAAGCTGGATCCTCGAGCACTAAAGCAACTGAGCAGAAAGTTGTTTTAGTGAAGCATGTTTTAACAGAAGCCCAAAGGAATTCTCTGGACAAAGGTAGCTATGATAACGGTCTTTACGATCTTGAAAGGTCTTGTCAACTTGACCTAAATAAATTTGTTCATGTTACGTTTGACGGAAACAAGAGGACACGAGCTTTTTAAGCAAAGAAATCGCTTGAACAAAAGACAAAACTTTTGTTTGCAAAGAGTCTAAGATTCTTGGAATGAGTTTGTTAGCTAACCGAAGAGATTATCAATTGTACGACAGTATTAAGAACTCTTTATTAAAGCACTGCAAGGAAGATAGCTGTGTGTCATGTTTGTATCTTATTGTTTGAGAAGGTCTTCTCTGCTTGACTAAAGCCTATTTAGATGATTTTCTTAAACCGTAGATTTAGAACCCAGAAACAGCAGCAAGGTTGTAAAGTTTAATGATCATTCGGACATAAAGCTTCGTGGTGAAATAATCTCCTGGCCTTGGAAAATAAGATGTGGAAATTGTTCAAGAAATATTCAGTTGCGGTGCGATGCTGACCACATTGGGAGATTGTCAAACTTCGATAGAAGTAAGAAAAGCTTTTCCGAAATGGTTTTTGAAATAGCTCTTAAAATATTTTCTGCCAAAAACTCGTGAAAAATCTACTTTAGAACTGTACCAATTTGGTTCATGTCTTGCCAGTAGTATTTCATTGTATTATTTAGGCATTCAACAACTGAAAAAAGTATGTCTTGAAGCATATTGTAATAATTCAAAGAACCGTTTATTAATGCAGTTGTTAAAGAGAAATATGATTCATTCCATGATTTCAATTTTTTTCTAGAGCATTATAACAAATGCAAGGCTGGCAAAACCAAACAATCTGATGGAAAGTTGCAGCTTACCTTGGATACATTAAGAACTGGGGGAAAACGAAAAGAGTCAAGGAAAGAAGTAGATATGGCTGCAAAGAAAGTGAAAGAAACTATTGACATTGACTCAGATATTGATATATCTGATTGTGAGAAGTAATTATAGTTTAATTTTCAATGTTTTTTGCGTATTTTCTTTGATTATGTTTCACTTTCTTCAATGGCAATGATTTAAACCAATATTTGTTTTACTGTCGTTGCTTTCTTTATGTCGAAGTTGACTCTCGAGCTTTTTTAGTATTATTTTCGGGTGATTCATGACAAATTCATTTCTTCTGTTAACCGAATCTGTGTATCTTTTTCCCACACCCTATAATAAAGTTAAATATTCTTGCTGTCAAATTTTAAGAACAATTTTTCTGCGGTTATCTAGTGATCTGGAGGAGAACGAAAGCTATGACAGCAGTTCTTGCGAAAACTATTCTGATGAGGGTGATGGGTGATGTGTCACAGAGGCTATTGTTTCTTCATTAACAACACTCGATAATAAATGCAGTCTTCCAATCATTGTAGATTATGCTACTCAGAAAGGAAAAACTGGTGAGAATATGGCGAGAAAATTCGAGGAGCACATTAAGATGCTGCAAGTGTGTGAGGCCTGTCAACGCCGACGCTGCTCGGCGCAATATTTTAGTTGGAGCCACAACTAATTGTAATAGCCACTGCAAAGATTGCCACAATAAAAAAGAGGTTTGTGAGAAATGTAAAGAATCTAGTTATGTGAGTCATATTTCGTCTTTAAGGTCTTGTGACCACTGTCTCAAAGAAGGTCTTCTGTGCAAGAGAGTCATTGTTCTGGTCTTGACAACTGATTGTGAACAGGGAACAGGTCTGCATTTGATGTTATAAAACGAAATATAGAATTGGAGCAAGTAGATCCTTCGTTGTCCCTTTTGTCGGTTTTGCCTGACTGTCCTCATGTTGGGAAGAGCATGAAAGCAGCCTTTTCTAACTGGTGGCTAAGATGTGGAAATGAGAGAGCTAGTCTGTCATTGCTACGAACACTTAGGAACCGGTCAGATCCGAAAACGAAAGATAAGTTTGAAAACTGATTCGAAAAACGATCATGTTAAAAACAAAGATCGTCAGGATCCATCTGCTGTTCTTGCACTGTGCAGCAAGAAAGTTACGAAAGAGTTGGAAGGCCTTGGTTATATTGGTCATACTATTATACCAGAGCTCGACAAATATTCTGCAGAAAATAGGATTGGACTGTTTCCATCGCCAATCAGTGTCACAATTGCATCGTATGGATGGCTTGCCTTTTTATCATACGACTCCAAATCACACTTGTCAACGTTGTACAAAGCTCGTTTGCACAGTCCTGTTGATCAGATCTCTGCAATTCGGAAAGGTACCATGGCGAAGGAAGTTCATTACACTGGTGGCATATTATTTCTTGCGTCAGATAATGGCCCAATCAAGGCAATTGAGTTTATTGAAAATTCCATCTCTCCGAAATTAAAAGGAAGAAAAGCGGATTTGGTTAACATTGCAACGAACCTTGGCATTGATTCGACAGGCACAGTGGCAACTATAAAGTTGCGAATCAATACTCATGTGGAAAATATAAAGAGCCGTTATGTAGCCGAAATTTTCAAAGTATTAGTTACTACTTGATGTAAAATTAGATTAAGGGTCATTTTGGCCAAAATATCTATGAGAAATAAAAAAAAAGAAATTTATCTGCCCATTTATCTGCCTATTTATCAATTTCTATGACTCTATCAGAGAATTTAGCAGAAGTCACGTGCTGTGTACAAATAGTTACCGCATATAAGTACTGTCTTGCAATTCACCCAACCTCAGTTGTTTTTTGAAAGACGCGCGTTGTGTTCTAAGTGTTGCGATTTAAATTAGAAACTGGAAACACCGACATGGCATATTTTAGAGGAATCGCTAGAGATTTGGCATCATCAGATGACGATGACATGAATAACAATGACAACGGTAATGCCAATGCAGCGACCGTGCGAAGAGTTGCAGGAGCAGGCAACGAACAACCACAGGCGAATGGAAATGTAGATGATAGAAATGTTCAGAGAGTAGGATCTCGAGATATTTTCTTTCTCACTGCCAGGGAGGTGGAGAGAATATATACTGCAAGAATTCGTGCTGCCGGCAACGTTGGTGGTGAAGTCCCTAGAGGGCGCAACAGGCAAGTAATTCATCGGGAGCATAGAGTTATCCGAATTCAATTCAAGAGGCATATGTCGGCTAGTGAAGTACAAAGACTCATGCGTGGTGCTTTCACGCCCTTTGAATATGTTCAGGGTCACAGAGTTCAAAGGTCAACAAATAACCACATTCGTACCCTTCTACGATCACAAACTGTCAGGTAACTTCAATGCAATTTTCTCGCTTTTGTTTCTGTTGTTTTAATTTGAATTTGAATTTGAGTTGTTGCTACACATTTTTTGTAGAAATAATACTTATATAGGAAAAAAACACTAGACTGAAATCTGGGTCCAACTGTTTCCTATCTCCGAAACGTTTTGAGATGCCTACAAGCAAAGTTCACCAACGTTAAGCCCTTCCCAACAAATATATTTCTCAAACATGTTTTTGAGAAAGGTAAAGGTAGAAGTGAGGGTAAAGGTGACGACCCAGTGAAGAACGGATTCCAAAATAAGAAACATGCAGGCAGAAATCCGAGCCAAGAGTTATGAAGAAAGTGTACTTGTCTTCATTTATTAATTTTGTGTAGGATAAGTAACCGGCCAATGTGCAGAAGGTCCGGTCCGTTAGTGTATATGGACCTCAAAATAGATTTTATGAACAGTACTGAATGTAACATGCTCACATAAAATTGTCAACAACGATTGAAGCTGTAGACCAGCACTGCATATGGCTTGGAATCTATCTTGTTTTCATAAGAAAGTGATATGGTCAAAGTTAATAGCATGCAGTTAGTGGTTTTGCGAAATTCAAATAGCTATTATTGAACAACTGCCTGGCAAAAAAGCGCACAGTCCAGTTATCTAACATGTCATGATGGTTGAAGAAAGTAGACAATACCTGCTAAGGAAGTCTGAGAACAGAAATTATTGGCAAGTCAAAGTATCAACTTTGATGCAGCAAACTATTTTAACCCCATTCTATCCGGTCACGTGATCACAAGTTGATCTACCCTGTCGTGATGACACATACCAGTTAACCCAATTTGTAGGCGTGACTAACTGGGTTGACGCATAGGCCTTCTTTCATTTGGTATGTTTTCTATAGAATGGGTATGAATTTCAATCAAACTCTGCAAAGTGTTTCTTTACTCATACCGTCTGTTAATCGTTTTGCAAACCTAATGTTTTTTAAAGAAATCCTATGCTGATTCGAAGTTGCTAGAATTGTGACTGGTTTTTTTTTCGGTTATTTCCCCTGAGTTATCTCTTTGGTCGTATCGAAAATTCCGAACATCTATCGAAATTCTATCGAAAATTCCGAACCAGATGAGGTAGAAAAGTTAGAAATCTAAGCATTCCTTCCCAAACAGCACATAATGTAATCAAAATGCCGAATTTGTAGGGAAAAGCCATTTTATCCTTTGATAACGCGAATGAAGTATTGAAAAGCATTTTCTCTGAGAATGAGGAACAAAAATCAGGAAATAAATATGAACATTATCATTTAATTATAAACGATAGTTTGGTGCAAAGTAAAGCAGGCTTTTCAAGCTATATTACAGATTTCTATATATTACTAAGGAATTTTCAACTTTATAAGTAATATTGCAAATTTGAGGAAATTTGTTCTTTGACATGACGTGACACATCCAGTAAATGATAGCAATAGTAAAGAGGAATATATTGTGTATTATATTGTGTATTTATTTTCCTTTGTATTGTATATATTGTATATCTTGTATACATCATGCTAGGGCTGTGTTCTATCGTTCCGGAGCAAGTGGACACAAGACTGAGGTTCGCTGGAAATTTTCCAACCGGAGAGGAAATTTTAAGGGCGTATAGCAGGCCCAATAACAAAGTGAACGTGCATCTATACGAACCATTGCTTCATAACGATGATGATGTTGATAGCGAGGAGAACAGGGGCATTGACAACTTGCTGGAGCTGTCCACAAACGTTACGAGCAACGACGGAGAGGGAGCAACAACTACCGGAGCACCAGCCAGCCCAAACTTCCGGAGGCTGTCCATCGACTTGGGAAGCCAAGAACAAGTGTTGCAGTCAACACCAGCAGCAAATGTTCAATTGCGACCAACACTGCAGTCCACACCTGTAAGAGACCAGGGTTTGGAATCAACAGCAGAATTGCAGCGGCCACAAGAAGCATCAACAAGTACGTACATCCATTGCAACAACCTGTATATTGCTGTAGTTAGCACCTTGTTGGTGGATTGCCTGTTCTATGCTAGAAATTAGAGAAATTAGATTGACAATGACATTGCTGAATCCTGCATATACATCTGAAACCCAATATCTTTAGAGACATTGCAAGTATTGTGAGCTAAGCATAGCTACTGAATTCGTACACCTCTTCGTGCCTTTGTTGAAGGTCTGAATACGCGTACTGTGTATGCATGTATCTTATGTACTCGTTTTCCAGTGTAGCTTCTACTAGTACTAAAAAATTAACATCATGCTGCCATTCATTTTTTTTAGTTATTCTATCTGACAATGAATGCGATGATAACGCAAGGGGGCATATCAATGCTGAAGGTAACGTACCTTTTCAAGTGCACTTCTCAGCAACGAGTCCATATCCTAATATTTTTTGTCCGTGATACTATTTCTGGAAGGCACTTTTCTTGGGGTGGTAGATATGTAATGGTGATGGGGGGGGGGTGATGGTCGCCAAATTTAATTAATTGAATTAACCAGCCCATCCCGAGCCCCTCACGCCCTGCTCACTATACATCAGTTACTAGAGGCATGAATCAGTGACCGACCTGTGAAATGAAAATTCTTCAAGGAGGGTTGCCAATACAAGTAGCAAGGTTGCCAATACAATTAGCTCTGGCAAAAATACGGATATGAAACTTCAATTGGTAAAAAGAAGAACCCAGTGACTGGGATACTCCCTTGCACTGTACCATCACCGAAATTAAGTAAGGAATTCAGAATTCAGTACATGACTCCCTTGTTATTTCCCTCACCTGTCGCGCTCACTCTTCTCCGTTCTTCTTTGCAAAGAATCAGTGGAAATAGTGCAAGGGTCGATGACTGAAGGTGAACGACCGGTCATAAACAATGAAGAAATACATGCATATAGAGAAGGTAAATACGCTCACAAATCGCTATGAAATTTTATAATGGAAGGAAAGAAATGCTTCTAAATCGATTGTTATAGCAAGTAATGCGAAACGTAATATTTGGAAATACAATGGTTTCTATTTTCTTTTCTAGCTGGTTCATCAACAACAGAGCGTGTTTTCCATGCAGAGGATATGAGAGGTCAAGTTTCAACATTTCTTACACTTCTTACATTGCTTAAATGGAGAATTTCACCACATTTCGTGTCAGTTAGTTAAACATTGAAAATTTCTATTTTTATACTCTGCAGTAATGCGTTTTCTAATCTGTGGTACTGAAATACTGCGTAGTGACAATAGGTTATAACTATAGGCTTACACTGTCGCATGAAAAGCAAAGAGCACAATAACAGGGCCTACCTCTGGTAACTGCAATATCTGATAGCGTGTTGGTTTTATGTTTTACCTTCCATCAGCACAAAACCATTAAATGTGGCATACGAAGCCGTCCTGTGGCTCATGGCGCTTAGCAGTAGAGAAGATGTGGAGATTAGGATAACTTTTGAAGATATTGTAATGAAGAGCAAAATTGAATTAATTATCGGCACGTTTTTGTAACTGTAGATAAATTTTGTAACTGTAGTTTGTTTGGAAGAACAAACTACAAGAAATGTCAACTGAAGATACATGGAAATTCATCAAAAAGAACATAGCCTATGGGATTGAAAAATATATCCCTTCTAAACAAAGTAGCATGTTTGGTTTGAAGCGGAAACCACTCTGGATGAATAGTACGGCTCTTGCAAAACTTAAAAAGAAAAGAGCTGCTTATAAAAAGTATCTGTTAACCAAAGAAGGAAAAGATTATGCTGAATATGCAAAATTTAGAAATCAATCTAAATGGGAGATATATCGTCGTCTGCGCGGAGATCTCATCAAAACATATAAATTCACACATAACCTTTACAATATAGAAAGTAACGCGTTATTACCAAGAGCCACTGGCAATACTAGAGGGCAAAGTTTAAAGTTGTCAAAGCAGAAATTCAACCTTGATGTGAGAAAACGATTTTACAGCAATAGAGTTTTCAATTACTAGAACAGTTTGCCGGGAGATGTTGTAAATGCCAGAAGTATAAACAGTTTGAAAAATAAATTAGACACATTTATAAAGACAAAATATTCTCTACAGACCCTAGCGCATTTTAACAATAAACAACAACACATAAATTTAAATTATAACATATTAATGGGGTCTGCTCGAGTAAAAGGGGTAGGCTTGGGGCTGATGGTTTTGATTACATAATTTTCTTTCTTTCTTTGGCCCCCGGTTCTCCTTTTTGCTCGAGTGGCCCCTATATGAGTTTGCTACTGGCTCTTAGGCTACTGCAAAAATGTATAAGTATAATTATAAGTGTAAGTAAGAACTTTATTTACCAATGCTCCCCTATTAGCTCTTACAGCAACAGCAAATAAGCAGACAGAGAAGAAGATAGTGAAATCATTGGCAATGAAGAACTTCACAATGATACAGGTTAGTCCAAATATACTTAATATCAGGTTATGTTGCATAAAACTTTCCAAATATGACGCTTCAGTTCTGAGTTGGTTGGTGGATGGATTGAAAGCTGAAAGGAATATATTTCCAAAGACAATTATTTACTGTCAGTCTATAGAAAAGGTCTTTGAAGTGTTTGTGTTGTTAAAGGATGAACTTTGCAAATACGCATATCTGAAAGAAGATGAAGGTCTAGATGATTTATTGATTGGCATGTTTCACCATAAGACTCTTGAGAAGCACAAACAAAGAATTATAAATGATTTATCTGTTCCAGATGGATCCTGTTGACTCTTAGTTGCAACAACTTCACTTGAAATCGGAGTTAACATAAGGGATTTGCGTTATATCATTCATTGTGGATCTCCAAGGAGCATAGAGGAATTCATACAAGGCATGGGTCGTGCTGGTAGAGATAACAAAGAATCTAGCAGCATTTTGTTTTTTACTTGGAGGCAACATGCAAATGCCTCTCAAGAAATAAAAACCTTTACAAATGCAGGAAATCAATGCTTACGGACAGCATTGTATGGTAATTATACAACATCTCAGATAAAAAGACCAGATTTGAAACACCAGTGCTGTTCTTTCTGTCACAAATCATGTTTGTGTGAGGAAGACAGGACCTGCCAGACGAGCACACAAGTATACGAGGAAGAAAACTCTGAAGCTCTGTTTAAAGAAATAAGACAAGCATCAAAGGGAGAAAAAGAGCTATTTTATGGTGTTCTACTTGATTATAAATCAAGGGTTGAGAAGGCAAGGGAGAACTGTCATTTATTTACAAACATGGAATACATAACTGGTTAATTGGAAAGAACAATTACAAATGTGCCTGAAAAAACTAATCTCATCAACACTGTCGAATTTGTTACAAGCCACACTTAGGTTATGTCGGAAAAGCATGCAGGTGAGATAATTCTAGTCTTACAGGAAATATTTGAAGACATCACTGAAGATGAGATAGAGAAAGCAAAACAGCTGTGTTCAGGTGGTCTGACATTATTGCAGAAAACCTCTGCTTCTCTTCCTGCATTTGAGTTCAATGATTCAGACTTTCAATTGGAATCTGTTACCAGTGAAATTGAAAGTCATTACAACTTTGATGATGTTGAAAGTATTGGAGAGGAGTTTGAATGCCTTGAACTTTCCTATGATGATAAATAGCTGTGTATAATTGTAGTTGCAAACTGGATCTAGTAAAAGAATATGGTAATAACATGTTCTTGCTCGCTCTTTTGCTCCACTGTGGTCAAGAAGAATAAGATTCTGTATGCAAGTGCAGACAGAAAGGGGCATCTGGCTCTCATCAAAATTCTAATTGCCATTGCAATATTTGGGTCATTTGTGTCAGTTGATTTCCCTTCCAAAATTTTTTCTTTCCTCGTTGAGATATTGTTATATTTTTCATGAACATATGTATAAAGGGTGTTCTAGCTTTCATCTTATTCACAGTAGCACTGTTACTTATAGTCAACAAATCAGATGTTTGAATCTTTGCTAAAATGCTTGTATCTTTGGAGCTCACAATTTTTGAAGTTTCATTTTATATCGTATTTTCAACGCAGGTAGTCAGCTGTGGACCACACTCACGATCGTCTGCTAGTTTATTTATTGCAGCCTTGATATTTCCTGTTGTCAGTGATTTTATAATTTCAGAAATTCCACTTGATTGTATTTGCTTCTCTTTTATACCAGAAGAATTACGGTGGCCCACAACTGCCACGCGCAAATATAAAACAATCGCATAGAAACAAAATTAATCCGCACGAATACAAATTTCAAACGCACAAATACAAACTTCAAACGCACATTTAAAGTTCGGCCGCACATTTAAAACGCTTAGTCGCACATTTAAAGTTCAATCGCACATTTAAAAATCAGTCGCACAAATACAAATTTCAAACGCACAAATAAAAATTTCAAACGCACATATAAAGTTCGGTCGCACATTTAAAACACGTTTCTATGCACATTTAAAACGCTTGGTCGCACATTTAAAGTTCAGTCGCACAAATCTATGGCAGGCAGGAAGAGGGCTGTCAGGAGAGCGCGCGCAATTGAACACACAAATCCACGATGTTCTGTTCAAAATGTGGGGCATGGTTCGATGAGAAACAAAATCCACCAGGGTTCTGTGCTCAGTGTGGTCAAAGTGAGTACGAGCTTTAGACTATATGCATTTAAAACCTACTTTTTAATTTCTTACCAGTAATTTTTTTTTATTCGAAAGGGCATCAAACAACAGTTGTCTCTCTAACAGCTGCACGTGTCAGCTTTATGAGCTAGGCTAGGCCCTGCACATCTGGAACTCTGTTATTGCTGCACTCACCACAGACAGCACTATATCATACACACTGTAAATGAAAGGTGGTTGCATGCAGAGGTTAAATTGGTGAATTTCAATCCTGAGAAAGTTCTAGTTTTTTATCTTACTGTAGGCTTACTAGTGTTTGTTTATGAGTTTCATTGTCATTTTTTAGATTTGTCCCTTTTTGGGTCAGAAATTCAAGCACAAGATGTGAAGGTGAAAGTTAGTGAAAGACCCCCAACTGGTTAGTTAGTTTTTCTTTCAAGAACATTTTCTGTTTTACTCAGAATGTTTAAGTTCTTTATTTGATGTGTTGCATTTCCATGATCAAAGAAGTTGATTAGAATTAGAAATGGTTTCATGTATAAGTTGTGGTCAGTTAAACCTTCACAGTGTTTTGCTAAGCAAATGCTTGGGGTTGGCCTCTTTTTAGTAATTTCAGATGGTCCTTATCTATATTCCCTGTCTATCATCACAGTGCACTTACAAATTCCACATTGTGATGAAATGCACTTTGTTTTAAGTATTTGTCTTTTACTGATAGTTTTAGTAACATTGTTGGTGTTAAATCTGTATTCTGTATTACATTTATTTGTAGAACTAACTCCAGCACAATCTTTCTGGCAAAGCACAAGGGGTCAGTTGCCGAGAAAAGAAATCCCATCATTCCATGCCTACCGTAAGTCTAAGGGAAAGGAATGGAAGTCTCGTGTCACTACCCCTAAAGAAGAAAACAAACCTGTTGATGTGGTCATTACAATTGGACTTTTGGAGTGGTCTGAGTCAGAGCAAAAGCTGAAGGCAAAGAGAGGACGGCGACTTGCCTTGAGAGTTTCAACAATGGATCCTTGCTCGACAATCTTAGACAAAGCACAGAAGAAGTGGAAGGACTATCAGTCAGATTCTTACAAGGAAACTGAGTATGTATTGACATATCCCAATGGAAAGTCTGCCCAATTTATGCCGGGAACATCTGAATTTTTCAATCTTAAAAAATACAAAGAAGAAATTGGTAAAGAGTATAGGCGCTTAATTTTCTACATTTGCAAAATGGAAGACTTCCTGGCTTCAGAGAATATGTCTGATACTGAATATGAAACCCCTGCCAAAAGTCTTCAGAAGAAGACTTAGGTATCTATGATTTTTTAACTCAACAAACAACAGCTGCAACAGAATCAAGCTTTAACAATGACTTTGATCTCTTTGGAGCATCTGGCACCAATGTTGCCACATGTGCCATACAGCCTGAAGAGGGAAATTCAGATTTCTATTTTAAAAAGCCAGTAATTGAAGACAAAAGCAATTCATTTGAAGAGAAGATGAGGAATTTGGGAAAGATTTTTCAAGAAGGAATAGAAAATGTATTCACCTTATCAATTCGAAGACGGAAGATCTGGCCGGATGCAAGCTATAAATTGAAAAGAGCATTTGAAAATGGGGTTAAACCATTTACAGTTCAGTTCATTGGTGAAGAGGCTGTGGATGCTGGTGGTCCGCTCAAAGAATTCTTTACAGTGCTTTTTGAAGATGTCAAAAAGTACCTGCTATGCTCTGGAAATGGTATATCATACACTTTTCTTCATGACATTGAAAAACTTAGAAACAGAGATTATCATATGTTTGGCACATTAGTTGCTTTGGCTTTGCTACAGGAATGCAGTGGTCCACGGTATTTTATGCCATGTGTTGTTGCAAAGCTGTTAAATGGACATGAAATCAAAGCAACTAGAGATGAGTTACCAGACTATGATGTGAAGGTGAAACTTGAAGATTTGCTGTCAGCTAAAAGCGATGAAGAGTTTCAGATGAAGATCAATGCATTTACTGAAAGATTCTCTTTTGGTATTACACGGGCAGCAATTAAGATGGAGGAGAGGGAGCAAATTGCAGATGACATTGCACAGCATTTTTGCCTTTCATCGTGTCATGAGGAAATGGAAGATTTCCGGAAGGGTCTTGATGTCCTTGGATTGGTGCAAATTTTAAAGTATCATTATGAGGAGAGTAAAAGTGAATTCCTTATTGCACAGAGTCAATCAGCATCAGAGGTTATGCTGTTATTTAAAACTGTCAATTTCACCAAAACTGATGACGGAGATTTTGCATCTGTCGGTAAAAGGGAAGCTGAAGAAGATATCTACTTCAACCTAACAAATCTGGTTGAAACATTGGAGCATAAGGGACATGTTTCAGTTCAAACAATTGAAATAGATGAACAAGGGGGAGAAAAAGAGAGCACAAAAGAATTCAGGCTTGAAGACTTTGTTCAGTTCTGCACTGGTTCAAAATATGTTATGCCATGTCTCAAAGGAAAGGGGACAGTGAATTTTGACCACAGTGGAAAATATGGAGCACTTGTTGCCAACACTTGCAATGTAACATTGACATTTCCTGTTATAGAGAAATATACACAATCAGCAGACATTTTCGTGAAACAAGCTGTTACTGACATGTGCAGCCAAGATGGATTTGGTATGGTTTAAGAGGCCACTAGGGACCTCATTTCGTGAAGACGGGACTTATTTAACATTTTGTTTCTTGCATATCTTTTGTTATATTGGTTCATGCTCCAATTATTTGCTGAATTAGCTAACATTTTATAGAAATATTGAACGTTTTGTTGTTACAAATTCTTTTGTTCTCTAATTACATGTTCCAAACATTTGCTAAATAAGCTAACATGTTACAGAAATATTTGTCGGATATGTAGTTAAGCTGCTTTAAGTCATTTCTATGTTGATGTTGATTATTATGTTTATTTTATAGTTTTGTAGTTCCTGAGAAATACCATGCATCTGCATCACTTGAATTCAAAAATTGGAAAAGAAGAAGATATCTAATATTAGCAACACTAACAATTTGCTGTTTTTCGTAACGGAATGCGTTTGACATGTCAACATGCCGTGTTCATTAAAAGTTCATGCAATGATAAAGCTTCTTGCCAGTTTTGCGGTCTTGGTAAATGATACGTATTCACGACCATCTGAAAATATTCTTGGAAATCGTTCTCTTGCTGGCTTACCACGATATGTGCATTGATATAATTAATTTGCCTTTCGGGTACACGGATCAACAAATTGTTCATTCCACCATGTCGTTCTGGAATATAGAATAAAGTATCAGGGCGTCCTGCAACAGCATTGTGTCTAGATCGTCGAATCCGATGTGTGTTCCACTGTTCTCTGAATAGATCGAGATGTGTTTGCAATAGAGGAGCAAAGCAAAACCATAAGCACTCTTTGCTTAACTCCAAAGACATATCTATGACCTTTCTAAACTCTAAGTCAGAATAGAAATTTCGCCACCACGAAGTATAATACGTGGAGCAATGAGACCACCACCCCTCTATACGCTTGTTTCTTGGGGATGGAACATAACGATGGGCATTTGAATCATCTAACAGGAAAGCTTGAATGGCAGCAGCTATGCCATTTTCTGTCCCAAGGTCAGATATCAACTCCAACGGACAGCCGCCAAGAGTAGTTACCGTGTCAATGTACATCGAGGCAATATTGTCCGGTGAATTGTTCGATCTTATCACCTTTAACCACAACATACGCCTGCTATACCCATCAATACCACCATGAATGGGAAAGCCCCATGGTTTCAACTTATCATGACCATCTATGTGCCATGCAAAATTTGGCCCCGGATTATTATACTCTCTGCGTTTTAATTTGTTGCGTTTTCGTGTAGAACAACCATCTGGGTCGATTTCCTTCAACAATGACTGAACTACAAAACGCGGTACTTGCAGCCCCTCCTTCCTGAGTCTATGCCACAAAGCGCGATATCCGCATAAGGACATTGGACCACTTTTTAGTTCTGTTATCCTTCTACGTGCTTGCTCCAGCTTCACGGTGTACTCTGCCGCACCGGGTCTATTTTCCTTTTAAACCATATTGTCTCAAGCGCCTCAGGAGTGTCCTATAGCTTAACTCGCATTGGTGGTATCTTTCAAGAAAATTCAAGATCTCGTCGTATTCATACCCACAATTGAAATAATATCTTATTGCATCTTCCTGATTGAATACTGCTTCACCTTCTGCTTCACTATCGTCTTCAAAATCGCCTTCAAAATCGTACCCAAAGTGATGTTCATCTCTCTCCAGTTCTATAAAATAGAAAGTAACAGTTGGGTTTTCAGATCCTAGATACTTTAGCCAGTCTATGGACTCGTTGAAAGTGATTACTGTAGCCTACATCCCTTGTTGCGAAGGGGTGCTGTCGCAACGTAATACGTATGCGTCTAGCTATATTTCAATTAATAGGTTTGCTCGAAATTTACCATTCATGATGGTACTAACTCTCGCAACCTATTTTATTTTAGCCGAAATTGAGCCATTTGAGCCTACCTTTAAGATTGTTTCAGCCATACCCAAAATTTTACAAAACTCCTCCATTTTGAAAAGGGGGTGTACAGCAACCCAGTATAAACAAGAACAGTGTCAGAACATGTGCTTATAAGTTTTAATAATCGTCGATCAGTAAGTAAGCATTATAAATCATGTTAGATTGGAATAGACTGTGCCCAATAAACGATGAAATAAACGATGCTTCTCAACAAGCTAGCAAAATGGAAAAACACCTTAAACTTACCATGTCCACAAAGACGACAGTAGCTATCAGTAGGCTCTGCAGCAGCATTCTGACAGTTTCGACATACCATTCTACATAGCTACATACCGTTCACAGCTTCCCAATGAACTTTAAATCTCCTTCTAACATAGCCTTGTTAGGCCCACTTCGAAATCTGTTTAGGTAATAAAATAAATTATACCCAATACACTGAAGATGTTTTCTAACAATGTTTAACAATGTGTGAATTACGACCTAAATTCAAATTAAATTTGTATTTGTGCGTTTAAAATTTGTATTTGTGCGACTGATTTTCAAATGTGCGATTGAACTTTAAATGTGCGACTAAGCGTTTTAAATGTGCGGCCGAACTTTAAATGTGCGTTTGAAGTTTGTATTTGTGCGTTTGAAATTTGTATTCGTGCGGATTAATTTTGTTTCTATGCGATTGTTTTATATTTGCGCATGGCAGTTGTGGGCCACCGTAGCGGCTCCAATCTTGAGGCTCTGGTACCCAGGGTAAGAAATTATTTGCAGAAAGAACAAACTAGTTTTCAGATGATAAAAACCAAATACTTCTAGGCTTTCGACAAAGTGTTTGGCTATAAGCCATTTCTACCATAGATGCGCTCAAAAGTGCATTTCTTCTTTTGCTCTTCCGTGATGGCAATGCAGTGATGGCTGCTTACAAGATTTCTAACACGTTTTTTATTGGTAGATTAGCGCTATGAACAATGCTTAACACGACAGGCAGATTGATTGAATGAGAAACTAAGCATTGGGAAGCCATTCTTCCCCTTGATGCGACAACACCTCATGATTATTTTGGATATCTTAATTAAAGAATTCCAATGATTTGTACATTTACGTTTTCTTCTCGATTATTGAGACTTTTTGCATTTGGACTTCAGCCGTGAGATCATAGAGCAGGGGGAGAGCATCTTAGCATTATTACAGCACATTTTTGTTACAGCCATTTGACAGTGTGCTGCGCATCTGGTAGTCTGTTCTTTTCAATACAGAAGTCAGAAACAGCCTCCAGCACATCCCCTTTCACTTGCCCTCTACGCTTGTTGCAACTTAGGTGCAGTTGTTTGCTGACATGGGAAACCCAAATGTGGACGTTGAAATTAGAAATAAAGCATAATGGTGACAAATGTAGAAGTTGGTGATGCTGATTTTGGATCAAACTCGCTTTGCTTAGTTACGTAACCTGCTGTAACCTAACTGGAGAAGAAATTGAAATTAAATAAAGCGAGTTTCCTCGTGCAAAAAGTAATGGCACGAATCAGCTTAACTTCGAATAAAAATTTTAGGGTGTTACATTCTGAGAGTGTGAAAATTAGAGATCAAAATTTGAAGGAATAAGTTTTTTTTTTACAAAAATGAATTTCAAAGTTGTTCTTATAGAATGGAACCATATGACCTATATAAACTGGGTTTTATACCATGTCGCACTTTTGATTCATTTTGGAAAGATGGTTTCATATACTCAAAAATAATATTATTTGCGTAAATTAGTTGCCCGTTTCACGTTTTTTGTACGTTTTGGTGTCAAGTTTCATTTATTTCCCTTTGAGACTCCCATTGACACTGTAAAAAGTGTCCTGGATTTGCATCTCGATTGGTGCTTCAGCTCAGATTTTTATCAATTGTGCAAATGTTTCAAAAATCAGATTCCAGCCATTAACGGTATCACTTTAAGAAAGTCTTTCTTTTCTTGATATGCTCCTGAGTATCCCCAACATTCAGGCAGTCAAAGAACAATAAGCTTTAGACCACAATCCAAATCCTCATGATAAATGTCACTAATGTGGTTCCATAAAAGGTGACAACCATTGTTCCAAAAACATCCTTTTGAATTTCCATTCCCAGAGTGGTATGAATTGTTACAGGCTGTCCTCATTAGATGCGGAGCATCTGAGAAGTACATTTATTGCCCAGCATAAAATTCATTTTTTGTTTCACATCCAAATCACCAACACTAGCAGGCAATAACCCCCTAGCCCTGCATCCGACATAAGTTTTCAATATCTTAATGTATTCTCAAGAAACTGGCTGGTCAGCATACCAACCTTTTTCGCATGAGCAAGGAACCCAATGTTACAGTCAGTGATCCCATTTTGCAACACAAGTTTTGGGCACAGAATAAGCAGTGTGACCCCATCGAATCACCAACCATAAACAATAGAAAAGACCCATAAAATTTCTCACAGCCCTAGAAAACCTAGAAAATGGCAGATCAAGAACATAATGCAAAATTCATAAAGTCAAAATCATAAGAACCCATATAAAGGGACCACAGCTAATTTCACCAGGGCGCCGGCGGCCTCAATGTAAAGAATACAAAAGCCTAAATGACAGTGGGTAAAAGACCACACCTGCCAGAAAGATGGCATTAATGGGGCAAAAGTTTATCTCCTTATAATGTAGTACTACCCCTTCCATGACTTTAGTCCATAAACCAGAACCATAGCCAGAACTTAGTCTTATTCCCCCTGATAAGTAAGTGTTCTCAAGGTCCAGAAACAGCCATGTCAAACCCGTAGACCAGACCCATCTATTTGTTTCATTGTTCTTAATTAATTCGTTTTGGGGTATTTCCGCTAGTTTAGCTTGTTTGTTCAATGGTTTGTTCATGTATACGTGAATTAGATGCCCCTTGGATGATACAAAAATGAGAGAGACAAAACGCAAAGGAGGCAAACAAAACAGAAAGAAACAAGGAACAAAACGAATAGAACAAGACAATCTTAAACCTGTTCTAAATAAACAAAACCAAGTTAGAATCAGTTGGCTTTCTAATATCTTTTTGTATACATTGTAAGCTTTGCTTGAATAACGGCCTAGAGCTTCTATTAAATAATCTGCAAAACCCAGTGATGTTGCAGTAGTGGCTGCGCCCACACGAAAACCATGTAAAGTCAATGTCTGAGGCCAACCACATTTCTTCAGAACACTCTACAGCCTGTTATTCAGGGTACTTTTCGTCAAGGCAGACACATTGCCTCAAAGAAATAAAGGATCATTTACACCACCTCTTAACCCTATCTACACCGAGGGGGGGCTAAAATAGCCCCCCTCCTACATTTCTTTACACAACTCAAAATGCACGAAGGTGGATGAATGTTCTTGACTTTGCCTAAAAGTTATCTGCGGATCTTGTGATGTGGTAGTTTCCATGGTTACTAATGAACCATCACCATAGCAACCATGTTGAAAATTGTCACTATAGGACCAACAAAATTAAACACCTTAAAAACAAGTTTATATTGCCATTAAGCAACTGAATATGTAGCCCTTTTCGATTCGGGTGTAGTGAACTTAAGCCCTTGCTATCATCCATGGGTCAATAATGAAGTTAGGCATTTCAAAAATTTCAAATGCAAGGCCGTTTTGCTACTACGGAAACAGAGAACTTCGTAGCCATGAGTTTTTCTTTAAGTTTAAATAAAGACAGAAAAAGATGTTAATCTGTATTGTAAGCAGTTGCTGGTAATTTAAATAACCATGTCCTAACCTTTTTATTTACATCCATTTGAGTTTATGATTAATAAGCATTGTTTCTTAACCATATCTTGTTTTTCTCACATTGTTCCACAACATTATCTCGTTTGTCTCACATTGTTCCTTCTTTCGTCTTACTAGACCTTTGGTTGGTGTATCTAGCAAACAACCAGAACCACCTTCTCTAGTGCAAAATATAAATTTGCATTACTCTGTATAACACCATTTCCATTGTGAAAATGTTCTTATCTGCTGCTTAACACCTTTAAACCTTCATTACAATAACATTTCGAGTTAACATCTCTTAAACCTTAAAAATTGAAACAAAAGTTCATTACTTGGAACCAGGAACCTACAGTCTGAAATGTTAAATATGTACCCCATTATATACGAATCAATTCAGCTTGAAATTTGAAATAGATGCATCAAATAAATAAAGCTCGTGATAGATGCATGTTTAACATCATGTTTAACATCAAGCATAAGCATTCGCTCTTGCTATAGCCTCATGTACAACATCAAGCATAAGCATTCCACATTACAATAGCCTCAAGTACAACATCAAGCATAAGCATTCGCCCTTGCTATAGCCTTTTGTACAACATCAAGCATAAGCATTCGCTCTTGCTATGGCCTAATATACAACATCAAGCAGAAGCATTCGCTCTTGCTATAGCCTAACATACAATATCAAGCATAAGCATTCGCTCTTGCTATAGCCTAACGTACAGCATCAAGCATAAGCATACGCTCTTGCTATAGCCTAATGTACAACATCCACCATAAAAATTCTCGCTTACTATAGACTAGAGTGAGCAGATGGAGAATAAGCACCAACTCCTCTTATAGCGCAATGTACAACATCAAGCATAAGCAATCGCTCTTGTTACAGCCTAATGAACAACATCAAGCATAAGCATTCGCTCTTGCTATAGCCCAGTTTACAACATCAAGCATAAGCATTCGCTCTTGATATAGCTTAATGTACAACAACAAGCATAAGCATTCGCTCTTGCTATAGCCTAATGTACAACATCAAGCATATGCATTCTCTCTTCCTATAGCCTAATGTACAACATCAAGGATATACATTCTCTCTTGCTATAGACTAATGTACAATATCAAGCATAAGCATTCGCTCTTGCTATAGCCTAACGTACAGATTCAAGCATAAGCGTGCGCTCTTGCTTTAGCCTAATGTACAACATCCACCATAAAAATTGTCGCTTACTATAGACAAGAGTGAGCAGATGGAGAATAAGCACCAACTCCTCTTATAGCGCAATGTACAACATCAAACATAAGCAATCGCTCTTGTTATAGCCCAATGAACAACATCAAGCATAAGCATTCGCTCTTGCTATAGCCTAGTGTACAATATCAAGCATAAGCATTCGCTCTTGCTATAGCCTAATGTACAACATCAAGGATATGCATTCGCTCCTATAGCCTAATGGACAACGTCAAGCATAGGCATTTGCTCTTGCTATAGCCTAGTGTACAACATCAAACATAAGCATTCGCTTTTGCTATAGCATAATGTTCAACATCAAGCATAGCATTCGCTCTTGCTATAGCCTAATGTTCAACATCAAGCATAAGCATTCGCTGTTGCTATAGCTTAATTTACAACATGCACTATAAAAATTATCGCTTATTATAGCCAACTCATAGCAGATGAAGCATAAACACTCACTTCTCCTATAGAGCAATGTACAACATCAAGCATAAGCATTCGCTCTCGCTATAGCCTTATGCAGAACATCAAGCATAAGCATTCGCTCTTGCTATAGACTGATGTACAACATCAAGCATAAGCATTTGCTCTTGATATAGCCTAATGTTCAACAACGAGCATACGCATTCGCTCTTGCTATAGCCTAACGTACAGCATCAAGCATAAGCATGCGCTCTTGCTATAGCCTAATGTACAACATCCACCATAAAAATTCTCGCTTACTATAGACTAGAGTGAGCAGATGGAGAATAAGCACCAACTCCTCTTATAGCGCAATGTACAACATCAAGCATAAGCAATCGCTCTTGTTATAGCCTAATGAACAACATCAAGCATAAGCATTCGCTCTTCCTATAGCCTCATGTACAACATCAAGCATAAGCATTCGACCTTGCTATAGCCTCATGTACAACAACAAGCATAAGCATTTGCCCTTGCTATAGCCTTTTGTACAACATCAAGCATAAGCATTCGCTCTTGCTATAGCCTAATATACAACATCAAGCATAAACATTTGACCTTGCTATAGCCTCTTGTACTACATCAAGCATAAGCATTCAAACTTCCTATAGCCTAATGCACAAGATTAAGCATAAGCATTCGACCTTGCTATGGCCTCATGTACAACATCATAGGTAATCATTTGCCCTTACTATAGCCTAATGTACAAAATCAAGCATAAACATTCGACCTTGCTAAAGCCTCATCTACAACATCAAGCACAGGCACCCACTTTTCCTATAGTGCAATGTACAACATCAAGTATAAGCATTCTCTCTTGCTATAGCCTTATGTACAACATCAAACATAAGCATTCGCACTTGCTAAAGCCTAATGTACAACATCAAGCATGAGCACTCGCTCTTGCTATAGCCTAATATACAACATTAGGCATAAGATTCGCTCTTGCTATATCCTAGCAAGAGCAAATGCTTATGCTTGATGCTGTACATTGTGCTATAGGAAGAATGGGTTCCTATGCTTCATCTGCCGAGAATAAGCTATAGCAAGCGAGAATTTTTATGGTGGATGTACAACATGAAACATAAGCACTCGCCCTCGCAATTTCCTATTCTAGATGATCAAGCATAAGCAACAACTCTTCCTATAGCGCAATGTACAATAGCTAGCATAAGCATTCGCCCTTGCTTTAGCCTTATGTTTAACTTCAAGCATAAACATTCGCTCTTGCTTTAGCCTCATGTACAACATCAAGCATAAGCATTCGACCTTGCTATAGCCTCATGTACAACATCAAGCATAAGCATTCGGCCTTGCTATAGCCTTTTGTACAACATCCAGCATAAGCATTCGGTCTTGCTATAGCCTAATATAGAACATCAAGCATAAACATTTGACCTTGCTATTGCCTCTTGTACTACATCAAGCATACACAATTAACCTTGCTATAGCCTAATGCACAAGATTAAGCATAAGCATTCGACCTTGCTATAGCCTCATGTACAACATCAAGGGTAAGCATTCGCCATTGCTATAGCCTAATGTACAAAATCAAGCATAAGCATACGCTCTTGCTATAGCCTAATGTACAACATCAAGCATAAGCACCCACTTTTCCTATAGTGCAATGTACAACATCAAGTATAAGCATTCTCTCTTGCTATAGCCTCATGTACAACTTGAAGCATAAGCATTTGCACTTGCTTTAGCCTTATGCAGAACATCAAGCATAAGCATTCGCTCTTGCTATAGCCTAATGTACAACATCAAGCATAAGCATTCGCTCTTGATATAGCTTAATGTACAACAACAAGCATAAGCATTCGCTCTTGCTATAACCTAATGCAGAACATCAAGCATAAGCATTCGCTATTGCTATAGCCTAATGTACAACATCAAACATAAGCATTCGACCTTGCTATAGCCTCATGTACAACATCAAGCATAAGCATTCGGCCTTGCTATATCCTTTTGTACAACATCCAGCATAAGCATTCGGTCTTGCTATAGCCTAATATACAACATCAAGCATAAACATTTGACCTTGCTATTGCCTCTTGTACTACATCAACCATATTTAGAGAATATTCTAGCTCCTCCAAATTTTGCTAGTGTATAATCAACAGAAGGGTGTGGATGTATTTCTCTTAGAACAGATTCGTTTAACTTTGTAAGGTCAACACAAATTCTAACGTCACCGTTAGGCTTTGGAATAACAACCATGGGTGCACACCATGAAGTGTGACATTTTGTCTAGTTCCCTTTTAGTTTTATCTAAAAGAGGCAAAGGAACTTTTCTAGGTACATTCAAAGCATATGGTTTTGCATCGGACCTGAGCGAAATATTGTATTCTCCATGTAGTTCACCCAGTCCTTCAAAAAGTTTTGGAAATTTTTGTAAAACATGAAACTTTCCTTTTTCAGCTTCAGAATCAACAGATATTTTTCCCGCACCAATTTCGTCAACTTTTTAAATCAAGTTCAGAGAAGAACTTGCTTTTCTGCTAAGAAGAGGTTTCTCTAAACCTTCTACCAGGGGGGGGGCGGAAGCCAAATGACGCATGCGCATTGAAAGGCAGTGGAAGCGAGGTTGAAACTTGTCATTTGGCCGATCGGTGGTTAGAGAATGGTCTTAAAAGTTTTTGCTCGAAATTGTATCTGCTCTAATCGCCGATCTTTCAGCTTGGAAAGTTAATATTTTCAAATTTTAAAGCTGAAAAGTTGTTATTCAAACACAAGAAATGGGTATTAGAGGCCTTCTTCCATTCATCGACGCTGGACGAGAAAATATATTACTGACCAGTCTCAAAGGGAAGGTTGTCGGTGTGGATGCGTACGTTTGGCTCTACAAAGGTACCTATTGCTGTGCAAAATACATCGCAACTGGTACTCAGACGTCCGTTCACATTGAATACTTTGTCTCCCGAGTTAAGAAGCTGTTGGAAGTTGGGATTCGACCCATACTGGTATTCGATGGAGTCTCACCCAAAATGAAGTCATGGCAGGAAGATTTGCGAAGGGCACGAAAGGAAGAGAAGCTTCATGAAGCCGAGTTGGAGTTGCAGAAAGATTCTCCTGATTTAATTCATGTCAATAGTTTGTACAAGCAGGCTGTATCAATATCACACACAGATGCAGTTAAAGCTATGAAAAGATGCAGAGAAATTGGAGTTGACTGTCTGGTTGCCCCGATGGAAAGTGATGCTCAACTCACATACTTGCAAAAAATTGGTTTGATTGATTACATCATGTCAGAAGATTCAGATTTGCTCGTTTATGGCCATCCAACATTCACTAAAGCACTTTATAAAGTCAATTTTGACAACATGTCCGCTGAACTAATTACACTGGAGAAAGTTTTCACAGCTTACAGCAAAAAGTTTCCTGATTTTTCATTTCATATGTTTCAGACTATGTGTATTTTAGCTGGCTGTGATTACCTGCTGTCTATAAAGAGAGTTGGAATCAGCATTGCCTATAAATTGACAAAAGAGTTCAAAGAAATATACCCCATCCTGGATGTGTTAAGACAGAGAAAATATGAAGTTCCAGCAAGTTATTTGAATGACTTTAAAAGATGCCTAAATATTTTTTTACATCATAGTGTTTATAATCCATGTACAAGCTACATAATGCCATTAAATGATGTTCCTGTTACAATGGATGAAGCATCTGCATCAGATTTTACATTGAAGTTGCCTGAAAAGAAGATCTTTGATTATGTTACTGGAAATATCACACCTTCTACTCAAAGTTATAACAAACACTTTGACATAACAAAGACTGTTCCTATAAATGTTTACTTTGTCAACCTCTTCAAAGCCAGGCCAGAGTTGTATATTGGAAGTGAAAGTGACAGTCTTGAGGTAGAAGAGGTAGAAGATGTAGAAGGTGAAGAGTTTAATTTGCATCCTGGAGAGCTTGATGGAATAGAATATATAAAGGAATTTGAGGTAGTTGGTGGAAGACACCATACACCAATGCACGACAGTTTAAATTCAGCATATGATCAGTATCTTCAAAGGAATCCTTTGTCAGTCAGCTTCACTCTGGAACCTGACAATGAATTTGATAGCAATGCAATTTTAGTAAATTTAGATTTTGGTGAAGGTCCACAGCCAATTGGATATATAACAGAAGAATGCACCAAATATTTACGACCAGTGTTGGTAAGAAAAGAAAATATATCAGCAGAGGTCACTAAATTTATGTTTGGGCTAAGGAGACGATTTGTTGGGTTCACCTTGCTGATTGATGTTACAAAAGGGACCATGGCTCTAAATCTTATCAATAAAATATATGAATTTGCAGCATAGTAACTCTGTTACTAGGCCAATTGCATTTTGCAAGTGTTTTCAAAGGATATTTGTTATTTTCATATACTAAAGGACACTGGATTATGAATGTGTTCAACTGGCATGATGTAATCAATCAAGCATTTTTGCAAGCGTTTTCAAAGGATATTTGTTATTTTCATATACTAAAGGACACTGGATTATGAATGTGTTCAACTGGCATGATGTAATCAATCAAGTTTAGTTGCAGCTTGACCATATGAAAATCCTGCGACAGTGAGTGGGTGGCACCCCATGATACCCCTGCCTCAGAGCAGATAATACCAGTACACAATAAGCTGGGGGGACAGGAAGCCTTCAGGTCACTACATTTTCATTTCAAGCTGTTCATAAGGGACGGTTAGGAAAGATTATGATTTCTGGATAGAACTTTTTTTGTAGGCAGTTGAGTATGCAAATGTAAAGGAATTTTAATTTAGTTGGAACTGCTTAGAAAATTCTAGCAATTGTAAAGCAAAATTCATACCTTGTAAATTTGTAAAATTCACCCATTGGTTATTAAAAATAATCACTTGCTAAATGCATTCCTTACTCTGAAATTACTGTATTAGGAGGGTTATCTTTGAGGAAGATTGCATAGGGTATACGTAATTTTTTCATTTATAAATAAAGATAGGCAAAGCATTAAGTGATCTCGAATTACAATAGTGTGAACAAGAACTTGAACAAGAACAAATATCCTTTGAAAACACATGCAGAGAATGCAATTGATAATCGAGTGTTTGTTAGCATATGAAAATAAGTTATCTTGGGTCAAGTCAGGAGTGAGGGCTCTTTGATGAAATCCTTCATAGTACAGATAATCAAGTGTTCTGTAGTATATGAAAATAACAAATATTCTTTGGAAACTGAATGTGTAATGTGCTTAAGATAAATGCTGTCATTGTTAATCTTTCTTTTTTGATAGGACATTGTTGGGTAATCATTTTATGTATGCAATCTTTTTCATTTTATTTTCTTCGGTTGTCTTGGAAATCTTCTTGTCTCATAGTTATTGGTTGGGATTGGGAGGCTCTGGTAATTGCTCAGGTGCTTTGTGGAACCGTGCCCTTGCTGTTAAAGAGTTATGCACTGGTAGCGCAGCTCTTTCAGCCAAAAACACTCCTGGATCTGCTCGTCTTGTTATCTTGACTTGGTCAAGCCGCTCTTTACCAAATTTTGAGGGCTGGTTGAAGTCATCAAGAGCAAAGTCTCTAAATCTTTCTTTCTTCCCAGTCCAGTAATAAAACCCGCACTCCTGACTTACCTGCTTATCAAATTCCACAAGAATCTTAGGATAAGTTTCATAGAACTTTTTTAGATCAAAAATGTCTCCAAGCATATCATGAAGGACCGAAAAGAAGCACTCAACATCATCGCTCGTACCACTTCTTGGATGTTCCGGAGGTAGAAGTCTCATCCTGTACTCATTTCTTCGCAACTCAAAACTTGTCAAATTCGCCAACAGGCCAACAACAATTTCTCTTGTCAAGCCTCTGATCTGCCCGTTAACGATCCGCCGACACACATCAATGTTCCTGAAATCGGTAGGTTCATCTACCGCATGTCCTGGTATCATGTCCGAAAGAAGCCAAGTCAACAAATTTTGATGTACATAGCGCGCACACTCGCTTATTCCTCTTCCATCCACAGCCTTATGCCAATTCAGAACGAGCTCAACAAATTCTGCCTCGGCCACAAAACCCTTCCTTCTCATAAAATTTAGAACCCCAACAGACCACAATCGCTCACAGTCTGGAACGCTTTGTTTCCTTTCTCCAGTTAATGCTTGCTTTGTCAAGCCCGTGTCAGGATCCTTTAATGCTGCAGCAAATCGTCGTACATCAAGTCCTGGAATATTGCAGCCACGGAAACAGGCCGTCAATCGCTTCAACAAATGGCCGTGATCTTCTCTTTCGTGCAATGCCTCACCATTGGTGGTTTCAGGAACATAGCCATATTCAACAAAGTTGATACCTTGTGCTTTGTAATCTTTTATTTTCTTCAGGTACAGATATTGTGCCATGATTGCTTTAAGACACTGGCCTTCTGTCTCTGACTTTGTCTCTGCTCTCCATCGATGGGGATCATAGTTAAAAGGAAAAACTTTGCACGCCGAAATGTGAAAATGGCACCAGCAAACTCAACGTGGGAATTTTCTTTCAAGAACTTGTCTAACCATAGCACATCTTCAAGTGGAATTGCAGGATGACATTTGAAAGGTGCCTTGGTAGCAGGGTTTATCTTGAGGTACTCCTTTATATTAGAGGCCTTGATAGATTTTGCCTCAGCCAATGCATTCATCTGCAGTTGTATTACAGAAATAGGACGCTTTGAGCCTTGAGTGCGAATTGAGTTCCACTCTCCATCTGTCACGAACCCAACAGGAACTAAGCCCTTCTCTTGCATTTTCTCAACCAATTGATCTCTAAGCTCCCTGACCTTAGCATCAGAAATCCCTTTAAATGGCAGAGCTCTAACCAACACTGCATATGGCTTGATGTCTCTACTTTCTGCTGCAATCATAAAAACCAACAGATGCGATGCTGCTTCTCTGAATTTCACAAATAGTTGCTGAACATACACCAAGAGGTTTTCTCTCAACTTCGTCAGCTTCTCTTGAATATTCCCCTTCTCGCCTGGGTCAAAAATTTGAAACATGATCTCGTTGCAAACTTGCTTCATGTTGTCCAACTTTTCAAGCAATTGCTTAAATCCCTCAACTTCCCATGCCAATGCAAATAAATTCTCCTGTGGAGTATTAGGAGTGTCCACCTTCTTGTTATAGGCTTCTCGTGATTCCTCTTCTCCTTTGATCAAGAACGCATGATCCTCTTCCAGTTCTGTCAGCAATTTAATGAGGTCATCAGGCAGATTTGACTTTCTCTCTCCTCTCCCTAAACTTTCATATGCTTTTCTTTGATCTAAATACTTATCATAGAGCTCCTGCAAAGATCCGTCACCAAGATCAGTATCTCCAGACCATTTGTGTTGCATTGACTCTCGCAGACCTTTATTCACATCACAAGCATCTGCTTTAATCCAAAAGCGCCCACCTGGATTCTTCTGAGCAATGGTTTCCAAAATCTCTTCTTTAATACAGGTGTCTTTTTTGAAACCTTTCGCTTGTATGTTTGTGCGCAATGATCTTGCACTCAACCCAGGGACATTCACTTTCGCCTGCATACTTGCAAAAACTTTTGGAGCACTTACTGGAGCATTTGCCCTAGCTTTATGTGTTGAATGGGAGCCCAGACCATAGAGTGATGCTATTTTATCTTGATCATTGCCTCCCCATTGGTTTTCATGCTCAGTTTCTCTTCTTGACACATTAGACCACAAAGAGGATAAGCTGCTATCTGTGGCTAGTTCTTCTTCTTGAAATGAGGTTGACTTGTCTATATCTTCATCATCAATGCCACTTAGTTCCATTGCCTTTGAAAGGATATCAATATTTGAAGCATGTTTATTTTCTTGATCAGCATGCCTTTCTCTCACCGCACTATCTTCTTGCACATCGTACTGCCAGGCAGGACCTCTATGTAGTGACACCCATTTTCACCAAAATTTGAATACATTGTGGTCTGCCAATCTTTATAATCTTTTGAACAAACCAGCTTATCAGTTTTCTCATATGAGAAAAACTTCAACACATAATCTACTAAACCAAAGGGCATCCGATCCATGGGAAGCCTTGTAGCACTTGATGGATCACTATTATCTCTCTTCTGGAAACAATTGACAATATGGTATACTAGGTTATCTTTCCCCTCAGTATAAAGATTAAGTACAGCAGTGATACATTTTGTGATGAAATCTGGAGGAAATTGCTCAGAGAATTTGGTATCATCATTAAAAGAAGATACGAAGCTGTTAAACAGAGCTGTAATGAGCTGCTCTCTCAACCTCTTGCTTAGAGTGCCATATTGCATCACCAAATTTTGAATTACCTCAGCTGCATTAGATACACTTGCTGGTTTACAAGTAGAGCTAGCAGTTGGGGAAGAGATTGAAGATATGTCTTCCATGTAATCAATCTTAAAAAAATTTTCTGCATCTTCAATTGATGGAAATCGGGTAACAAAACTTTTGGTAACCCTTGATCTAACTGCAGAACCAGACCTTAGATCAGACCCTGTATTAAGGGAAACAAATTCTGCACATCTACTCCAAAACTCTTCAGATTTAATTCTTGGCCAGTTTTCAGATAACTCTGTCGACTCCCAGTACAATGCAATGTATCTAACAATACATGCTTCTTCATCATGACTCCAAGATGCTTTACCTTTT
The DNA here is from genome assembly GCA_014526335.1 of Chrysaora quinquecirrha. NCBI lineage: Eukaryota > Metazoa > Cnidaria > Scyphozoa > Semaeostomeae > Pelagiidae > Chrysaora > Chrysaora quinquecirrha. Next base: position 2,587,849 of record JACTAT010000049.1, read on the forward strand.
CTGCTAGCAGAAGAGCTGTCAACACCAAAAAAGGGATTTTCTGGAAGTTGCCCCTTCTCTGTGAACTTTCTCCTCTGGTTTTCCTGGGGTATCTCCCTCTGGACATATATTTCGCTTGCTTGCCATTACCTGTTACAGTGAAGTGGTTTAGCATTGTGATTTAAAATATTTTTTGCTAGTTTTCCTAGCAATGAACCCACTTTCCGAATCTGTATGATTTACCAACAGCATTTTAAGTTGGACTAGTGTCATACTGGCCACGCCAGCTCATACAATGTTCAAAGCTTAATTGTCATGCCAGACAATGTGAATAATTATGTATACAAATAGATAAAGAGTGCCTAACACCATGGAAAATGACAACACAGTTTTAGACATAAGATAATAATAGCATTAATAATGACATTTTGACAACATGATTAAACCAGTTTACATTGCTACAAGGGTCCCACCAGTGAAATTAAATGAACAGAAATCTACAGTTTCCTACTGCAGTCCTAAAATCTCTGACAGGGATGACAACTACGCACAATATAGAAGACATGTCAGGTGCTGCATAGACCATGCATGGGTGCTACATATGGCTGAGGAGTAAGGCATTTCCCTTTTCTAGATGTGCAGCCTTTTTTAGGGCCTATTAATAATTTAAACTAAAGAAAACTTTAAAATAAAAACAAATTATGTTACAATGCATTTAAATTAAATTTAACCCCACAGAAAATAAGATACATGAGCTTGAGTTGGGGATGACATTTCTCAAATAGCACCCGCGCCATAAACTTAGTTTTGGCCTAGACAAAGTGAAAATGGCCGAAAATACACAGAAACACCCAACAGAAAATTGCCTGAAGATGTAGGAACCAATGGGGCGCTTAGGGGCGCTTTCAACTTTTTAGATGTAGAAAGAGTTGCTCTTTCAAAAGATCAAATTTTCATTCCTATTTTTTCGATTTGAAGAACAAACATCATTTTCAAAGTTCAGCTACTTTTCGCGAGAGGAATAGTTCCCGTAAGGTCGCGAATTGTCGTCATGTTGAGCATAGAATTACAAGTTCTGTAGGGCACAATGGTAACAATTTATCCTGTCAAGAAATACTATATACATATATCTTTCAATAAAATATCAACGGGTTTCTGTATGATAAGTATTTTCCATAAAAAAACGAACAAACTTACCGTGTGAATTTCAAGAGATCCGTGACAGTTCTCCGGCTTTTTCAACAGCAGAAAATCACGCTTTGTGCGCATGCGTTATTTGGCTTCCGCCCTCCCCTGACCTTCTACCTCATAAACATCTTCATAATGACTTTTGTCATCAATAGATAACTTGGCTGAAAATTTTCCTCTACAATTTATTTTATAATTGCAAGGGCCAAGAAGTGTGTTTTTTTAGAACTTGGATTGCGCCCTTATCTAACTTCTGAAATAGAGAAAATGGTATCACTGAAACATCAGCGCCGGAGTCTAGTTTGAACTGGACCCGTTTTCCATTTACAGAAACCTCAGCCATCCATACGTTACCATCATATTGGCTTGTCACTGCATCAAGTTTAATTTCACCAAGAAAATATTCATCTTCAGAAGATAAAGGAAAATTATCACCTGATATTTCGTGCAGTTTCTTGTTTCTGCATGCACGTGTCCAATGTCCCATTTTTCCACAGCTATGGCATTTTGAATTCCGGGCAGGACATGTTTGCTTCTGATGAGGGGGCCCTGAGCACCTCTCACATTTCACAGACTGCTTGGCTTGGTTCTTGTCGTTCATGCCATTACGTGAGCCCAAATTAGTGCTTCTACCTCCAGTCTGGTTTTTTCTTTTGGACATCTTCAGTGCATCCACTGTTTGTTGTGCTGAAAAAGCTTTAACTGTCATTAGACCTTGCTGTTTTTTACCACTTCCTTCTGTCTAACAACATTAATAGCCTTCGAAAGTGTTAGTTCACTCTCAAGTTGTAATCTTTCAGATAAATTTTTATCACGTATCCCAACCACAATTCATCGTGCAATTCACCAAATTCACAAAATTCAGCTAAAGTATAAAGATCAGTAATGAAACTGTCTACAGACTAACCCTCTTGTTAGACACGCATGTTGAGCCGGGCTCTTTCAAATATAACATTCCTCTTTATAATGAAATGCTTTTCAAATTTTTCTTTTACAGTTTTATACTTCTTCCTGTCTGTTTCACTAAGACCAAACGACTGCAATATATCGTCTGCTTCGTCGCCCATTGAGTCATCTCTTTTATTGAGTTCAGAGGCCACTCTGAAGCATTCGAAACGTCGAATCCACTTTGGCCATTCTTCTGGTTTGAAGGACAACTTCTCTGGGGCCATGACTTGAAACATCGCCATCTTGCATGTGTACTTTCTTGCAAGTTACAGGGCTCACCAATGCAGTGCCTCTAAGTCTTAAGACCGCTCTTCTACATTCGTAGCCTTGCACACTCCCAAAGGAGTGTTAAAGTTCTCCTATCACCATGTTGAGTTATGTACACAGAAAAGAAACGTCTTTTCTAATCTGAATTTACTAACTAACTAAATTATCAGGCAAACCAAATTTATATGAGAACTTGTTGTAAACAAGTGCTGCACGCATTTTAACGAATGCAGGATAATAAATTGTTCTATTATCATTAGGGAATACAGCATAATGAATTCCGTGCAGATTCAAATAACACAACAGTTGCGACTTAAATTGGCTGAATTTGGCTGTGCTCTGGGATGTTGTGCTTATGATGAATTAGAGAAAATTACAATTATGGAGTATAAAAAGTTGCAGTTTTTGCAAGAAAAGTGTGCCTTTTTGAGTTTGCAGCCACAATGGAATAAGGTGACAAATGTTATGGACAGTGTTAGTGACTTGGTTGGAAAGAAGTTGATGGAATTTATTGAAGAAAAAGTTAAAACAACTCTAAAAGTAAATTCAGAGAATATGCAGCTTATTTTACAGTCAAGAGACGAAGAAATGCCAGATTTTGATGTTGGAAAGAAAAATCAACTTGAAAAAACTGCTGGTGGTGGTGAATATATTGAAGAATGGCTTTGTAATGAGTTTTTAAAAGAATATGAAGATAAAGAACTGTTTGAAGAAGGTTTTAAGAATAGTATTCAGACTAAGATAAATGAAATACGAAACAATGGAGAAGATGATCAGAGTATTAAAAAGAACTGTTTAGAAAGAATGAAAAACTTTTTACATAAATTATTTGAATATGTTTATTGTGCAGTTGATGATGATGATGATGTTATTTTAATTTGTTCTAGGTGTAGGAGATGTTTATTAGATATTGAAGTACAAAATTATATGAAGTGTAAAAAAATGATTACGATAATGCAATTTTTTTAAAAAAATGTTTGATTAATTATCTGAATGGATATATATAGAGTTGTTTTATTGTAGTTGTTTTGATATTGATTGAGAGATGTTATAAATGTCAGTTCGTAATTCATGATGTCTTATTCTCCTTTAGCAAGCGATGTGCTTAATAAAGCTTTGTACAAGAAAGTAATAGGCTTTACATTTGCACCTTATCGTTTGGCTTTTGGTAGTCAAAGGTACTATTATAAAAATAGATTAGGTAAGGATTTTACTGCAAATAAAAAATTTATTTAATTCGAAATAAAAAGGCGATAAAAAAAATGCAAGCGGAAGGCTTTTGGACCATTTTTAGTTGCGTCTGGTAATTCGCTGGTTAAGCCGTTGATAATAAAGACTTAATTTACATCATGTCGAGGAACGATGCAAGTGATGGTGAAGATAATGGTGAATCATTGTTAGCGAAAAATAAACAGAATGAAGCAGATGCAGAATATAATAGTGATGTATATAATAGAAGGGTACTTATTCCTTTTAAAGATTAAGAGATGTATAAAGAAATGAAAGCAAAGCAAGTGCCTAATCAATATGAACAAAAGATTGCAGATTTGAATATGAGAGAGATGCGACTGAGAATATAAATGATAAGATAAGAATAATGGATGAAATTAATCACTATGAAAATTTGTTACAGAGAATTTATGTACAAGCTAATGAAAAAGGAGGGGACTATGATGTAGAAGAAAATACAACTACAGCTGTTGATAAAAAAAGATTAAGAGAACAAATTAAAGCCATAGCTAAGAATAAAAATTTAAGTAGTGAAGCAAAGAGTTTAAAGGTGAAGAAGCTTTTGGAGGCTATTAAAAATTTAGAGTCACAAGAGGAGACTAGAAAAGAGACGAAGTTAAAACAATTTACAACTCCTGAAGGTGGAATAAGTACTGAAAATCTTAGATTGTTGCATAAGGCCACTTGGCAGACTAGAGAATTTTTGAAATATTTAAGAGCTAGTAATCATGTTCGCTTTTCGAAAAATGACAAGACTGTTTTTGTTAATGGTGATAAAATCGAACATGCGGCCATTTTATTTTCTATGGTAAATAATCCGCATTTAAATGAAAATCCACCTATTGGTCTGATTCCTATAGCCGAAACTTTCATATCAGAGGGTATGCCAAGCAATTCATTTCCAGAAAACGTTGACTAAGAAAGAAAGAAAGTGAATTACAAAAAATCAGCAGCAAAAAAATGAGATAAATACTCCTCTAAAAAGCACTATTAAAACTAAACTTCAAGAGAGGTTAAAGTGTATTCGTGAAGAAAGAGAAAAAAGAAAAAGCCAACAGACACCAGGTGGTACAAGTGAAACACCGTCTCGTCCAACTCCAGGGCCTTCTAGAGTAGATTTATTGAATGAATTAGCTAATGTTGAAGAAGAGGGTGATAAAGAAGAAAAATATACTGGCACTATAGCTGAAAGAGTGAAAAAACTAAGACGAGAAAAAGAAAAGTCTAAGAAAGGAGATTTGAGTGGTACTGGACAGTTATCGGTGAATAGGATGTTTGCAAATCAAATAGAAAAATCACTAAAGAAGGTGCTAATGGGAGATTCTATGAAGCGAAGTCGAGACTTGAATACTGATAGTGACTATCGAGCTATGAAAGTGAAGATGGACAAAATTTAGGAGCAGCAAAGAGAATGCGTGTTAATAGAGAAGAGCGTGAAAGTGATAGGAGTTTTAGAGAATGCGGGAAGATGAGTAAGAAATTTGATGAAGATGTTCTGGCTTATAAGATTGCTAGGGCGATAGACATTAGGAAAAAGAAAAATAAATTAGTCAATAAGAAGAGCAAAAAAAGAGAAAAGCGTAAGAATTCAGCAGTTCTAGCGATAGCGAACTTTCAACTTCATCTTCGTCTGGTTTCTCAAATTCGTCAGGTGAAGAAACTGAAACTGACGTTGAGCTAGAAGAAGAAGAAGAGTTGTCAGAGAATAAAGATCGTCAAGCTAAAGAAAAATATTTGAAATTGCAGTCTTTGTTCGGCAAAAAGGTCATGAAACTTTTGAAAAAAGCTGAAGAAAGTGAAGGCACTAAAATGAATAAGAAAAAATATAAATTTTTAAATTCAATGCAGGCTTTGAAAAAGAAATTCATTGAGGCAAATAAAACAACTGTTAATTGAACTTGAAGTATTTTATTCAAAAATATTATGTTGAATATAATTTACTAAAATATTCATCATTGAGTAAAGCTAGTTCAGTTGTAATCATAGTTTGAAAGTCATTATAATCACAACAGTCTTTACAGTTTTCCAATTTTTCAACCATGTCTTGCTTCTTGATCTAAATCATTTGAGAATTCGCAAGCAGCTATGTCACCTTGACATGAGTTAGATATATGACCATTATAATTCGTTAACAGATGCTTCTCTAATAGTTGCATGACTTTGCGATACACAGCTGTGTTTTGATGATCACATTCAAATTCAGTATTAATGTTCATTATGTAAGTGAATAGCAGTTCCATGAAATAGTGAATAGTTATAAAATTAAATATTTTCAGAATATAAAACGTTTATAAATATAAAAATAGAAAAAAATAGATTATAAAAAAGCCTGGCTCATCAAATTTACGTTATTAGCTGCTTAATGTTCAAAGATGGATAATGCATTATTTGAGCAATTGAATGATTTATATAATAATCCAGCTTTTCCTGGTTCTCTTGGTGGTTTAAATAAATTTTATCAGTATGCAAAAAAAGAATTGCCTAAATTGTCAAGACAGCAAGTAAATGAATGGGCTAAATCAAATAATACTTATGGTATGTTCGGAAAAAGTTTATTCACCCGCCCATTATAGTCGGCAGACAGGATTATTGCTGGGAAATTGATTTAATGGATGTGCAAAGTGATAATATTTTCCGCCCGCGTTTTAATGGTGGAACACGATATTTATTTTGCTGTATAGATCAATTTGATAAACATGCTTGGGTGAGAACAATAAATAATAAAACCGGCTTATCAAGTGTTTTGGCATTTCAAAGTATTTTAGAGTAAACTAAACGAAGGCCAAAGTTATTGAGGGCAGATCATGGATCTGAATTTATAAATATTGCTTTTCGCGATGTTGCAAAGAAGAATAACATTAAATTAATTTTTTCGAATGATGATCCTAAATGTGCCGTTGTCGAGAGGTATAATAGAACATTGAAAGGAAAAATTGTAAGGTACTTAGATAGTAGAGAATCGAAAGGAGATGACAATTACATCAATGTATTACAGCAGTTAGTAGAGAGTATAAATAATCAAAACATAGAATAATAAGTATGGCACCTAACGAAGTCAATGTTAATAATTATCCATTAGTAAGAGAAAATTTCGAAAAATATTGGGCGAAGCAAGAGGCTAAATTACCATTGACGAGAAAAATAAAAAGTCGTTTTAGTGTTGGAGAGTATGTGCGTATAGCTTCAACAAACAAAGTATTCAAAAGAGGTTTTCAAAAGCAATGGACTGATGAGATTTTTCAAATCGCTTCTATTAAAAAAACATATTCACCTTTTGCTTATATAATGAAAGATTTAGGCTCACAAAATATCGAAGGAAAATTTTATGCCGAGGAATTACAAGCAGTTCTCATGCCTTCAATGATTAAAATCGATAAGATATTAAAAAGACAGAAAATTGATGGAATTCAATGGTATTTAGTTAAATGTTTAATATATCACAAGCCGCTCTGGATAACAAAAAATCACTTGCAAGAAGTACGCATCCGAGATTCACGGAATAAAAAAATAAAAATAAATAATTTTATTTCACAACAAAATCTTTTTGAAGCATTAAAATCTGAAATAGAAGAGAATGAGCGTAGTATAAAACGGCATAGGGAAGATATTGTCGATAGTGAAGATGAGAAAGAAGAGAAATAAGCATGGGAGAAAGGATTTATACTAAGATATCTCAGAGAATTACTGCTATATCATCATCAGAAAAAATCTAAATATGATACAAATACAAATTTTCGCGTTCAATTGAATGACATTATTCAACTAGATCCGTCATCAGTATGGGCTATGGCTTGTACAAAAGTCATACTTCCAGCTAGAGAAAAGGTTGAATTTGCAAAATTCTTTTGGTATAAAAGATTGAGTAGCCCGTTCAATAGTGAAAATGTAATATTCAAAAATAATTTTGATGTTAATCAAGAATTGCCTGAACCTGAAAAAAAATACAGAAACCAAATGTTATTTAATACACAAAATAAGACGGGATTGTGGACAGCTGATCAAGATTTATATCCCAGTATATATTTACCACCTTCTGAAGCCGAATCTTGGAAAAATGATGGAGATTGGGATTTTAATAAAATGAATGAATTTTTGAATTCGGATTTAAGATTGAAATTTGATTTCAAAGGCTGGCAAAATGCTATTGATGTTTGGGGTCAACAGTCGATAATGTATATCGAGCATCGACATGATAAGGATTATTTTGATTTGGGCTTTCGCGGAATGAATATTGTGGATGGAATGGGATATGATCAAAGTCAGCAATTTCAAACATGTAGATTCAGTAGAATGGTAGTTGAGAGGCTCGGATTGGAAAATCTGAAAGAAGATTATTTTCCTAGTACAGTTAAAGAGTATCATGATAAGATTGCTGTTGTTTATGGTCATTCTGTAAAATTGTTTTGGAATTGGATGAAAGACAATCATCCTGAAACTTTATATGGTTATTATATTCTACATAGGAATTATGACAAAGGAAGTGATATTGATTTTCAAAAAGATTATTTAGAAATCATGTTTTGGACAAAATTGTCACCTGGTGAAAGCAGCGTGCCTTTATATGATCAAAATTATCCCGCTCCAACTCACAAGGGAATGAGAAGAGGCTTTCCATTAAATCCAGCTAGTCAATTGTGCAGCAATTTGCCTGAAGTTTATTTGCTAAATTGTAATATTATAGAATCGAATTTATCGTCTGGCAGATCTGAAAAAACATTAGCGAATTTATTTTTACAATTCGATAATAATGGCTATAAAAGATCTGCTTGGTCTAATCAAATGACGGAATTTAAAGAGTTGTCATATTCTTCTCATCAAGCTAATGTTTTTCAACAATTTTGGCTAAATATCATACCAAATCCACCAGACTTGGATTCTGAAGAGAAAATTATTCATTCACACACTAGAGCGAAAATTGGAGGAGAAACAATAGTAGAGCTATATTTGACAACAAAATGACGCAAGTGATATTATTTCAAGATATAAATAAGGAAAATATTGTGATTAGTAAAGATATTAACAATCCAATGGTATTATTTCCAAAAAACAATGATATAAAAGTAGGAGTGAAATCAATTGCTTTTTCAGACGACTGTTTTGATGTGCTGTTAGATTTATGCAGTACTGATTTGATTGTAAACGAACCGATAAATTTCAATCCTTTTTTTACTTCTGTAAATTTTGAAGGAAGAGTGATAAATAACATGTGCTCATTGTTAGGAAATATTTTTTTTAATAGATTGGATTATGAGACAAAATCGATAAATATAAAAGGAAATATTAACTTGTACACTCCGAATCAAATAATTTTTAAAGACTTCGCATTTGTAAATAAATTGGAGTGTAATTTATTTTTACGTGATATTTCGACTAATGAGATATTTAATCCTTCATTTTTTCGAGTCGAGTTATTATTCACATCAGATCCGACATCGTTTAGAGACAAAGAAATATGAATTCGTTTAATAACAATGCAAATACCTTTTTACTTCAAGGATATTATGATAGTGAGTCTTCAGAGTTTTTGAAATTGAACGATAAGTTGGTAAATAGTAATGAGCTCAGCAGTATACAAATTACAGAAGGATGGCAAGTGGCTTTAAATAAAATAGTATTTAATTACTATGATTATGATAAAACAGGTGTGCCAGTTATAAAGATTCCAGATCAATATATTTTAGAAGATTGGATGGTAGAAATAAAGTTGGGAGCATGGAAGAAATATGCGCATGATAAAGTCAAAAGAAATGTTGATGGGTGGTTAATGCATGTCACTAGAGAGTATAATGAAGCAAGTTATAAAGAGAATTATTATAATTGCGTGACAAATATATCTAATAGCAATAAGTATTATATGGATTTTAAACAGCCAATGGCGTCTGTCATTCGCCTTGATGTGGCAAAAATGCTTAAAGAACGATATATTCCATTGGGCGTCAAGGTAGTATCTGTAAAACAGATTTTAGATGTCATAATGGATTACAACGAATTTTCTATAAAATATATAGACAAAACTGAATATACATTCAAATCCGCATTTGAAAAAATGGTTTTGAAAAACTATCCTTTACATGATGATAAACAGCTATTTACATATCTTCCTTATGATAATATGATAATGACGAACAATGGAATTTGAATAAAAGTTGGTTGAGGTGGGAATGGAAAATGATGATAGATTCAGCTTCTAATATTCTTCAAACGCATATAAACAACATCCAACCTTATGTGCAAAATATCGGTGTAGGAAGAAAATTATTTCCATTTTTGGGATTGGAAATCTTGGAAAATTCATTAGATGGATTGAAAGCTATTATATGGAATAGATATGAAGTATTATCATTTTTAGCCAATCAAGCAAGTACAGATGATGACTTCAGTTATATGACTCAAGGTTTTTCCTCAGCTACATCAAAAGTGAATTAGTGAATACAGTATCTGGTTTAGCAAATACACTATCGGGAGATGATTATTTCATGTATAGTGAAGATACATATTTGGGAGGAGTAAATGCTCCAATAATATGCGTTATTCCTTCCTTTAGTACCACATTGTCAGATGAAATGATATTTTTTCATATCAACCTGAAACAGAATTGTATTGTGATTTGAAAAATCAATCATTAAATACTTTTCATATTTTAATGACAAATTCTTCTGGTGAGAAATTGATAGTAGATGCTTATATTGATTTAAAATTTAGACTTAAGCAGACGTCATAGAACAGCTGTAAATCAATCAATCAAAAATGTGACATGCGTCAAAAAGAAAAATATATAAATTGAACGATTTGTGAGAGTAATATTCTTTCTGTTGTACTTTCATTTTCTTCTTCTTCTTCTGCCTTTCCTTTTCTTCCGCTTTCAAAAGCGCTTGCCGTTTCCTCTTGTTCCTCTTTTCCTCCTCCTCTTCTGCTTTCTTCCTTTCATCCACGTCCCTGCGCCAAAACAGACAAACTTCGAAGGTTTCAAAATGCAAACATTCTCCACAGTATTGGATATGATCTTTCCAATCTACACTGCAACACTCTCTTTCTTGTTTATTATTAGTCTTTTCAGCTTTTTTTCCTGAGCGTTCTTAACATCCATATTTCTTATTTGCCAAAATTGACTAATAAAATTTATGTTTCTGGTCTTTAAATAGATTTTATTAACAATAGACCTGTCAATCAATCAATCAACCCATCTATCAAAATGTTAAACTTGTCAATTATAAAAGACTATAAAATCAGAAGAAAACTTGATAATAGTCAGTTAAGCAAAACATGGATCAAGCTTTGCCGCAAGAAGATGTTCTATTAAAAATTGGACTGTATTGCAATGAGAATGATTTGTCACCTTGCGAAACGTTCGCAAGAATTTTTATTATGTGTTCGGCTTAAATTCTTTATGGAAAGTAAAATGCAAAGATCTTGGCATAATCTGTACTGTTGAAGATATGGCGAAAGAAAGGCAAGAAGTTGGAGCGGGTTTTGTGCCAGAATCAGCTAAGATATATATGGAGACATATAAAATTGTAAAGAAAAGTGTTGTAATAGGTATTTTAGTATCTACCTTAGTATCTATTTGAGTATCAGCCCAACGATCAACACAAAAGCAGTAAAGACCTACGATCTCTCACTCTCTCTAACTGGTACCGCGTTGGCCACATTTGAAAGCCAACAAAAGGACACACCACTGCCACGCTTGTTGTGCGGTGTGCTCCAATAGAAGATCAATGTGCTCCAGCGTGTGTACGAGTTACACCAGCAAATGAGAAGATCTCTTCTACTACACATATCTTCGAAGTCATTCAGTCGTCAACAGAGCCAAGAGCAAGCGGACGAAACGACAACAGAAAACTGTCTATAATAAATATATCGAGTAATAAAATCATTAAGGAATAATAATATACAAAGCAAAGTGTGTCTCATTCCTATTGTACTTCTGCGAATGGAACCCTACCAGTGAAAGAGAACCACGCAACCAAAGATAGACTCTACTTAACAAAAGTGAAGAGTTATATTGCTCCAAACAAACTCTAGATGTAAAAAGGCAAAATCATTCTTACAATCCGCAATGTAAAGAATGGAATAGAAGGAAAAAGGCTGATCCTGATTATTTTACTCCACTTTTGTTTTAAAAGGCACCAAACTTTTCAAACGAATTATTGAGCAGACAAAGTGGGATGTAGATGATGGAAAAGAAGGATATGAGCAAAGTAGAGAATTATTATCGGATGGGAAAATTCAGCTTGAAGAACTGAAATCATATTTTCCTAATATCCACCCTCTTGCTATAGTGGTAGATTGGCATGCAAATAATCAAACAACACTGCAAGCTAAAAATTTTCCGTTGCAACAATTGCCTTTTAGGCACCTATGCTATAAATTCGACGAAATAAATCTAGATTGGACATTTTGCTAACAAGCAGTGAGGAACAAAGAAAGAAGAAAGATGAAAATAAAGATAAAAGTTTTGCTACTTCATTTCAAATGTCAAATGAATTGATGATAGACGAGCAGACATGTACAGGCAGTTTTTCAGTAAATGAGAATAAATTCACTGGAGTTGAAAAACGTGAATTAATCGATAATTATAAACAACATATCGATCGTATGGCAAGTAATTCTTATTCACATTCACTCGATTGGGTGTACAAATTTAATTTCATTTATTAAGAAATGAAATCTTACATGATCAAATTCAAGAACATTTGTGGAACATATTCAACAAATTTGAAGATATGTTACCTATCAGAATTGGAATTTCATTTGGCTTTATGCTACAAAATAAAGAAACTAGAGGATTACAATATTTTTATGTTACGGATTACTCTTTAAATGGCTCAGATAATAGTTCGCTTGGAGAAAGTAGTAATATTCATTTTACTGAATTTGAAATACGTAATAGACAAGAAATGGAAGCGAACATAGAGTCGATATGCGAAATACCTTTCATTGATATTATCAAAAAAAATTTTCAAGATCAGAGCTACAAACATGAGTGTTTCAGTAATAAAAGTTGGTAAAAATGGTCCAAATGTGAAAATTAAAGCAAATGGAGAATGTATGGAAACTTTACCTATATGTTTAATATGCAATCCAAATATAGACATTAACGGCTTTGCACAAAATAAAACAAATAAAAGAACAATGCTAGATAACGCCTGTTTCTTTCGAGCTATAAGGAAAGTAAAACTTGACTATCAAGCAAAAATGCAAGCTAATCTGATTGCTAATGATGTGCCAAACTTGGAAGAAATGATACAAGACTATTGTCAATTTGCTAATATTGAAAAATTTGACGGTTTCTTTTTACATCATATTCTGGATATGGAATATAAATTTAAAATAAAGATAAATGTTTACAGAGGTATATTTCAAACTGACGGAAGAGCATAGAGATATTCGCTTGATTGGATTGGAAGACATATATATTTCTTGCTTAAACTACAAAACTGATTTGAAAATAAATCTATTGCTTTACAATGACCATTTCTGCATCATTAACAATATGGCAAAAATTGGCATTGAAAATTTTATATGCTCTAGATGCTTAAATTGTTATAGTACATTTGCACATTTGCAAGGTCATATAAAAATGTGAATTAAAAACAACAGAAATAAAATATCCGAAAGGGGAAATACCACGACATATTGGAACTATTAAGAATATATTAAACATTTACAATATACCTAAAGAAAAATTGGGTTTGTATGAAAGTGAAGATATGAAAGAAAAAGACAATGAATATCTATACAATGATGCATTCGCTGTTTTTGATTTCGAATCAATAAACTCTAAGACAACAGTTCCAAACTCTGATCTGTTCTATGGAAAATAATTTTTGTACGGTGGTGAGAGTATTATTAAAGATGATAATGGCGATAGTCATTTTTTTGATGAAGATAATATAGCTTGCTATCAACGCTATGATGATGAAGGTAATGTTACATTAGAACGAGATTTTATAGCAGAAGAAGTATTGAAAGGTCAATAAGATTACTTTAAAATTCAAATACCGGTTTCATTTGCTTTGTCTAAAAGTTTTAACGAAGAAAATAATGCTAATTCTGCCATATTCGAATTGAATGAAGATCCTGATAAATTAGTCGCTAAATTAGTTCAACATCTCTTAGAATTACAAGTTCAAAAAACAAAAACTTGCTTTGCAAAACACAGTGCTTTACTAGATGAAATTGAACATTTCTTCTTCGACAAAAAACTTGTGTTGCTTGCTGAAGATAAAGTATTTTATCATTTTGATGAATTAAAATATATGTCCAATGAAGATTTTGTTCGCATTAACGGTAAAATAATGAAAGAATTGACTAAAGAGCAATGTATTTCAATATATACATTGAGAAATATAGATGTTACTGAACTTTTAGAAGAAGAAGATGATGCAGCTTGGCATACCATAGAAGATCTTTTATTGTCCTCTCGAGAATATGATTTTGCAGAAATTTATGAACATGAAGTTTTTGTTGATGATGAAGACGAGGAAATTTTAACAGACTTTATTAACGAAAATGAAGATAATCCAAATCTCGAAAATCAAGTTGCTTGCCAAAACAAACATTAGTATTTAAAGCATTAAGATATCGCATGATGGCAGTGTTAAAAACAAACTCTACAAATTTTGAAGCATATCAAAAGCTATTCTATGAGTGTGTTACATTATCTATTTTCGGATTTAACAGCAGTGGATATGATTTACCATTAATAGCAAGCTGGCTGGCAGCCTAGAGCAATAAAAAATGGAACTAAATATAAATCAATTGATTTTGATTTTACATTTGATTGCAATGCTTCTTTTCCACATCGATATGAACGATCTAATTTGACAAGACGATTAAGATTTCTTGACATTTCAAATTTTCTGGAGGCTGGTTACAATCTCGATACATTTATCAAGTCATTTACTAACGGTCAAATTGAGAAATCATTTTTTCCATATGAATATCTTGATCCATATGAGAAATTATATATTGACGATTTGCCACCATATGATAGTTTTGTTAGTTCCTTACAACAAAATCAAATACTTTAGAGATCCAATATAGCAAATTTGAACAAGAATTAACTTGTATTAAAAAAGATAAAAACTATTCTAACTATAGCATAAAAGAAATGGAACAAGAAGCTTTAAAACGTTTGAGATGGAAGAAAAAACCTTTGACTGGAGTGGAAAATTATGACAACTTAAAAAATCTATGGAGAAATAAAGCCTGGAACACATTAGCAGATTATCTCGAATGTTACAATTGCAGAGACGTTATTCCTTTTAAAGATGCAATTAGAGTTTATTCGAAAGAATTTCATCGATATGATATTGGTTTGACTTTAGATGGAATAAGTCTACCTTCACTTGCAAATAAAATCATGTACAAATCAAATAAGCTGGCTAAGCTTATGTATGTCGAAGATAAATGGGCTATGAATTTTTATAAGAAGCACATAGTTGGAGGACCGTCAATTATATTTGATAGGCATGCTGAAGGTTTAATAGAAGGACATGATTGTGCTGCACTTTATCTAGATTGTCTACCCCAGTTAATGCCTACAGGAAAAGCAACTATTTGGAAACTACAAAATCCTGAATCAAATGTATTATATCAAGAAGAAGCTCGTAAAGGTAATAAAATTTTCTGAAAATAAATGAAATACTAACAGAAATATTTTTATATATCTCCAAATTGCTTATTTTTCTACTTTTTTTTAGCTGCATCCAAGAGCAGAATTGCAGATGAATATCTTGATTGGATAGAAGAAATTTCTCTCAATCAAGATGACGATTCAAAATTATATTTTAAATGTGAGTATCTATTTCGCATTTCTATAACAGAGAAGCAAGAGTTCTTTCAAAACTTTCCAGATATAAATCATATATATGTCGATGCTGTTGATGAACTAAATAGAACAGTTTATGAGTTTGACCGATGTTATTTTCATGCTTGTGAAGATTGTTTAAACAATAAAAAAATCTCAGGCTTTCCTCAACGTAAAGACAAACATGAAAGACTTTTCACAGCTACAGAAATAAGAGAGATGGATAAAGCAAGAGATAAATTTTTAGAGGGGTACGAAGGGGGGGTCTGGTCCCGTTGTCCCGATAAAAATTTGTGATCATCCCGTTTCCCGATAGCTGTTTCTGAAAAATTCCGTTTCCCGATAACTTTCCTCCAATGTACCCCTATTACTTTTTTTTTTCACTTCTCAATCCTCCGTGATCTCCACGAAACGAATTAAGAATAACTTAATAACATTTAATACTAAGTTGTCATTTATCAACTAATATTTTTGCAACTTAGGTACCTTGATACCACATTGAATTCAGCGTCGTTCCAGCATCCTAGCGTTGATCTTAATTCGTCGTCCAGATCTAGTTTGCTGAAGAAGAAAGTTAAATCTCTCATTCAGCTCATCTCTAAAACCAGTTGAAGATTCACCTTCATCATCGGCAATATCTTCTTCAGCAGATTCACCCGATGTTTCCTGCTCAAATTCATCTTCCTGCACATCATCCTCCTCATTTCTTTCGGCATTTCCTTCTTGATCTCTTCCGTCCGTTTCAACGTCGTCCTCACTATTTCTGTCATGGCCCAGTCTGCACCCAGAGACTACAGGTGGTCCTAGAGGACTCTCTTTAGTATATAAATTTAGTGGCAAAGTACCAGTTTTGTACTTTGTGTATTCTTGTCGTACAGTTTTCTGCCGCACCCTTTCCCAAACTCATTAACGCACGCATATAGGACGTCGGTTTCATCTTTTTCTGCTTTCCCCATCCATGGCTTTTCCATCTTGGGCAGATCATCGTATTTCATGCCGATTTCTGGAATGGGATAGTAAGATTTTCGGCTGGTATAGTAATATGCACTCCACTTCGTGATGCGCTTATGGATTCCTCCATGATGCGGCCGAAATCTCTTGCGTGCTCAAGCATAGTAGGAAGTGGATGGCGTAGATGACTACGAGTGTAGATTTTCCACAACGACTGTCAGACATGACGCTAAGTTAACTTTATAATCGAGTGCATGTTCATCTAAAAAATTTACCAAGCGATTTACAGATGAACATAGTAGTTCTACCGAGTCAACAGTGTTTGATGCAAAACAACCTTCTGGACCATTTAAGGTTGCTCTTGTAGCTCCAGTATGTTGTTTGGTGCTTTCACACAGACGGCTGAAATATGACGATATTTTTGAAAGCTTTGTAGTGCATTGGGTGATGTCTACATCTTTTCGTCGAATCGTTGCCTCCTTTTCAGAACGGTCGTAGAGGCCAAAGGAATTGTAAAATTCTTTCAAGTTCACTAAAAACTCGACTACCCCTCTTAATGACGAAATTACAGATATTGTTCCTGCTTGACAATCAACAACATAAACAACACTGCTGTATTCTGTACAAATAGCGACAGGTTGGGCAAAGGATGCAGATTCTACTGAACCCCTTTTCATTCCTGCACTTCCATCACCTGCTATCAACGTAATGCCGTTATCATTTAACAATTTAATTTGGCGACTTTTTAAATCAGAGAAGACAATCCCATCACCTAAAATGTCAATTCCACCTACCGCAACATTAACTAGAACAACCGAGAGAACTTTGCTACTGACATTAAACAACGTTATACCACCATCATCAGCAATTGAACTCATATACAAATTACCATCCTTATAAACCATGTCAGATACACTATTCATGTGCATCCTAGTTTTATGTTCTTTATCAACTGGTTCCTTATATAAAAAATTGTGTTTTATTACACAAAAACTTACTCCTTTTAAAGTAACTGATTCTTGCAGAATTGCCTCTGTCGTCTGACTGAAGTGAGTACGTTTTTAAGCACATGCCACATTTGACTTTCACTTCTGACAATGCCTGGCTTCCATGAAGTTGCATTAATTCTATAAAAAACAATAATTTTTTGAGAAGCTTCATAAGTGGCACCATTATTGACAATGTAGGTATTAAAGACATTGGTGGAATTGATATAATCAAAATATAACTGAAAAACTATTAAGACATTGATGCCCAAATCAGTCAAAAATTATGAAAAAGTTTCAGGCTGAAAAATTTCATGGTTCAGGTTGCTTATAAAAAAGTGTAGGACTCCTACATACTCTACGTTTCTAATATAAAACAAAAAACTTTGGTTTCAGTTAACACTGGGAGCAGAGAAGTCTGACAATTTCTGCTCATAGTAGTGTTTGAAATGGTCTCAGCATTGACTGGGATCATTTGAAAATTGCTTATAAAAACATGCACTAAGGAATCGAGTCTCTGCTGTCTTGGCGCCATGGCTATGGCAATACTATAATTTAATTAGAAAGTTTTAATGATTTTTCAATTTTTACCATCATTCAATTGTTGAAATTCCATTTTCTGTTTATCATTTCTCACAAAAGTTTCACCTTTTTTTTAGTTTCACAAACAAGAGTTTCTTTTCTTCAGTGTCCTCTTTGTTTTTCCTCTTTCTTGGATTTGCACGAGGTTGAGGTTTCTGTTTTGCTTTAGCTTTGGGATCTAACTTGTCAGTCTTCCCGAATAGGCATTTTTTGGGAAATACATTTACTGAAAAAAGGGAAAAAAATTACTGTTAACGCAAACTACTAAATATTGTATATAAATAAAGGACATTTCAATCAAATTTATGTCAGGAAAATCATTATTATGGTAGGTATCCTAAGTGATTTTGTTAGTCAGCATATACATAAAATATAGGTTATTGCAGACAAAGTTACGTTGTGAAGTCTACACGTTTTTCATGTCTAAGAAACTTGTTTATAAGAAACTAGTACATAGGGTTTCTTGTAAATAAGAACAGATTCTTTTTCTCCTTTTTCCCTCCTATAGAAGACAATAGAAATCAATAGAAAGTTTAGGAAACTTAAGGGCTTGATCGGAATCAGGTTTCCTATATATAAAAACATGTATATTCAATGCCAAATTAATACAAAATATGATTGTACAATAAGATTTCCCGGCCAAGATAGAAGGTAAAAAATATTTAACTTGTAAATTTAAGTGTAAATTTGATTTATTAGGCCTATCACATTAGGCCTACCACCACCACCTACCTACTAAAAATCTCTCACCAACTCCTCCAGAACCAGCTCCAGGTGACAGCAACTTTGCTAACTCGAAGCACCACTGGTGTCCTGTGTTAATGGAGAAATCCTCTGTTTTGTTTCCCCCAGCTCCTTTCTCCTGTATGGCGAACTGTACATCGAAAATCCCACTATGGAATTGAGGAATCTTCCAAATTTGACTCTGAAGGCCTAAATAGCTAGATATGCATTTTTGGGCTTCGCCGAAATTCCTCAGTTTTTCGTCATCCACTACCTGGATCCGAGCCTTTTCTCTCTTCAAAACCTGCTTTTCTCCAGCAGCAATATTATCATTAAAAAACTGAATTAGCACTTTCAGTTCAATTGTCCTTGGAGTCGAAGAGCCCGAAGAGACCTCCGCCATTATTATGAGCGTAGCTGTGCAGCATGTTCTTACTACTTTGCCTTGTTCCCCTGCGCTCTTTCGACAAATTTGATGTCGCGTTCTCAACCCAGTGGGCCCCAAAATAATTGATTCCCGATAAATATTGCTTCTAAAATCCCGAATCCCGATGATTTTTGGAGCCAATTCCCGAATCCCGATAGAGAAAATAGTTCAATCCCGCGTCCCGATAAACCCCTTCGCACCCCTCTTTTTAGAAAATAGAAAATATAGTGTATTTCGCATCAAAGAATGTGAATGGAAACAATTGGTAAAGAGTGAAGCTGGATCAGAAATACGGTTATTCACAAGACAAAATAAAATGTATAATAGCGATAAGCCTTCATTAACTTTAGAAGAACTGCTGAATGACATTCGTAATGAATGAGTATTCGGAGCGCTAGAAGTCAATATCCATACTCCAGACAATTTAAAAGAAACTTTTGAAGAGTTAACACCGATATTTAAAAATGCTACTGTCTCTTTCAATGATATTGGAGAATATATGCAAAATGTCGTTGAAGAATGCGGATTTTCTACTGCAGATCGATGTTTATTAATTAATTCTTACTTCGGTGAAAAATATGGATTAAATAGCGTCTTAGCAAAATGGTACCTTGATCATGGATTAAAGATTACGAATATCTATTCTTTTATTCAATACAAACCTAAAGTAATATTTAATGATTTTGTCAAAAATATTGCTAGAGACCGCGTGCGAGGTGGTAAAGATCCTTCTTCAAGTATGTGAGCTGAAACATCTAAATTAATCGGCAATTCTGCATTTGAAATAACAATTATGAATAAAACAAAACAACAGGATGTAAATTATTTTGTAAAGGGTATTCCAAATGGACAAGCTTAAATATCGGGCAAGTACTAAATGGCCAATTAATGAAACATGGAGTAATTGAAGTCATCTCACCAAAACGAATAATAACCGAAAATCAAGCGCATTACATCGGTTAGAATGTGTTCTGTTATGCAAAACTTAGAATGCTGCAATGTTATCATGACTTTTTTAAAGTTGTGGTCATTCCTGGATCGTTCAAATTATGCAAAATGGATACTGACAGTTTTACATATGTTTTAAAAATGGTAAATCATTTGAAGATAATGTGAAGCCTGAATTAAAAAAAAATGGAGTCTATGATAAATTAAAAAAAGAATATTTCATAACTCCTTCAGCAAAACTCGGCAAAAGAACGCCTGGAAAATTCAAACTGGAATTCGAAGGAACTGAAATGATTAGCCTAAACAGTAAAACATATATCGTTCAAAACAAGAAATATAATGAATATAAATTCAGCATGAAAGGTATCCAAAAAAAAAAAACAATTTGATGGAAAAAATCCTTTTCAACTATATAAAGATAGTTTGGACAATAAAACAACTATAAATGCAACTAATCGTTGGTTAAAAAGAAAACATTCAAGTATTATACAGTATGAGCAAGAAAAGAGAGCTTTAACTCATTTTTATTGTAAGCGTATAGTATTGGAAGATGGAACAAGTACAGTACCTTTAGACATTTGAAAAAATGAATTACAGAGACAAATAGCAATTATTTGTCTTAGGAAAAGAAAGAACATGGATGAAGCAAAAACTTCAAAGAATATTGAATAATAAATTACGTCAAAATAAAAATGATGTTTGGGGAACTTGCCCGATATTTTAATTGAACGATTATAATTTATATTGTAAAAAACATGAAGAGTTAAAAAGTAAAATGGACTACTTAAACTTGAATATTGAACAAGATGTGGAGACATTAGTGAATTTAAATGAACTGCATGATTTTAATTTTTTAACTGATGAGTTAGATAGCGAACTTAACGCTGTGCGTTGGGGTGATATTCCAAATACAGAATATATTGAATGGTTAACAACACAAATAAAACTAATGAAAAAAGGAAAATAGAAATAGAAAACTTTTTTTATACTTTGACTATTTCATCAAATGTATCTTTTCTAAAATATCTTTCTAGATATTGATATATATATTTCTACATATTGATATATCATCATACTAGTAGTATTTGTTTAGCAGTTGTAGTCTCTTTATTTTAGTGTTTTTCTTCCTCCTTTTCTTTTTGATACCTTGACGTGCTCTACTATAGCCTTTACCGTTTATTTTTTTCAATGCTGCATCACCAGCAAATCCGAATCCAGCCGCTACTCCAGCTTTTGCCGCAGTCTTTGCACCTTTTATTGCCATCTTTTTTAAGGCTTGTTTAGTTAAATTTTTAGCAGCAATCTGACCACCTTTTCGCACTACCTGTTTAACACCAACTTTTACAGCTGCTCATGCTAATGCCGAACCCATCTTAAGTAAATGACATTTAAAAAGCCGTCCTTTAAATTCATAGCCTTCTCCCATCATATCATCTACTTCTTTTCCCCCATCATCCTTTAACATATCATCAATCAGCATAGAAGCTACAACGTTTGCTGCTAAAGAAGCCATTGTTTTTAAATTTTCATACAATAATAATAATAAACTCTGTCATCTAGTCTTTTTTATTAATTTAACTAATTCAAAAAAAGGCTTATTTCGTTTTTATGAGTCCTTTCTATATAAGATCATTGGCGTATATAAATTTATCTAATTTTTTTTTTGATGCACCAGCAGCTCTCCAATATTCTCTCGGAACAAACTGTAAAGGCTTGAATTTCTTTTCTCCCTTCATTTTAACCTTAGCATTTAAAGTTTTTTGCAAACGAGGAATTCCGACCATTTTTGCTCCAGTTTTAAGAATCCAATGTTGGATATTATCAAATAATCCATCTCCTTTTCACTTATATAGCTTATTCTTTTTACGTTGTTTTCTTTTCGCCATTGTGCTTTTTCGCAGTCACACACGCAGAAAGAAAAAATAATACTAGCAATTTTTTCATTCTTTTACATCATTATATCAACTTTTTATTTTATAATAATTAAATTTTTTTTGTACGCAATCTCTCACTTTTTCGTCGTTTATATAAAACTGTCTATAGTTATTAAATATATCTCTTTTCTCAGTTCTTTTATCTGGCGATGGAGAATCTCGTTTTAATATTTGATAAATGCCTAATGGGTTTTTAATGCTGTTAATCTCATGTAGAAAATATTTGCAATATTCCCCAAATACTCTTGTGTTAAATGCTTGAATTTCTCTGGATAAATGGTGAAGCTTAAAACGACGCTTGTGAAACTTATTTATTTTCTCACACCATTTCAGATACAATTATTTAGCTTTATGACCATATGAATCAAAATACAAACAATTTCCATCAACATCAAAATAAACTGCCTGCCAGTGTTTCCCTCTTTCTTCATAAGTACCAGTATTAAAAATAAATGAAGCAGGAAACATAAAAGGTCCTTCTTCTTCATATAGCTTATTAACAAATCTTAATCTAAATCAACTTGTAATCTTATATCATCCTTAGCTAATATACCCTTGAAACTTCATCTTATATCATCATCTCTTTCTTTACAAATCTCCTGTATTTCATACCCTTCCATTATGGAATATAATCCAACACAGTGCCACCACCAGCAACAATCTCCATATGATTACTGAATATGCCAGTGCATTTTATTATACATTTTTCAGTAAATTCTGTATTTAAAGTTAATTTCAATAGAACTTGACCAGTACGATTATCAACAACTTTACTTCCATTTTTTTTATAGTTCAGATTAATTTTTGGATCAAAATAAAAACCATCTCGAAATTGCAATTCATTACCCAATGCATCTTTTCCTCTCGCAATCAAATTGTAATTGTAAGCCTGATGTGTATACAGCCCCTCTTGCGTTTCTACCGGACAATTTTCCTGTGTGTAATTTATATTCTTAAACATACTATGCGAGACATTGTCATGAGGTGCAAACAGATCTTTTTTAGCATCAGGAATGTTCCCTCCGTCATATCTCAACTGTACTTCCATGAATATTTGACTTCTTGACAAATCATAAAAAAGTCCAGCTTGAGGTCGCACAAAAAATCAATATTATTTTGACTTCGACCCGGTACAGGAATTGCTGGAACAATGACAGAAGTACCATAATGCTTAATAAGATTTTCTAATATTTCTTTATGATCATATTCAAATCTTTGCTCAACATCAGTTGCATATTGAGCAGATGTCCTAATATCAGTAATTTTATCAGGTATCGCTCCAGGTAATTCCATAACTTATTGTTTAAGAAATCACTCTTCAATAAATGCGTCAAATGTTCATCTACATAAATTATCTCTAATATATATTCTATTACCCAAAAAAATATAACAAAATTTAAAAAAATACATATTTAAAAAAGCATATTTAAAAATACATATTTAAAAAAGATGTTACTTAGCACCAAGTCTTTTTGCCTTTGTTATCTCATTGCGAACATAATCCTTTATGTTCGTCCAGGATCTTCTGCTAAGAACAGCACTATCACCGATGCACTTAACACATTCTACTTTCCCAGGCACTTTCATCTTCCTGATATTGTCCATGAAATGTTGCATTACAGCATTAGTTTCTGCTGTTGTCCACGGAACTTTGCCTTCTCTTGTGGAAGATTTATCAGCCTTCTACTTCTTTGTATGCTGTTTGGATAGATTTCCTAGAAGGTATATTAAATTCAGACAACTTGGTGACTTTTTCTATGGTTTGCGAGATGTAGATGAAGTATACCATTGCAAAGACAAGGAACAACCAGTATCCTAACCTATAATAATCTTTAGTTTTGTTCCTGCAGTATAACTTTTATGTTATCAAAACAATATGCAGAATATCACCAGGGCCATAGCTACAACATGACTCAACAGCCAGGGTTTGGAAATGGGTATCATACAGACCATAGGTGTGGCTTTTTTCTGGGTGTGTTTCATTGGTGGGCCTTTCCTTGGCAAATTTTTTTGGTTCCTATATAGGTACCGGAGCAATTCTCAAGTAAAGAATCTAATGTAATAAATGCGTAAACTGTGCCTGCAAAATGAAACAAGAGAATTTTTGAAAATTTGAACTCTAGAATGGTGCAGAACCAAGCTAGAATGGTGCAGAACAAAATCTCAATGAACAACAACATTTTTACTGCTCGGAAAACAACACTGCCGCGAAAACAAGCCCGTAGTCCTGCAGGTAGAAATCCGAACATCATTTGCAACTATTTGCTTAAAGTATAACAGAAACACAACAATTAACCTTTGGGTAATGTAGGAAAAGATTCCTCTTGATTGTCATCTTGCGCTTGTGGCTCAGCTACAGTACCTTCTTCTACTGTTTCAGTTCCTGTTTCTTCTTCACTTTCAGGGTGTTCTTCCATTGCAAGTTCTAAAAAAGGAGTTGAAAGATATGCCAAACAAAGAGCAGGTTTTGATTTTTATTTCGTGAATAGATAATTTAGCAAACTAACAAGCTGTATAAATTTGACATATATGTCAGCAATTGCTGCCGTGTTTGTTTATGAACAAAGTTCTGTTTTTCTCTGCAATTCAAAAACCGAGGCTAAAATAGCTAGAAACTATTTAATTATACAGCGATAGAAGGGAAATATTGAAAAATCATTTGATAGTCATTGCGAGTAAAGTAGACCAAAAGAGCATTTCCTGTAATATTCTTAATTATAGTCCGTAAATCTCAAATGTTGCCAGGAACGAAATATTCATTCTATGAAGCCATGAACTTGCAACCATGGAAGCTTTAATCTGAGGAGGTCAGTTAATTTGACCTAATCTTGGGGCCTTCTTTGGCAACTGGCCATATAACAGCAATGTAGTTTTATTGCTCAGTGATAAACTCATTTGTTGTAAGATATATCACTTACCATCTATTGATATGTCACTTAACTTTTTCCCCTGCCATCTCCCAGCGTTTCCTTCGTCGACTGCAAGAAGTAGCCTGCTGATCTTGGACAGTTCAAGTGTGTGGTCATGCAGTCTGTAGTACTCTCTGTGCACTGACAAATCATGCCCCATGTGTCGAGCAAGCCACTCGAGCTCAGATTCCGTAAAGTCAATGATCTGGGACACAGTCGCTACATATTTCCTGAGCTTGGTGCTTTTTATAGCGGCAGGGTTCTCCATATCTAAGTGGTTCACAACTGCACTAAGACAGTCAGGCCCCCTAAGTTATTTTAGAGAACCCCTTGTGGGAGCAGCATATATAAATTTATTTTCAGGTGCAACACCAACAGAATTTCTTGTGCTGATTAATGCCTCAATGGCCTTGACTATTTCTTTTGTCATTATGACTGGCACTTTTCTTCCTCGCTTGCCTTTAATGTATACAAGGTCCAATCTTCAATCACAGATACTGAAATCAGATGACTACTTCCAGTCATCGATAAAAAAAAGTACACTTTGAAACTTTTAAGAGTAAACCAGTGCACGATTGTTACAACTCCATGAGCAACAACTAATGTAAGGGTAATAACTGGTCAGGTGAAACGCAGACCTGGTTAACATTTTTTAGGCTGCAAGACCCTGTTTATCTAGGACTGCTCATTTCACTCCCCATAAGGGAAAGTGAAAAACTCACTTTTCATTGACAACCCAAAAGTAACATGCGATTTGCGTTTTTGCTTACGGTTAGGTAGCATACATTCTCAAATGATGAAAAGAGTGTTTGCGTAGAGTAGAAACCGTTAGAATGTCAAAAACACTATACCAAATATATTGTGCAACAGGTTAAAGATTGCTACCGGTTCATTTGAGAGCAAGCTGTAACGTTTAGAGCAAAATTCAATGATTGCACTGCAGAAGAAGAATGCCCATTTCGCATACAATAAATGTTAAGTCTACAAAACATGTTCTTACCGCTTGCACAGCTCAAGCTCAAGTGGTTTCAATGAGTGAACCATTTCGTCCATGCTTATTTCCGTCCATGAAGGTCAGTTCTGAAACTGGGCTATCTCCATCTTTGTGCCTTCATTGCCCCTTCTTTTATTAAAGAGAATTATTCTTGACGAAGTTAGCTCTGCCAAGGTTCTCCAAACTTCTAATGTTGGCTTTGAACTCAGCATCGTTGTCAGCCTTGGTATCTCAGACAAGAGATACTCTCTTAGCTTTACCAAATCTGATGTTACTGGGAGTAGTGGCGTTTTGCTGAATTGAGAATCACTCAGTGTTCTCAAAGCAGCAGACGAAATCTTGCTTGACCACTCCCCTTCCATCAAATCGATGAAGGATTCTACATCCTCTTTCATGTTTCTGTCCCTCTTCCTCAGAGCTATACCTCTTAATAGAGCTGCACATTTTTTAGATGATGACCGAGGTGAAGAGCTAAGGACGGCTTGTCAAAGGAAGAGAGATGGTATTTCTCAGCCTCCATACTATGTGAGCATAAACTTCTCGTAGCTTTGATTACCGCATCAAAGTTTGAAGGGGAAATGAAATCTGTTAAGGTACGGCTTTCATTCCCTGAAATCTTTTTCAGCTCCATGAGAAGTCGAGCAAGGGACCTCATTTTTTGACTGATGTAGTTGGCCTTAGCTGAGCCACTTTTTTCGTATACAGACTTTCCGAAAATGCGAATCAGTTCGTCTGTCTTTGCAGTCAGTAAAATTTCGTCAATTCGCATAGTACTTATGACGTGTTCCTGGAAGCCAGCAGTTAGAACGTCATGATTGTCAGACTCCTGACTGCCATACAATAAAACCTGAATTTCGTATTGCAGCTTTCTGTTTGCTTTTCGTCTTCTTCTTTTGAGTTTTTTGCTTTGTTAAAAGGGCATTGGGCCACATGTCGCCAAAGCTCATGCTTCTGAACAAAGCCTAGGCAATGAATGCAAGGCACAAACTGCTCATGGGAAACTTCTTCATCGCTCCTAGGCCGGCGGCAGACTTTGAGTTCCCCTCCACACTTAATAACTTTCAGGTTGTGATAAAAATCACCCTTCAATCGTAGTCGGTCTAGCCCGTTCTTTCGACGCTCTTTTCCCTGCTGGGTTTTTATGTTGATTGCTGATATCTTCAACATTTCTTCCTCATCCTTGTGCACACTTTCTAAGTGCCTTGCTAGTTTTGCATACTCGTTCCCACAAAAAATGCATGAATGAGTCTTATCATATTTTCTTTCCCTGTGCTCATTCTTTTTCATGGTTGGGATTATAACTGTAAAAAGAAAAAAAAAATACGATAAGGTCTTTTCTTTTAAGCAATTTTGTACTGACTACAATCGAGGCATCTGTATAAGAAGCGGGAGATATTCTGCAAGAGCTATGTCCTTTTTTAAGGGTTTTGGGTTGCGGTATCATTTGGGTAGCGTTAACGCCAATAGAACTAATAACAGGGCCTGACCAACGAAATATCAGGTGAATCCGCTGTAGCTAAAATACGCAACTAAGGGAGCTGTTCCCAGAATTCCCATCAACGACCCTTGAAAAATGACAAAATTAGCCACAATCCTTTGTTGAAGCCTTTGTTTGCTCAAGTAAGAGAATCTGCAGAAATAATATCATGAATAGAAGATTTTAAATGATCAGTTAGCATGGACAAGATCTCAGGTAAGAAATCCTATTAACTTATAATACAAAGAATAAATCGAATCAGGTATCGAGGGGAAAGCCTTTCCTCATTTTCTCTTCAGTTAACAGTCATTAAATTGTGATAAAAAGATAATGGCTCATTAGCCGGATCAAGAAGATCTACTACTAAATATATAGACTTATTACTTGAGTCCCAGTTATCCAGTCCAGAAAGATAACAGTTTGATTATGAGTCGTAGTTTGAGCGTCCTAGCATGTATTTCAATAGCGATAACTACCACTCAGGTAATCAGTCTACTAAACATACCGTTCCGAGTAAATATCAATATGACAAGTTACCTTAAGGCTTCGAAAATGTTTCCTTTGATATAGCGGATGTAGCTGATTTTTGTCCCAGCCATCTGTTCTCTCTGCATACGATGAAAAAGATGCAGAAAATGTAAATAAAATCATTTATCGAAAAGATTAACTACTAAATCTACCGTTTGGAGTAAAATATCATTATGATGAGTTACCTTTGGGCTTCAAAGAAGACTTTTCCTTTGGTGCAGAGAATATTGCTGCTTTTTCCCAACCGTCTCTTCTGTCTGCATACGATAAAGAAAGCAAACAATGTGAATACAGTCATTTATTCTATTTACATCGATCACAAAGTATCACAAATATAAATGCATATTATCATACACCGGCTGTATAGAGAAGCATGTAAGACCGAAATACCTTGCTTTTACCAAATAACCCTATCAAGATAGCGGTAAATGTAATGAGTAAACGACAACTATTAAGGAAACATTTTGCCAAAAGACAATAATTTACCAGTTGAGAGAAAAGCTGTCAAGAAATGTTGAAGACAAAAATATGTTTCTTTCTGGAATGAAATTAATGCAATAGAGCAGCCAATGTAGAGAGGAAAACGATCGTTAGATTGTGGAAACATTGTACCTAAAAGCTCTAATCCATCAGATCTAGAAGATGTCCCCACATTGTGAATGTAAGTTGTTTTGGTGTGTAAGATTGAAAAATTAACCAGTTGAGAGAAAAGCTGTTGAGAAACGTAGAAGACAAAAATATGTTTCTTTCTGGAGTAACGATAAAACAGTAGAGCAGCGGATGTAATAAGGAAAAACATGTTTAAATTATGGAAACATTGTACCTAAAAGCTATAATCCATCAGATCTAGAAGATGTCCCCACAACGTGAATGTAACTTGTTTTGGTGTGTAAGATTGAAAAATTAACCAGTTGAGAGAAAAGCTGTCGAGAAACGTAGAAGACAAAAATATGTTTCTTTCTGGAATAACGATAATACAGTAGAGCAGCGGATGTAATAAGGAAAAAGTTGTTTAAATTATGGAAACATTGTACCTAAAAGCTATAATCCATCAAATCTAGAAGATGTCTCCACAACGTGAATGTTACTTGTTTTGGTGTGTAGGATTGAAAAATTAACCAGTTGAGAGAAAAGCTGTCGAGAAACGTAGAAGACAAAAATATGTTTCTTTCTGGAATAACGATAATACAGTAGAGCAGCGGATGTATTAAGGAAAAAAATGTTTAAATTGTGGAAACATTGTACCTAAAAGCTATAATCCATCAGATCTAGAAGATGTCCCCACAACGTGAATGTAAGTTGTTTTGGTATGTAAGATTGAAAAATTAACCAGTTGAGAGAAAAGCTGTCGAGAAATGTAGAAGACAAAACTATGTTTCTTTCTGGAATAACGATAATACAGTAGAGCAGCGGATGTAATAAGGAAAAAGATGTTTAAATTATGGAAACATTGTACCTAAAAGCTATAATCCATCAGATCTAGAAGATGTCCCCACAACGTGAATGTAAGTTGTTTTGGTGTGTAAGATTGAAAAATTAACCAGTTGAGAGAAAAGCTGTCGAGAAACGTAGAAGACAAAAATATGTTTCTTTCTGGAATAACGATAATACAGTAGAGCAGCGGATGTAATAAGGAAAAAGATGTTTAAATTATGGAAACATTGTACCTAAAAGCTATAATCCATCAGATCTAGAAGATGTCCCCACAACGTGAATGTAAGTTGTTTTGGTGTGTAAGATTGAAAAATTAACCAGTTGAGAGAAAAGCTGTCGAGAAATGTAGAAGACAAAACTATGTTTCTTTCTGGAATAACGATAATACAGTAGAGCAGCGGATGTAATAAGGAAAAAGATGTTTAAATTATGGAAACATTGTACCTAAAAGCTATAATCAATCAGATCTAGAAGATGTCCCCACAACGTGAATGTAAGTTGTTTTGGTGTGTAAGATTGAAAAATTAACCAGTTGAGAGAAAAGCTGTCGAGAAACGTAGAAGACAAAAATATGTTTCTTTCTGGAATAACGATAATACAGTAGAGCAGCGGATGTAATAAGGAAAAAGATGTTAAATTATGGAGACATTGTACCTAAAAGGTATAATCCATCAGATCTAGAAGATGTCCCCGCAACGTGAATGTAAGTTGTTTTGGTGTGTAAGATTGAAAAATTAACCAGTTGAGAGAAAAGCTGTCGAGAAACGTAGAAGACAAAAATATGTTTCTTTCTGGAATAACGATAATACAGTAGAGCAGCGGATGTAATAAGGAAAAAGATGTTTAAATTATGGAAACATTGTACCTAAAAGCTATAATCCATCAGATCTAGAAGATGTCCCCACAACGTGAATGTAACTTGTTTTGGTGTGTAAGATTGAAAAATTAACCAGTTGAGAGAAAAGCTGTCGAGAAACGTAGAAGACAAAAATATGTTTCTTTCTGGAATAACGATAATACAGTAGAGCAGCGGATGTAATAAGGAAAAAGATGTTTAAATTATGGAAACATTGTACCTAAAAGCTATAATCCATCAGATCTAGAAGATGTCCCCGCAACTTGAATGTAAGTTGTTTGGTGTGTAAGATTGAAAAATTAACCAGTTCAGAGAAAAGCTGTCGAGAAACGTAGAAGACAAAAATATGTTTCTTTCTGGACTAACGATAATACAGTAGAGCAGCGGATGTAATAAGGAAAAGATGTTTAAATTATGGAAACATTGTACCTAAAAGCTATAATCCATCAGATCTAGATGTCCCCGCAACGTGAATGTAAGTTGTTTTGGTGTGTAAGATTGAAAAATTAACTAGTTGAGAGAAAAGCTGTCGAGAAATGTAGAAGACAAAAATATGTTTCTTTCTGGAATAACGATAATACAGTAGAGCAGCGGATGTAATAAGGAAAAAGATGTTTAAATTATGGAAACATTGTACCTAAAAGCTATAATCCATCAGATCTAGAAGATGTCCCCACAACGTGAATGTAAGTTGTTTTGGTGTGTAAGATTGAAAAATTAACCAGTTGAGAGAAAAGCTGTCGAGAAACGTAGAAGACAAAAATATGTTTCTTTCTGGAATAACGATAATACAGTAGAGCAGCGGATGTAATAAGGAAAAAGATGTTTAAATTATGGAAACATTGTACCTAAAAGCTATAATCCATCAGATCTAGAAGATGTCCCCACAACGTGAATGTAAGTTGTTTTGGTGGGTAAGATTGAAAAATTAACCAGTTGAGAGGAAAGCTGTCGAAGAAACGTAGAAGACAATGTAGAGAGGAAAAATATGTTTAAAAGCTATTCTGGAATAACGATAATACAGTAGAGCAGCGGATGTAATAAGGCAAAAAGATGTTTAAATTAGATTGTGGAAACATTGTACCTAAAAGCTATAATCCATCAGATCTAGAAGATGTCCCCACAACGTGAATGTAAGTTGTTTTGGTGGGTAAGATTGAAAAATTAACCAGTTGAGAGGAAAGCTGTCGAGAAATGTAGAAGACAAAAATATGTTTCTTTCTGGAATAACGATAATACAGTAGAGCAGCGGATGTAATAAGGAAAAAGATGTTTAAATTATGGAAACATTGTACCTAAAAGCTATAATCAATCAGATCTAGAAGATGTCCCCACAACGTGAATGTAAGTTGTTTTGGTGTGTAAGATTGAAAAATTAACCAGTTGAGAGAAAGCTGTTGAGAAATGTAGAAGACAAAAATATGTTTCTTTCTGGAATAACGATAATACAGTAGAGCAGCGGATGTAATTAGGAAAAAGATGTTTAAATTATGGAAACATTGTACCTAAAAGCTATAATTCGCAAGACTTAGAGGATGTCCCTACAACGTGAATGTAAAATGTTTTGGTAGGTAAGATTGAAAAATTTACCAGTTGAGAGAAAAGCTGTCAAGAAATGTTGAAGACAAAAATATGTTTCTTTCTGGAATGAAATTAATGCAATAGAGCAGCCAATGTAGAGAGGAAAACGATCGTTAGATTGTGGAAACATTGTACCTAAAAGCTATAATCCATCAGATCTAGAAGATGTCCCCACAACGTGAATGTAAGTTGTTTTTGTGTGTAAGATTGAAAAATTAACCAGTTGAGAGAAAAGCTGTCGAGAAACGTAGAAGACAAAAATATGTTTCTTTCTGGAATGAAAGTAATGCAATAGAGCAGCCAATGTAGAGACGAAAACGATCGTTAGATTGTGGAAACATTGTACCTAAAAGCTATAATCCATCAGATCTAGAAGATGTCCCCACAACGTCAATGTAAGTTGTTTTCATGTGTAAGATTGAAAAATTAACCAGTTGAGAGAAAAGCTGTCGTGAAACGTAGAAGACAAAAATATGTTTCTTTCTGGAATAATGATAATACAGTAGAGCAGCAGCTGAATAAGGAAAAAGATGTTTAAATTATGGAAACATTGTACCTAAAAGCTATAATCCATCAGATCTAGAAGGATCTAGTCTAAAACACCACACCAATGGGAACACCGATGAACACCAATGGAACACCGATGAACACTGATGAACACCGATGAACACCAATGGAACACCAATCAACACCAATGAACACCGATGGAACACTGATGAACACCAATGAACACCGATGGAACACCAATGAACACCGATGGAACACCGATGAACACCAATGGAACACCGATGAACACCGATGAACACCAATGAACACCGATGAGAAAATGAATTTAACACTAAAAGTTTCGGTTTTTTCACTGACGCGGCTTTCAAATATGGTTTTTCTACAATGAGAAAGATGGAAAACTAGAATCCAAGATCAAGAATCTTCAAGAGATCTCAAGACATCAAGAGAGCATTGATAATATGAGAAAAAGAGTGAATTAACTTAGACTTTGCTCAGCAGACCAGACAACATACAATCAATCTATAGCTGGAAACCTAAATTTCATTCTGTCATTGTATTGTAACAAAATGAATGAGGGGTTTGTGGTTTTCGCACATTGACAGGAGGTGGAAATTGTATAGCAGAAAGGCAAGTCAAAAAAACTCAAGATATTAACTGAAACAAAACGTGCGTAAACAGCGGAACAAAATTTTAACAGCCAAATAACATAACATCTTTAGTTTTAGCGCTTGTAAAGACAACAGTCTTGGTGACAACAACTAGTTTACAATAGCAGTTACAATGTTATAAGCACAAAAAACGCTATGAGAATGGAACATTGTTCTAACTTGACAATTAAAAACAAACTAATGTATTTAAAAGTACTATCCCCCACGGTAATGGAAGATCCATCTTATGTAGAGTCGTCGAGAAATTAATTCCACACAGCAAGGATGCTAGACTAAGGTGGCTCGCTATTGGTGAACTGGTTTAAAGGTATGCTACCTGTCGTACAAAGTGACAACATGTTTTCAGAAATGAAATAATTTCTTTTTCAATAATGAAATACCGCATGAAAGCTAAGTATCTGAAAGCTAAACTATTTGTATAGTCTATTAGTTTCCTTTAACATAAAAAATTAGTGCCAGCATAATCAATAAATAGAAAGTTAACCAAATATTGTTTTTGGGAGAAAAGTAGCTATAACAGTTTCATATATGAATGCTGTGAAAATATCACTTTATACTCAGCTTTCCACAACAATTCATCTTAAGCTGTTGGCCGAATTTCCAGTCCACTTGTAGCTGATATGGCTTTAAGTTTTTCCTGTCCTAGTTTGGTTTCTAAGTCTCTGGAAATTAAGACAATACCTGAGAAGCATGGGTTTTTCTTGTCGATGTGCAATTTATTCAGGTGGTAGTAGGTATAAGAAAACTCGTTATTATAGATGACGTTGCCATCATTTCCCCTTCCACGAATCCTGCGATCTTTATGTCGAACTATGATGTTGTGAGGAGCCGCCCTGTATCGCTCGGCAAATTCCTTTCCACAGCCATAACACTTGCTCACTGCATCGGGGAGAGAGACCAACTCATATGGAAACGGTGCCATTCCTGAGTGCCAAAGTTGAACTGAAGACTGTTGTTGATGTTGGCGCAGCTGATCTTGAATGAACTGATTTTGGGACGGCTGATTATGAAGCAATGGCATATATGTTTGTTGATTTTGAAGCAACGGGCTCTGTATTTGTGGATTGTGAAGCAATGGGCTCTTTGTTTGTGGATTTTGAAGCAACAGGTTCTGAGGTAGCGTTTGTTGAAAAAGGAGCGGTTGGAAAGATGCTGAACCCCGCGCTGAACCTGGCAAGAATGACTGTAAGTTTGGAAGAGCGAGCTGAGGACTAGCTTGTGAAAAGGAAGTTGTGTAAGAGCTTGAGCTTCTTGTACTTGCTTTAAGAATGTAGGATTTCTCTGCCTGCTGATGGGATGATGGAATATGAGAAGCATTCACATTTCTCTCTCCGCGTTGCTGTATTTGCTGATATGGGAACACTTCAAGCGTGTCAGTGAGAGCAACATTAGCAACATCTTTATTAGACAGCGAAGAATTTTCAAAGCGAAGATTTTGCTGTTCTTTGCTGTTACTTGAGCATCTTATTTCAAGTGACTGATTGCTTTCTTTCGTAGGCTCCATGCAATTGTCGCTTGCTCCAATTTCTCGTGCTGAAACGTTATCTTGACGACTTTTTATGTTCTGGCGAACTCGCTGGGCGGTTTTCCCGATCTCGTTTTTCTTTTTCCCCCTTAGATTTATGGGAAGATCACTCTGCAAGCCTGCTGTTAGATTCGGACGTGTAACTTTCTTCTTAAGAAGGCTCTTCTTCACTTCCATGATATATTCCAATAACTTTCCATTGAATTGTGCAACAGCAAGGCTGTGGTGGCAAATGATCTTCATAGATGCAAAAACTTTACACTTACAAACAAACAAGTTCTTATTTACCTTTTGTGGGCTGATGATTAATGGCTCTACACTCGCTTCATTCCAGACAGCTTTTACAAGGGGATCTTTACAGGGTATGTCTGATATTTTGCTCTCATTCAGCAGAGCCTGTGCATTTTGAAAAATGTTTTCAAGAACTTCTTTGTTGATAAGTGCGTCGTCAATGTGCAAATCCTTAACTGAAACTGGTTTGATTTTGTCTGGCCGAAGTGGTTGGAATGACATGCTACTCTCCCCAGTGAGCTGTTCTTCAACAGGTAAATCAACCTGTGGAAAATCGTACGAGAACTTTCTGCTCTGCTCGCCTTCTTCTCGTTGCGGCTTTGGCACCGATTTTGGCTTAAATGAAAAGAATCGGTGGAGATGTGAAAGTCTTACTTCAATAGACATTCCTTGCCACAATGTGTAATCAACTTCAAACTTTGCATAATCTTCATGTAACATGTAAGGACCTTGACCAAAAATAGCCTGAACGACATCAGAATACATCCTCAACGATCTGTTTTTCATAACTTGAAAGCATTTCGATAAGCTGATATCTCTTTGGGTCTTTCCTTCAGCACGTCCTGCTTCATCCAAGTTGCCCTTCACCATGTAATGTAACCATTCTATGGAATTCTGTCCATACTCCGTTTTCTGTGAGTTAAGAATAAAATAAGGTTATTTTGAAAACCAGTATCCAGTAACTCAACAGTTGAAAGTGGTTCTTTACACTTACTTTAAAAGTGCGGCACTTTGGAAATATTCTACAAATTGGTTGGAAATCGTTTCTCAAGTTTGTATAAGCAACACTTTGATGAAGTCCTCTCATGGTAAAGAGCAAATAGAGTTACCCTACTCATTCATAATTTCTTGCTAAGTTAGCGTTGGTTATTATGTCAAGCTTGCTGGTTAACAGTTAACAGACAACGGAACATTCAAGTTATGTCAGTGCGTCAAAATGGGAATTTACAAGGGGGGAATTATAAAAATCTTACTGAACGTTCCTGAGGATCAGGAGGGAAAAATTAATAACTTCAAGGTCAGCCATTTCATAAGATTCTATGCTCTTATGAAAGAAACGAAAAGTAAAAAGGCAGTTAAAAAGCGCCCGAAGAATGAGGAAGTGAACAGTAGCACTCTGCTCTTAAGCACCTAGTTGCTTTCTCTGGACACCTATAATTTTTTTAATCGAAAATTTCCCGATCTAACCTCTTTTATTAAGACCCCCTGTTTATAATATCTGCGCAACAAATGACACATTGTT
Organism: Chrysaora quinquecirrha; assembly: GCA_014526335.1. Classification (NCBI taxonomy): domain Eukaryota; kingdom Metazoa; phylum Cnidaria; class Scyphozoa; order Semaeostomeae; family Pelagiidae; genus Chrysaora; species Chrysaora quinquecirrha. The sequence continues at coordinate 2,623,840 of JACTAT010000049.1, forward strand.
CCACTTTTGTAACATAAGCATGATAAAAATGACATTCTCGAAAAACGTAAATTTGCATTCTTATTATTTTATCCAAGTTAGTTTGTATCAACCCTAATCAATTAGAAACCTAGCAGTAGATTATTTTTTAGCCAATCGCTGCATTCACTCAATTTTATAGCTTTCTTGGGAGGAAATTTTTGTTGGATTATGGTTCCTCGCTTACCTCATTTGCAGCGGCTCTTGCCGGTCTCAGCATTTTCTTTCTGATCTTGTTTTCTTTATGCTTCTCAAAATATTCAACAAACTTCGTTGGAGGGCTGTTTTTCGTGTAAATTCTTTCCATGTCATTCCAACGATCTTTTGAAATCAGCACCTTCTCGTTGTACAGGTCTTCATTTTCACAATTAATCAATCCTGTTTCATCTGCAAATATGTCATGAAGAATTCTCCTTGCTGTTTTACCTGGAAAATTAAGCTGTTGAAGCTTCCTCTGCACATTCTTCCGCACATGCTCAACACCAAGCAAATTAATGCTTCCCTCGCTCGTTTCCTGTGTTATCCCCTGAATAAGAGCTTCATCCTCATCTGTTCCGAAAGCTTTGAGGTCCTTCAGTGCTGTATTGCCACGCTTGCAAGCTTGCCAGAAGTATACAAAATCTTCCCTTTCTTTGTGCCTATGCGCCATTATAGGACCTGGAAACCATGGGTGTTTTCCATCGGACCTCTTCACCAACGCCATATATTGGAACACTGTTTCTGTTATGTGGTATTCTGCTACATTAAATGTTGTATCGAACGAAAGGACTGTTAACTCGTCTCCTGAAGTACAGCAAAACCGTACGAGGTCATTGATAGTTGGCTTCAAGAATGCTACAAAATTCGCCTGTTTCCCATGCCTCATCAAAATTTCTTGGACATACGCCTGATCTTTTTCCTCAACGTCCTTAGCATCATTTGGTCCTTCCTTGTACAATTCTACCAGTATTGTGCTCACTTCATCATTGTTAGAACAGTTATGCTCGACATGCTTCTGTTTATAATTGGATACCTGTTTTACGTTCCTCACACTGTCAGACATAGATGTTTCCGAACTCTTTTTGTTCAGTTTTTCGCGCACCATTCTTGGTGGCAAAGTTTTTCTTTCACAACTGTTTCCTTGATTTCATGTCGTACTGAATGTGCAACTGGGTAGAAATTTGGTGCCAAAGTGGCTTTTACATTGCCATGCTTTGCTGTGGCGATGGGGACTTCTTCCTCTGAATCGAAATAGTACGACATTATTACGTGTTTACACTGCAAATTATACTGACCCAATGTTTTCAACTCACCATGCTGCTCATTATATTCCTTTAAGGGCATTACAAATATTATGTATCGTATAAACTGGACCTGGTGAGCCTCTAAAGTTGGTTTGTGTACAGCACGTTTTCTGATCAAAGCGTAAACATTTTTCAAAGTTGCTGATCTTGTCACCCATCCCTTTTTGCCTAATCGCTCATTAACGGTACCACCACTCACCTCACCCTTGGCATTTTTCTGGACGTGAATATGACTTGATATATCTAGAGAGTCTCCTTTTTCTGAAACCTCATAGAATCTCGGCTGCTCCTTTTTGATGTATGATCCTGAAATATCATCTGCCTCTAAGTCGTAGGGATGTTTTAAGTTTAGTTCTTGCTGGTTGAGATCGGTTGTACACAATAAACATAAAAGTAACACAAAGTAACACATAGCCAAACATTTATGACAAAACCAATTACTGCTTTTCTTTTTCGCATTGAAATTCGTTGTATCTAACAATTATTAACAAAAAATACGAAATAAATGTGATTTTCTTTGTTTATAATGAACACTTAACTTGACGCGAAAGTAAAACAGTTGAAGGTATATTTGAGTTCTTTAGAAATTCCTAAAATAAATTGCAACTATCTGACTAGAATTAAATAGAATAATGGAAGAAATTTGCGTTTTAATCACATATATGACGTCATAGAGATGTATGAAGGAATACACATATTTTTTTTTTATAAGAAACTAAAAAAATGGCCCAGTGCTGAAAGTTTCTTAAAATTTTCAGATTTTGAGTACTGAAAGCTTCTTACGAGTTTCTTGAATATCTTTATTGATGACATAGTAATTTTATCTGACTGATGTTTCTTAACTTATTTATCGATCGTATTTGAATTGTTGTGGCTTTCCAATTTATCTGCTTGTCACAAAAACACTTTAATGCAGACAAAACATGGAAAATATATTGAAATATTTCGCAGACTGAGGTTAAAAGTTTCTTGTCTAAAATTTTTCCAGTACTGGAGTTGCTTAAATTTTTGGCCATTCAACAGTCTGGGTTACGTGTTCATCTTATTTTTGCTGAAGTCATCACAAAAGGATATATTGCATATCAAATGAAAGCATTTTAAAAAAAAATCGATTGATGTAAATCCATTCACAGGTACGTCGCTAGAACTTTCAAGCAGGGGGGGGGGGGGGGTGCCGAATGCAAATTTGCCGACGAAAATGAGTGTGGCCTGGGTCTTGACATTTTCCAAATATGGTCTTCTGGAGGTCACGTGATAAAATATTCGAAAAAAATATGGTAGAATTATATAATTACTCTCAATACTTTTTTAGATAAAGTTAGGGTTTTTAGCACCTATTGTCTTATGCTTATTGGTATATTCTTGCAAGTTTTGTTGGGGGTATCCCCCCAGTAAAATATCAAGGCTTAATATAAATAGGCTTAATACACGTATTTTTTTTATAAGAAACTCTTTATAAGAAACCCAGACTCTCGAATGGCCAAAAATTTAAGCAACTCCAGTACAGGAAAATTTTTAGCCAAGAAACTTTTCATCATAGTCTGCAAAGTATTTTATTATACTTTGCGTGTTTTGTCTGCAGAAAAGTATTTGTGTGACATGCAGATAAATTAAATTGGAAAGCCACAAGCAGACAAGTATCTAAATACGGTCCCGTACTGGACCAATTTTTAGTTTCTTATAAAAAAATATGTGTATTCTTGAAGAGTAAGAAGCAATCTGTTCTTAATGTTACTCACCAGAAACTCTTTATCTTTTAATGATGAAAACAACAGTCTTCTTTTCGAAGGACTATCTAGACAATCCAGACCAACATTAGTTACGGTCGCTGACTGATGCGAAGCTGAAACTTCCTTAATGAAGCAAATTTCATCTTCCGTGTCCTCTTCACTCGATATATTTACAAAGACCGAAGACTCTTCAGAACTTGTTTTCTTCCCGTACTGATCATCCTCTTTTTTAGGAGTTATTTCCAACCTTTTTCTGTTGTCCATCTTTGTATTGTGGTGGAAATAACTCATTCAGTATCAACAATGCTCAGGCAGTTTGATGCAAATGCAGTGTTGAATGACAGACACTTCACTGGGATGCCACACATTAATCATGCTAGTCTAAAGGAGGGGAGGGTTTATGATTATCACTTTCTCAAGCTTCTTGAAAATGACAATAGGTTTAAAATTTACGATGTTTTGCTGGTAATTTTATACTGACTTGAATTTGAATTCTAATTTGATAGATTGAAACTTATCTTTAGTGGGATAATACAAAATGAAAGTAGTTTTTGTCAAAATCCTCTAAGCCAACACAAATTCTTCAAAGCCTCTTCAGTGAAAAACCGAAAGATTTTAGTGTAAAATTCACTTTCTCGTTAGTATTCATTGGTGTTCATTGGTGTTCGATCGGTGTTCATCGGTGTTCATCGGTGTTCATCAGTGTTCATCAGTGTTCATCGGTGTTCTATTGGTGTTCATTGGTGTTCATTGGTGTTCACTGGTGTTCATCGGTGTTCCCATTGGTGTGGTGTTTTAGACTAGACCATCTAGAAGATATCCCCACAACGTTAATGTAAGTTGTTTTGGTGTGTAAGATTGAAAAATTAACCAGTTGAGAGTTAAGCTGTCGAGAAATGTAGAAGACAAAAATATGTTTCTTTCTGGAATAACGATAATACAGTAGAGCAGCGGATGTAATAAGGAAAAAGATGTTTAAATTATGGAAACATTGTACCTAAAAGCTATAATCCATCAGATCTAGAAGATGTCCCCACAACGTGAATGTAAGTTGTTTTGGTGTGTAAGATTGAAAAATTAACGAGTTGAGAGAAAAGCTGTCGAGAAACGTAGAAGACAAAAATATGTTTCTTTCTGGAATAACGATAATACAGTAGAGCAGCGGATGTAATAAGGAAAAAGATGTTTAAATTATGGAAACATTGTACCTAAAAGCTATAATCCATCAGATCTAGAAGATGTCCCCACAACGTGAATGTAAGTTGTTTTGGTGTGTAAGATTGAAAAATTAACGAGTTGAGAGAAAAGCTGTCGAGAAACGTAGAAGACAAAAATATGTTTCTTTCTGGAATAACGATAATACAGTAGAGCAGCGGATGTAATAAGAAATAAGATGTTTAAATTATTGAAACATTGTACCTAAAAGCTATAATCCATCAGATCTAGAAGATGTCCCCACAACGTTAATGTAAGTTGTTTTGATGTGTAAGATTGAAAAATTAACCAGTTGAGAGAAAAGCTGTCGAGAAACGTAGAAGAAAAAATATGTTTCTTTCTGTAACAACGATTATACATTAGAGCAGCAGATGTAATGAGGTAAAAGATGCATACGTTGTTGGACCATTATACCAAACTCCTATAATTCATCACAGCTTGATGTCCCTATAACATGAATGTAAGTTGTTCCATGTGTGACAATGGGTGAGATCATCATTTAAGAGAAAAGCTATTAAAAACTCAACACAGTCTCCTTCTGAAATATGCCTTACATTTATGCCTGCATATGGTCATATTTGTGACATGGTGAGTATCCCGCCAAATATGCCCAGAAAGCTATTTATTATTCATTTGTGCATTTGTGTGGAATATCATCATAATGGCAGACAGGAGCAAGCACATGCCGGAACAAAAAAGCTCTGCTTCAGATGCTGCTGCCAGCTCAAATCCTACTGCAGGTAATGTTTTTCCTTCCAATTTTAGTACGCTTACAATTCTTTCTTTTTGTAAGCTTCAATTTTCTTGGTAGTTCCCTGCAATTCCTAGGCAGACTCTCTCTCATCGGCCTAGATAAACCTTGAATCAGCTACCTGGCTCGGTGGGGCTGGGGCGTATAGGTACTAGCTTTTGAATCGCCCTTTTGCTTTGGATGGTCGGTTCACTCTACTTATGTATGCTGTTGTAGAAAGTAAAGATATCTCCTTGTTTCATTAATGTTAATATGTGGTTCTTTTTCTCTGTCTAGAATCCAAAAGTCCCCCTAGAAAGGTTGGTAGGACACATGCCTTATTACTAGCCAGAATATGCCTGATACGGCCTTGTATCTAGGCATATTATCCAGGGTGAATCCATGTAGCCTACGCCGGAGAAATCCGGCGTGGAGTTTGAAAAATTGTTGGCGTACTGGTGTGAATCTTTCAGAAAACAATAGCAAACATTACTATTTTCCTAACAGAACAATGGATCTATTGTTTTGTTTGCATGAAAGCAGTTTTCATTGGCGTAATCTCCGGCGTGAAGATAGCATGGATTCCACCCTGGCTATAGGCATATGTATATTTTGGATTCAGAATCTATTTTTTAATTGAAGGGTAGTGTTAATGCCTGAATACAGTTTCTTACCCACAAAAATGTTATCTAAGTTTGTCACCAATGTGGTGAGAGCCATCACATAGCCACAAAGGTGTGCAGGCTATGTGGAATAGGGCTGGTTGCCCAAAAAGTTTATAAAAAGCCAACCAGTTCCAAACCAAAGAAAATAAGCAGGGAGAAATTTGGTATCCAGCAGAAGGTAAGAAGCCACACTGTGTTTGATGCTAGTATAGAGATCATTAAGTTAGGTGTCAGAACAATTTCTGATTTATGCTGCGAAGCGGATTGAAATCTTTAAACTGCTATCAGCGGATGTTTTGTTAGTTTGTTGCATGATGTAGATACAAATGGGCCAATCAATGCTAAGAATTTCAAAAGCTTTCAATCCGGAAGCATCTTACTTTGTCGATACTTGACAAATTGGCTGTTGTCTAAAACATTTCTTTGAATTGTTCGCTGACCCTGGAAACTTACTAACATCTTAATGTCATGAGATATTGCTATGACAATTTTTATTGTTGCTGTGACTTTGTCTCAGACACCCTAGGAGGATTATTTTTATTATGGATTGATTCTCAAGAATAGATCCTATAGGAGGCCCAGGAGTGTGAATTTAGACTAAACAATTATTTGAAAAATTTTATTTGTTTATCGCTTCATGATACCTGTGTGTTTTACTTGCTGTGACCGAACAGAATAAACTGTTTCGTAACGTTGCTCCACGCATATAAAAATGTTCCTCATTGATCGACCTAAATCCCCAAATACTTTGTTTCAACATGGTTTCAACTTCAGATATCTTTCTCAATCCATCGGAATATTTGCCCATATGCACCCTACATACACCATGAGTTTTTTTTATGTTGGACTAATTAGAGCTTAATAGAATGGCTTCACATTAAATCTTCTGACTTTCCATTCCCAATATCTTTTCAAAGTGGAAGTAAATTTCTTGAGCTATATTTTATTTATATTGTTTTTTTTGGGTTGTGGATATTGTGTTTTTTATGGAAATTTATCATCAAATTTTAGGCAATGAATCTATACCATAGCAATGGATATGAAGTGGTTGTCTTATATTCAAAGCATCATAAAAATGGTGCCCTCGGATTGTCAACCTTTGCTACCCCGGGTGCACTTCCTTTTCTTGGAACTGGGCCTTTTGGCAGCAGACCAGAAGGTGGAAGACTCTTCTGCCAACTTTTTGAGCGTTACATGAAAGGTATGTGTCTTCATACACAGTTAACCTCTTTAGCATTAGCTATTGAATTCTAGTCATCTGAATTCATCTGTAAATGTCCAGTTGATGTGTAATTAATCGATTGAATTGCAAGTTATATTTGACATGCAGTTCACTTTTGCATTGAAATTTCCAAAAAGTTATGATCAATACATGTTTCAGTTTGATCACCCGTCATCTTCAGCTATAATAAATGAATATTCCAGCAAAGTTATGGTCTCAGTCTTAAATCTATCATTATGCTACTGTGGTCTACAGTGAAAGAACAGTGATTAAATGCAACAAATACAGAAAAACCTAAAAATTACTAGTAAGATTAAACTACTTATTGATGGGAACTGAAATCTTGTTAAGGAAAGTGAACATCCAAACCTTAGGGTAATGCACTTGAATCTTATGTTTTATCTATGGTCCTTTCTTATTGAACTCAATTGAGCAATCCTTACATATTGCTGCAGGAAGAATTTAAAGTTCAAAGCCTTTTCAGCCCTTCTATCAATCTCATTCTGCTTTTAGATAATAAGAACAGAAGACCAGAGCGGATGAGTATGTATCTCAATTTGGTTTTGTAGTTGAAAAAACAGCCATGCTGATAGTCCTATTTCATGTTGATATTTCTGAATTAATGTGAAATTCTTTCCCTTGATGTTTGAATTTCGCATTTAAATTACTATGTGACATTTTAAGGTACCAGTTAAGCTCATATGTCATGAGCACAAACTCGCATTTGACCTAACGTGAATATTTTAATATTGATTGTCACGCATGTCACTGATGAGCTCCAATAGAGTAAACCACATCCAGAATTTGAGGATGCTATGGCTGTTGAAATTATACATTTAAATGTAATATGTTGGTCTCCTATGATACATGGTAAATTGTATATTAGATAATTTCTTAACTAAATTTGAAGTATGGACTGGATTTTTTCTAGATGAAGATGATGTGAAATCAGATGGTATGGTGTCACATGGTTACTTCTCTGTTTTCTGTTCTGTTTTCCGTTTCTGTCTGTTTCTGTTAAAAACATTGCAGAATTATGACAGTTGAAAAGGTCAAATGAAGACAATAATACTGTGTAGCCATATACTGTGTTTCTTCTGTAGTTTTCCATTTGGGCCTTCTTGTACCACTGGCTGAGTTTTAAGTCTTGCATTGCAAGGCATTTGTCCCTATGTTTATCAGCCAGGGTGAATGGATTTTCCCCATTCGTCTCTGCTTTGGAATTAATTCAAGCCATGTTTGAGCACACAGAGGTCGTAAATTCGTTGTTACCAACCCTGCCCTTGACCAAACTATGAAGGTGAAGATAAAATCGTGTTTTAGCAAACGTTTCTAGGATCTTGGTTGTAGGTTTAACTAATCAAGAAATCAACCCCAGCTCTGACGCAACGATGGCTGGGCTTGAAACTTGACCACACTGGATTACGCCACGAAATCACAGCATCTGTTACTGTTACTGTTTACTTCTCCAAATTCAAGCTTGATCATTGTGATCATAACTTTGCTTTAACATCTCTGATTACAGTATTATTCTCTATCAGAAATTTATATCACCAATCTGTGCAGTAAAATACACTTTCCTTTTCATTACATCAAGAGGTTGCTGAACAAATTGGTATGTGTACTTATAAGACAAGTTTTGTATTTTGAAATAATTTTAATTTGTGTTTTAATGGGAAATATTGGTACCAAATATGTTCGGGTTTGTTAAGTTAATTCTTGAAATGAAAGGTTTATTTAGCTCTGAATATATGTTCCACTTTATATTTTTTTACCATCATAATTTGTTTGTAATGTGATATGTTAAAGCAAATAAGTTACAAGATTGAAATAGGTTCAGGATTTTAATGTCCATTCATTTGTGAAAGTTGTTTCAAGAGCGTTCAAAATTAGAAAGAAATTAACTTTAAGCCTGCTACGCAGGCAGCCAGTTTTACCATAGTACCAGATTAGCCTTGGCAAGACAAGATTCTTCCTTCCAAGAATTCATCGCCTTCACGGGAACCATGTGACCTGTCTACCATCACTGAACTTTCGCTAGAGTCCGGGAGGTTTAGGGATGCCATAGAGGACTAACCTCCCGGACTCTAGCGAAAGTTCAGTGATGGTAGACAGGTCACATGGTTCCCGTGAAGAATTCTGAAGGAAGAATCTTGTCTTGCCAAGGCTAATCTGGTACTATGGTAAACTGGCTGCTCAAGCAGGCTTAAAGTTAAAAGCTAGTCTATTGAAATAAACATCATCAGCAAAATGAAAACAATCATTGATTGAAGATACAAAGCTGTTGGTAAAATTTGGATATTTCCTGTTGAGTAAGGAGACCCAAGAAACTAATCAATACATTTGTCTGAGCTGAAAAAGTTTTATTGGCAACAATCATCATAATCATCACAATCTTCATCATCATTATCACCATACCACAGTGATAAAGTCGTATACATAAAAGTGAGGGATATCTCAGACTGTGATCTGTCAACTTGAGCTATAATTTCACAAAATGTTTATGAGCTGTCTGCAATTAATTAAAATCCTATCTTATGCAAAATTACTCCTGGGTAAATTCAATAATCCTTCCTTTTCTCCTATTCAACAGAAAACTCCAAAACTTCAATTTGAAATGTCCTTCATGAAAAATATTCTACTCACTAAATCTCGATTGTTTGTGTTTGAACTTTGACTTTTTCAAGGAACCCAAACAAATTTAGGCGTATTTGAGTTTAATTACGTGTTTGTTTTGTTTACATTGCGTGCACTGTGTGTGATTTAAAATTTTTAACTGTGTAATAAGTAGAAAAATTTTAGACGAAACTGAGAGCAAAGCACAACTCTTACCGTGGGGATTTCTGAAGCTTATCAAAGCAAGAACTCTTCTTGAAACCCGAAAGAATGCGGGTAAAATTTCTCGTAAGATTCCAAAATAAATTAAAGCGTCTTTTCACCTGTTTTTCCTCTGACTGAGAGGAAGAAAATCCAAAGACAGGACAAAAGAGTCGGGATGCGTGATAAATCATGAGAAATAATCGTGGAATCGACAGTAGAAATAATATCCAACTTTTTGAAGAAACTTTAGGAGATATTTACAGCAAGACTTCTGAGTAAAAAACTCGAGAAGTTCGGCAATTTCCTCCATTTGAAATACTGAAATAATTTTAGGCCGAACGCCAGCTCAGCAACATAAACAAACAATCAAGAAGAAATACTAACAACAACAAAAAAATACACAATATTGTAACAAAAGTGTTGTTGTTGGACTTTTAAGGAATTCTTGATTAATTATGCATGGCGGGTTTTTTCTAAGTTTTTCTTTTCATCTAACTAGAAGCATTTCATTTATAGTTAAGCCTTTATTCTCTAAATTATTGGTTGTTTACTTCTCAAACCAATTGTGTATAGAACTAAATGCTTAAACAGCTGCTGCTGCTCTTTTAAACTATTCTATTCATTTGTTTTCAACAATCTAGTATATCACAAAGTATCTTAAATTTTTCTGTTAGTTGAACGTAGTGAACCTACTGTTCCAGTATCTGGTAAGTAACTCTATTCCATCTTGAATATGAATTTCTGCTCTGCTTGAAGATATTCTATTTATCTAGCTTCAAGAATTCCAAAAATAACAAACAAGTTTTTTCTTTAGTTGAACGTAGTGAACCTACTGTTCCAGTATCTTGTAAGCAACTCTATTCCATGTTGAATATGCATTTCTGCTCTGCTTTAAGATATTCTATTTATCTAGCTTCAAGAATTCCAAAAATAACGAACAAGTTTTTTTTCTTTAGTTGAATGTAGTGAACCTACTGTTCCAGTATCTTGTAAGCAACTCTATTCCATGTTGAATATGAATTTCTGCTCTGCTTTAAGATATTCTATTTATCTAGCTTCAAGAATTCCAAAAATAACAAACAAGTTTTTTCTTTAGTTGAACGTAGTGAACCTACTGTTCCAGTATCTTGTAAGCAACTCTGTTCCATGTTGAATATGCATTTCTGCTCTGCTTTAAGATATTCTATTTATCTAGCTTCAAGAATTCCAAAAATAACGAACAAGTTTTTTTCTTTAGTTTTTTTCTGCTTTTATGTAATTCTATTCATCTAACTTCAACTATCGCATATATAACCAAGTAACTTTTATTCTTCCTTTAGCTGAACGTAGTGAACCTACTGTTCCAGTATCTGGTAAGCAACTCTATTCCATGTTGAATATGCATTTCTGCTCTGGATTTAAGATATTCTATTTATATAGGTCCAAAAATTTTTTTTAAGTGTCTATATTTCTTCAACCATTAAAAGCTGTTTGTGTCCTACAAATTTTTCAAACCATTCGTTATTCATATTAGTTTTAGGTACGCTCTTTTAAGTATTTACCTGAAATTCGATCTAACGTATGTCGTTGACGTAATTTGATGTTACCTAAAGAATTGTAATAGATTAACATCTCTAAGCGACTATAGCATTTAAGTTACACTCTTTTTTGACCTAAATATGCTATGATTTGATTGTCTCATTATTTATTGATTTGTTTTTATTTGATTAGCTTCAACTGGCCGATCATTCAAGCGTTCTCATAGTAAGTATATAGGACATGATCTATTTCGATTTTGTCATGTCAGTTGTCTTGCCTTGAACTATTTAACAGTGTACCATACAAGTTTATGGCTTTCAGACAAATTTATTAGGGTTGGTTTTTTATTTCCCTTGTCATATAATATTGATATCTAGTCCTGTGAAGCTCATTGAGATATTTCTTTTTCAGCAGCAAAGCAAGGTGATAAAGGGAAGAAAAGTGTGTTTTCTTAACGTTTTCAAGCCTTTTAACACTTAAGAAATGCTTCTTCTTCACATGATTAGACTATACACATAAATTCTTTACATAGTAAGCTTACATTGTTCTGTCTCTTAAAGGACCAAAGAATGCAAAGAGCAACAAGACATGTAAGTATAGCTCTAAGACTTATATAGGTCTAAGACTTATACACTCCTAGAGCCTTTGCAGATTTGTGTGATTTTAAAGCGACATTAAATCGTTAGTTAATGTTATTCTTCATATCTTGTTTTCTATTACTAAATTCTTGTTCTGTCATGATAGAAGGACTCAACATTGACTTGACATTCAATATCTCAAATTATGATCAAAACTGAAAGTCTGTAACATGATGAAAATGCAACAACTAAAATTGAAAATGCATTAGAGAATGTTATGCTTTAAGGGTTTTGTCAACTAATAACAGAAAATAAGATTTTGTTGTTGTTTCTCAAGAACACAGTGAGGCTCCAATTGTTAAGTCATCCGTTTATTAGTGCACCCAATTTGAATTTTGTAGTTTCTCCGTTTTATATGCAAACTTTTTTATAAGCCAAGACAGGATTTATATCTGGATTTAATTTCATGCAAGCTATTTCATCATCAAACACATGCTTTTTTCCTTTTGCCATAAATTTTTGTTCACAAATCTTTTGCTTTCACACTGACACAATTTAATCAACTTTATTTGTAGCCAGTTAAATTTCCATAAATCAAATCAATTCATTGTCTAACATTTGCCAACATTTATTAAACTGGTTTAATCTAAACTGGTTTCACTGTGATAGTGTGAATGCAGTATTACAATGAGCATTATTTTTCCAAAAAAACATTGCTGAGCAATATGTTTCGTTCCCTATAGCTGCTAGTCAAAAATTATGGATGGTGGAGAAGGTTTTAAAAATAATACGGAATCAGCAAGGAAAGCTGGAATTCAACATCAAGTGGAAAGACTGGGGGGAGGCATTAAATTCATGGGAACCTCAAGAAAACCTTTTGCCAGGACTTGTATTGAATGGACTGGCTTTGATGCCAGTAGAGTAGTACTTTGCCTTAAGCCTGGCGCACACTAGAGCTTGCTGCTGAGCACAGTGTCATTCGTGGCGATGTGCTAAGCGGAAATCTCTAGTGTGCGCCGAACACTTTTGGGGAAATTAACCATTCGAGGCAGATAACACCAATATTCAACAAGTTGAATAATTTCGGTCACGAATGAAGATTTCCTCTGTGTGTGCGCTGAACTGAAGCAGCAAGCTTACAATAGCTACCCGAAGCACATGCGTTGCACTGTGGGGGAGTGCAAAAACAAAATGGCCGAACAACAACAGAGTGACATGATGACATCGGAAGATTCCTCCAGTGACAGCGTTGATTGTGAGGAAGAAATTCTCCTTTTTCTTCTATTAATGCGAAGAGCTCGTAGACGTGTACGAGCTTCTAATCGAAAGCATTGGTCAACGCCATTGATCTTGAGAAGAGATGCTCAAGGTGCACATGGGAATCTCGTTCGTGAGTTATGTGCTGAAGACCCCGAGGGATCCCGGTTTTCGAATCTCATATCCCGGTTTTTTAATTTTGGCATGCTCATGTCATACAAACATGGATATCCGGGCCACATATCGGCAATTTTGTCCTCCAGCATCATTTCGGTCATCATGTCGCTCTGTTGTTGTTCGGCCATTTTGTTTTTGCTCCCCCACACTGCAACGCATGCGCTTTGGGGAGCTATTGTTAGCTTGCTGCTTCAGTTCAGCGCACACACAGAGGAAATCTTCATTCGTGACCGAAATTATTCAACTTGTTGAATATTAGTGTTATCTGCCACGAATGGTTAATTTCCCCAAAAGTGTTTGGCGCACACTAGAGATTTCTGCAAAGCACATCGCCACGAATGACACTTTGCTCAGCAGCAAACTCTAGTGTGCGCTGGGCTTTATATAATTTTGCTTCATGTGTTGTAGGAAAATATATCTTCGCGTTATTAAGTAATCTGTTTAATTATATGGCATGCTGAATGTTTAACAATAGTTGTAATATTTTGTTTGAATCTGGTCTAGTTGTATTGGAAGTGCCTTCATTGGCAACTCTTAGCAGATTTTCCTTTGCAAGATCATCAAAATGACTTTGCTGAATCACCTTTTAAATTAGCATACAAAAAGAAAACACATCAGACTCCACTGTCGGAGCATCTCCTGCTAGAATGTTTGGGGCAAGATAGTCATGATGATGAGTGTATATTCTTGTTGAAGCTAATTTTAGCTTACAGCTTTCGCTGAAGTCTATGAGAACTGGGATCCATCTTTTGGTTTCACTGCGGATAAAAACAACATTGTCACTTTTTATGTCATTGTGAAGGAAGCCAGCACTGTGAATGTGGTGGAGGGTATAGCACAAGGTCTGAAATATATTTATCCACTCTGCACTTGAAAAATAGTTGGGGTTCTTTCGCAACAACTTGAGCAGTGTTATACACTTTCCACGATAAGTACATAGCTGTGTGACAAGCATGTATGGCTTTTTTTTGTCAAACATAAACCAAGCAGAAGTGGAATGCTCTCGTGTGCTGGTATGTTCAGCAAAGTTGTTGCTTCGTTTAAGATCCTCTTTCTCAAAGATGACAAAGAGTAATGACTATCTTCTTTATATACTTTTACAGCCACATCCATCCCTTTAAAGCTTATCAACTTCACTATGCCAAATGTACCTTCTCCAAGAATTACCTCTCTGAGGCATCTAAAAGGCTTTGGGTGATAAAAAATTGCCTTGGCAAATGCTGAAAGCATTCCTGTTGCATATTATAATCTTCTGGGTCTGTTTGAATGCCGACAGAGGCAGAAAAATCACTCAAGTTGACTTGGGTGGCTGCCGATAATTTTTCTAATTGCACAAGATTACTGTGATCTTGTGCAGATGATACAGGGGTTCCGACATTGACAATTTGCTCAACATTAGGGATAGGATTTACCTTGGCTACAGCACTTTCCTGGGCTATTGTGCTTTCTTGGGCTACAGCACATGCCTGGGCTATTGCACTTCTCTCATTTTGTTCACTGACCTTCATCTGAAGTCCAAAGTAATGATTTTTGCCACAATATTTCATTACTTTACAGTTACTGAACAGTTTTTTTATGGACAATGTTATTTTTTTCTTGGATATGCCTTGGAATTTTGTTGGCAATTCATTTTCAACTTCATCCGTGGGTATGGAATGTTTCCACATGTCTCCAAATCTATCCAAATTCTCAACGTACTGGCTCAAAAGCCTAAGGAAAATGAAAAATATCCAACAACTGCTTCTATTGTGCTACTGATAATCATTTCATGGTGTATTTGCTGCTGTTTTAAACCCTCCTAAACATCTGCCCCTTTTAAACTGGCCTTATTTACATAACAGTCTACTAAAAAATAGCATTATCTTGATGCAATGTGCCCTCCCGGTTGTCACCATAATTGTTTATGGCAACTCGTGCACTTGGGACACACGAAGTACGGTTACACATTGTTTGAAGTTAATAGCCACAGTGCGTGCATCATAAAAGCAAAAGCATAAAAATTTTGGTGGATTGTCAATGAAGATACTGTGCATAAACCGAGAGCAAGATGAGCCTAATAAAGCAATAGAGTGCACTTCATAGGCTACTATCAATGTGAGATATGATTATGCATGAGTTGTGAGTTGTTCACTGGCCGTCACAAGTTGCAACTTGTCATTTATCAATTTCCAGATATACTTTGTAACACTTACCAAGTTTCAAAGTCATCACTCCTTTTTCTTCCAGGTTTTGATTCTTCCATGACCACGCGAATTGTGAATTCAAAATTTACATAGAGAATTTAACACGTAGATGAACATTCAATTCAGATTAAATATGAGGATGGAAAATCTCAAACTGTTATTAACTTAACGTAGACTAACAAAAATATTACAACCACAGCACAAGATTCAAACCACCAGGCGGATGAGACTGACTGTAGGCCAATTGATTGACGCACAAATGTGGTTGGAGTTGTAATATGCAAATCTCCTGCGATACAGATTCTATTCATATGCAAATATACTGAGATACATATTCGATTGATATGCAAATATACCAAGATACTTTACCTCCCACTCTTAATGTTTTCATCAAATTTTTTGTTGACACGGTACATGTGTTGCTGCAAATTTTCGACATTCTAGCATTTTCGCATTAACAGTATTACTATTCATACCAACAAACTGCCCAAACAAATAAGTAGCTAAAACTGGCCTGTAACCTAAAACAACTGCAGCCAAGAAGCTTTCGTCCGAGTCGACCTGCATCTACAGTGAAAATCTAATAATTTATTAAAAAATAACAATTTTCCTAACATGTAGGAGCCACTAAAAGCATAAAGGACAAGTTCATTGTTCATGTATAGCAATGAAAATAATCAAAAAAATCATAATTATAACAGGAATATAGCCCCATGGGGGAACTTTATATTTTGGTTACTGGGGACATACCGCCCAAAAGGGCATGGTACAAACATGGGTCTTAATTTTCTGAAAATTGGTATAAGTAAGAGTATCATTTCTCAAGAATCGGTATAAAATTTATAAAGACGGTTTTATTCCCATTTGTTTTCACTTATCTTGGTGAAGTTAAAATGCCGAACAAGAGAAATCCCAAAATCTCCGGACCGATATCATCATTTGCCGAAAAAATTGTTCTTTTATCCGACGTTTGCAATAATGGGTGGTGGGGCACAGCGCCCCTTGTACCCCCTTATGGCGACGCTCCTGTGTAGGCTATCCTGTATTCTTATTCCTTATCAAACAAACATCTTGAGTTGTAAGAATTGTTGTTGGCTTGGGGGAGCCCAACCAAATTGCCTAACATCAACGGAAAGTACCACAATAAAAATACTCGGCTTATCTTATCTCAGGACTTAGTTTCGGGTCGTGGAGTTGACTGTTGTTAACACACACAGTGGAAAGGGTTGATAGTTATTAAAAATTCAGAATTTTGTCAAAACTTCAATAAAACGCAAATTTAAGTGCACATCTTGTCGTGATGAAAACTCTGAACATGAATAAGCAAATTACATTGAATTCCACGTCTCAAATCATGTTTAGTCAGTTTGAATCAAACTTCACCAAGAAAAGTAAAAAAGAAAACCATAACCATAAAAAGACCATTGTTTATGAAGTCTGTACACATTCTCCAGAAATCAATTTCCTTACCGTAAAAGCCCTATCAGGCCCTGGGGGCTTATTTCATTTTGAAAGTTTTTTGAGTTTCTGTGTTAATAGAGAGGGGGGCTTATTATACAGGGAAAGGGCTTACTTAATAAATTGTTCAGCATTCTTTGCTTTTTTTTCAAAAAGAATGTTACAGAAATTTAAAAGTGAACTATATATGACAGTTTTTAACCTTCACATGAAATTCATAGTTACTTTTAGGCTTTTAGTGATTAGTAGTTATAAGATGCAAATTTGGGATATCAAACACATTACCACACAATTCTACTTAATTTTGTATGTTTACTATTGAAATTTCGAGTAGCCAAAATAAAAAGGGGGCTTAATAGAGAGGAGGGGCGTATTTCAGATTTTCACGAGAAAGGAGGTGCTAAATAGAGAGGGGGCTTAAAAGGAAGGGGCTTAATGGAGCTTTTACGGTATCTATACCAATTTTCAGAAAATTACGACCCATATTTACACAAAACAATGAAACGATTAAGGCGGCACGTCCCCAGTATCGAAAATTTACTTGGTACCCAAAGTTACACCAACATATCAACTTGTACACCACTACTTTATATGCTGAAATTTACTTAAAGACGTCAGTTCGAATCAAAATTTGTCATCAAAAGAGAAACGAAAATAATACGACTGTGTTTTGCAAAGTTTATACCGATTTTCCACAAAATATGAACACCCTTATTTATACCAATTTTTAGGAAATGAAGATCCATGTTTAAACCAAAATTGTTTATAAGTGGGAGGATTGAAACACCCCTGTCCATCACCAAGTATCGTGCCCTCAGCACCGAAGGGGGTTTACAAGAACCCAGATTCAATAGACATGAAACAGACAAGTAAAAAACATAGGGGCCCTATGGGCATGTTCCAAGAACGACTCTGGTAGAATATAGCTATTTCGGTCAAATGATGAAAGATGTTTATCGGTATGCACAACAATGATGATAATGATTATGATGACAATGGTGGTTGTTATGATGATGATGTTGATGAACACGATGATCATGATGCTGGTTGGTAGAGGTGATTGTGGTGATTGTGGTAGAGGTGGTTGTGGTGCTGAAGGGATGGTTGTGGTAGTTTTGATAGGGTGATCTTGGTGATGGTTGTAGGGGTGGTTGTGGTGGTGGTGATAGGGGTGGTTGAGGTGATGGTTGTAGGTATGGTTGTGGTGGTGGTGATAGGGGTGGTTGAGGTGATGGTTGTAGGTATGGTTGTGTTGGTTGTCATAGGAGTGGTCGAGGCAATGGTTGTAGGGCTGGTTGCGGTTGTGGTGATAGGGGTGATCATGAGGCTGGTTGGTAGGGGTGATTGTGGTGGTATGGTGATGGTGGTGGTAGAGGTGGTTGTGGTGCTAAAGGGGTGGTTGTGGTGGTGGTGATAGGGGTGGTTGAGGTGATGGTTGTAGGTATGGTTGTGTTGGTGGTCATAGGAGTGGTCGAGGCAATGGTTGTAGGGCTGGTTGCGGTTGTGGTGATAGGGGTGATCATGAGGCTGGTTGGTAGGGGTGATTGTGGTGGTATGGTGATGGTGGTGGTAGAGGTGGTTGTGGTGCTAAAGGGGTGGTTGTGGTGGTGGTGATAGGGGTGGTCGAGGTGATGGTTGGTAGGGGGTGATTGTCGTGGTGGTGCTGTTCCTTTAGATGTTGCACACCGTCAATGATGGTGATGGTAATCATGATGTGATGATGATGATTGTTATTATTATCATTATTATTATTATTATGACGATTTTCATTGTGAGGTAATAATAATGACGATTTGTTTTGAAAACGTGATGAGTGTTGAGAATGCGTGAAATGTCATTTACCAAAGCAAAGTGGCAATTTTCCAGTTCCATTAAGTATAAACAAGGATGAGTCAATTGTCACATGACCCCAGATTGACAAGAGTGCTTGCAGGCCGCGATTGTGAACAACTAACCGCAAATTGCGCATCAATGGCCGAGACGATGGCCCTAATGGCATTCTTGTCAATGGCCCTATTGTTACACGTTTTCCATTGTTCAAGCGTTGGTTAGTTAGTTAGTGACACGGCACCCCACACCAATATGTTCGAAATTCTTCGAACATGAATATGGCAATTTGATTCACTGTAAATGCTCACACTTTAAATATTTATACATTGTACTACCCATGTACTACCCATGAGTAGGGATTCTTCAAGAAAAACAGAGCCATGTGTAGGGACATTTTCATTGAAAAGGTAACCCATTTGGGCGGCACGTTTTGTATATGAATGATACATTATTAAACAATACAAAGTATATTAAAGTACCCCTCCCTGGGAAAAATCCAAGCGAGGCAAATGAATGATATCCTTTTTGTAGAATAACACCCAGTTTAAGTACTTTTCATGCATGATTCCAGAACAACGATATCCTGAAACACGATGCAGGGGGAGGGAAGACTAGCGCCCAGAAAACCCGATATATTAAAACCCAAGATCCAAACGGGGTATGTAATATATTTTTGTTAACGGAAACGTGCCGCCAAAATTTTTTATCTTTTTCTGTAGCATTTTCTATAGTATGAGCATTAATAGAAACGGCTTATAATGATGACAGCAATAAGACCTTCTATGCATTATCATTGCTTGTAATTGTACTACGAGTATCTTTGACGCGATTGTCAGGGATTTCAATCAATCTCTTCTAACTCATTCCCGAATATGACTATTATAGAGAAAACTCTTAGATAAAACACAACTTTATTCTACACTTATTGTAAAATCATACTGAAAAACACGCTAGTTTTGAATCATCGCTCAACCATAACAAAGATAGGAAAAAAGAGAAAACAATTGAACAACCAATTAAACAACGTTTAAGTTACAATTGAGTCAAACCATACAATCACAAAAAGTTACACATTGTACGTCAATGAATCTTATACCTGTTTCTGGAACATGTTTTTCCAATTTCAAATACAACGTAATAATCTTACAATATAACGAATAACTAGAGATAATAATCATCATAGCTGTAAGAAAACTGTAAGAAAACTCTTATCAGACACAATCATCATCGTGGTCATCACCATCACTATCGTCATTATCATCATCAATGTCATGATTGGTAATTTAGTGATTTGTTAGTAATTCTACCGTACTTCTATAGGAAAAGATAAACAGAGAAACAAACCAAATTTCTAACTCTCCTTTTCTTGGAGCGTCATTACAGCAGTGAAATAAAAAATTGACAATGAAGTATCTCAGATTAAACTTAAACTTTATGGAATAAACTACATTCTACATATAATGATCAATAAAACTATAAGCGGCAACTGGGGTAGCATTTAAATTATAGTCACAGCAAAGAACAGTGCAACGTGACGGACGGATAATACACATTAAATAATTACAATAAACAATAAATGATTAACATTGGATAACAAGTGCCTGAATGCAAATCGAATTAGCAGAATGCCATATGGAAATATGGCACCCTAGTATCAAAAGGACCGGACCGGACCGGATGTAGACCTGCCATACTTTTGCCAAACACTCATTGCCAGTTATTATTATAAAGCCGAGGTAAATGAGCACTTTCACTGGGATAGCACGATATTTCGGGTCAGGATATTCCTGAAAGTGATATTATTGGTCCAACTGGTTTGAAATTATGGCAATGAAGATTCAAACTGATGTGTGTAGCCTCGTTAGAGGAGATCTGACCCTTATTTGGACTCTTTACTACCGCCCTATGGAATTACCAGGTGAGATGGGGATGGTAAGGCAAGGTAAGGTAAGGTATAATTCATTGCTCGCTTACAGGTATCTTTATATGAAATGAACAAATATTTCACGTTGTAATGAAACTCAAGTAATAAATTTGGGTTAAACATCTAATCAGAATATTCATTTTCACTTTAGGAAAACGAGAAATCAGAGGGAGGATCGGAGTCGACCATATTCCGACTGACTTCTTCGCAGAACTCAGAGTCATCATCAGAATTGAAGATTTCGTCTGCGACAATGTCAGCTGCAACATCTGCATCTGCTTCTCCATTTTCTTCAATGTACTTTCCAAATATTTTCAATGCAGACTCTAATTGCAATTTGCAGTCGCTGATGCCTTTGTTGACAAGGGCCATTTTTCCTTTCAGGACAGATGATGTCTTATTTGACGTTTCATAGCGAGTCTATAACGGAATGGTATTAAACATAAATTTATTTCATTTGTGATAAGAAATTCCTGACTAAGAAATCAAAAACTCAGTAAAGGCTACCTTACCTGTTTAGCAAATATGCGAATAAAATTTTGAAGTCATATTTAGATCCGTCTTCATTCTTTGATCACAAGCTCTCTTTGATTTTTCACACAAATTCAAAGTCATGAATATCAGTTGCTCGATCACACTGAAAATTGTAGACACTGGATTGGCTTTCCAAAGTTGGATCGAATATTTGCTAGACAATTTGAAATTGTCCATAGATTTTTTGAGAAAGTTATTCTGTGAAGCTCAATCATTCGGATGATGCATCACAAAATGTCCTTAAACGTACTGTTTGAAGACTTATGACAGATTCCCTCATTCCATTACTCGTTATTTTTTAAGATTAAGATTTTTTCCAAAGATCAATCCATGCCGGTTATTGACATTTCCTGGCATGTCCTGGCTTTGGAACATTATATTTCAAATGAGGGTATAAAATTATGTAAGTTTCCACTTAGTTCTTCATCCTGTAGTAAACGCAACAGATTTGACACCTTTTCGAGAATTGCGGCATCACTGGCATCAACCCATGCCAGTTATTGACATTTCCTGGCATTTCTAGGCTTCGCAACATTGATATTTCGAATGAGGATGTGAAGTTATGTACTTTTCCACTTAGTTCTTCATCCTGAAGTAAATGCAACAGATTTGACGCATTTTCGAGAATTACGGCATCACTGGCATCAACCCATGCCGGTTATTGACTTTTCCTGGCATTTTCAGGGTTGGCAGCATTTATATTTTGAATGAGGAAGTCAATCTATGAATGTTTTCTCTCAAATCTTAATCATTAAGTTAACTAAACGGGTATTATACTTCCTCCGGCATAATGGCATTAGATACAGTATATTCCATGCCGTTCATGCCTGTAATTCACTTTTCCTGGAATTTTCAATCGTCGAGACATAAATTACATATAAATCCGTTCAAACGTTAATTCTAAGTTATCTTTCCTATTTGTTCTGCCTATTTTTAAGACTATGATGACATCACGAAATAAAGATGACGTCATAACTAAAAATTTAAAATATGGTAAAATCAAAAAATTATACATTGTTCAAAAACTCAAATGTGAAGAGCTCATATATCAAGTTAGTTTTGTCATAATTTGTACTTGCAAAGTTTTACAGGCGTTCAAAGTACATTTTTCACATGTTGATGATGTAAGCAAAAAAGTCAACTTCCGGTCAAAATTTTATTTGGCCGATCTCGGATTTGAAATCTCCATGGTCGATTTAGTCAAAATGTGTAATAAAATTTGAGGTTAAGCTTTGAGCCAGATTTTTCAAGAAAAAACCCTGTCTATTTTTCGGAAACTGCATTAAATGAAACGGTACTTGCTGAGAAAAACTTATGACTCTAAGTGAAGAGTATGTTGCGATCGTTATAAGAATAGTGATTAGAAGGAGGCTGAGCCGTAATGTTCTTTTGTAAACAGCATTAACTGGATTGTTTTTCATAATCTACAAGGACAAGCTCTAGCCAGGAGCGGGCAAAAACGCGTTTGACTGCCAACTTTAAGACTTACGCGGTTTCACTTTTTTTCACAAACATCCTGACCCTGATTTGATATCTCCTCAGATAAACCAAGTTATGTCCACACCGAGGATGTCATTTAATATGGTAAACAAAGTTTTGCCCTTAGGAGAAGCACAAACAGATTTAATCGAGAACCCAAAGAGTCAAGATTATCCTGTCAATTTTGAGTTCTCAGTAACGTTACCAAGCAAGAACAACGAAACAATTACAAAGGCTATGAGTTGGACGTATTCGAGCTTGTCAAATAACCTTTTTTGTATGCCTGAAGTTATGACTCCAAGACAGGGTATGTTGCGATCATTATAAGAATGGTGGCTATAGCGAGGCTGAGCCGTTAGATTCTTTCGGCAACTGCATTAAGTGGAATGGTATTTACTGAGAACTTATGAATGCAGTTCAGAGTATGCTGCGAGCGTTATATGAAAGAGATTAGAAGGAGGATTAGCCGTAAGGTTCTTTTTGAGCAGCATTAAAGGGAATGTTTTCCATAAACTGCAAAAACAAGCGCAAGCCAGGAGCGGGCAAAAACACATTTGGCGACCGTCTTTATGACTTACGTGGTTTCGCTTTTTTCACAAACATCCTGATTCTGATTTTAAATCTCGTCAGATAAAGCAAGTTATGTCCACACTGAGGACGTTGTTTAATATGGTAAACGAAATTTTGGCC
The DNA here is from genome assembly GCA_014526335.1 of Chrysaora quinquecirrha. Lineage (NCBI taxonomy): Eukaryota > Metazoa > Cnidaria > Scyphozoa > Semaeostomeae > Pelagiidae > Chrysaora > Chrysaora quinquecirrha. The sequence continues at coordinate 2,647,151 of JACTAT010000049.1, forward strand.
TTAGAAGAAGCACAAACGGATTTAATCGAGAACACAACGAGTCAAGATTATCCTGTCAATTTTGAGTTCTCAGTAGCGTTACCAAGCAAGAACAACGAAAAAATTACAAAGGCTATGAGTTGGACATATTCGAACCAGTCAAATAAACTCTTTTGTATGCCTGAAGTTATGACTCCAGGACAGAGTATGTTGCGATCATTATAAGAATGGTGGCTATAGCGAGGCTGAGCCGTAAGGTTCTTTTGGCAACTGCATTATATGGAATGATATTTACTGAGAAAAACTTATGACTCCAAGTCAGAGTATGTTGCGATCATTATAAGAATGGTGGCTATAGCGAGGCTGAGCCGTAAGGTTCTTTTGGCAACTGCATTACATGGAATGGTACTTACTGAGAAAAACTTATGACTCTAAGTGAAGAGTATGTTGCGGTCGTTATAAGAATAGTGATTAGAAGGAGGCTGAGCCGTAAGGTTCTTTTGTAAACAGCATTAAAGGGATTGTTTTTCATAAACTACAAAAACAAGCTCGTGCCAGGAGTGGGCAAAAACGCCTTTGACTGCCATCTTTAAGACTAACGTGGTTTCGCTTTTTCTCACAAACATCCTGATCCTGATTTTATATCTCCTCAGATAAACCAAGTTGTGTCCACATCGAGTACGTCGTTTAATATGGTAAACGAAGTTTTGGCCTTAGAAGAAGCACAAACGGATTTGATCGAGAACCCAATGACTCAAGATTATCCTGTCAATTTTGAGTTCTCAGTAACGTTACCAAGCAAGAACAACGAAAAAATTACAAAGGCTATGAGTTGGACGTATTCGAACCAGTCAAATATCCTTTTTTGTATACCTGAAATTATGATTCCAAGACAGAGTATGTTGCGATCATTATAAGAATGGTGGCTATAGCGAGGCTGAGCCGTAAGGTTCTTTTGGCAACTGCATTATGTGGAATCATATTTACTGAGAAAAACTTATGACTCCAAGTCAGAGTATGTTGCGATCATTATAAGAATGGTGGCTATAGCGAGGCTGAGCCGTAAGGTTCTTTTGGCAACTGCATTATATGGAATGATATTTACTGAGAAAAACTTATGACTCCAAGACAGAGTATGTTGCGATCATTATCAGAATGGTAGCTATAGTGAGGATGAGCCGTAAGGTTTATAGACAGGGTTTTTTCTTGAAAAAACTGGCTCAAAGCTTAACCTCAAATTTTATTACACATTTTGACTAAATCGACCATGGAGATTTCAAATCCAAGATGGGCCAAAAAAAATTTGACCCGAAGTTGACTTTTTTGCTTACGTCATCAACATGTGAAAAATGTACTTTGAACCCTATAAAACTTTGCAAGTACAAATTATGACAAAACTAACTTGATATATGAGCGATCCACATTTAGAGCTTTCGAACAATGTATAATTTTTTGATTTTACCAAATTTTAATTTTTTAGTTGTGACGTCATCTTTATTTGATGACGTCATCATAGTCTTAAAAATAGGCAGAACAACAAGAAAAGATAACTTAGAATTAACGTTTGAACGGATTTATATCTATTTCTTACGGTGGCCCATACAGGTCAAACACATTTCAATTTCAGAAAACACATTTCAATTTCACAAAACACATTTCAATTTCACAAAACACATTTCAATTTCACAAAACACATTTCAATTTCACAAAACACATTGCAATTTGACAAAACACATTTCAATTTCACAAAACACATTTCAATTTCATGAAACAAAATTCAGTTCTTGAAAACACGCCAATTTAGCCAATTTAGTCAGTTGAATTGAATTGTATGATGGCGCAAGGGTGAAACACGTTCTTGGTTGTGATATACGTTCTTGGTTGTGATATAGTCTAGCACAGGTCAGGTATAGTACAATGTTTTGCCCGAATTGTGGCAAGGCTGTGAGCCACGAAAATTACTGTGGAAAATGTGGGTTCAAGCTCCCCCTCGATCATGGTGAAAGGAAAGATTTTGAGCAGGTATGTGAGGGGCTTGGCTTACTTTTTAGGCCTTCTTTTTTTACTTTAATCTCCCCGACTAGATACCTTTACCTATAAACTTACACTCTTCTAGATATATGAATATGTTTTGATTGTTTTTTCAAGAAATGTCAACTGGTGTATTCTAAATTCTAGAAACTTGTACCTAAATTTTTTACTGACCATGGGTATTTCATCATAATTATGGACAGATGTTTTGTTAAACTGTTAGTAGGAGTGTATGACATGTGAGTTAAAACTTCTTCATAGGAACCAGGTCCATCAAGTCTGGCAAGAAAAGATCCTCCTAAAGCACTCTCATAGACAGAGTACAAGAAGAAGATGGAAACTCAACGTGCAACTTTCTACAGACCCAACTCAAAGAAGATCAAAATTCAGCAAGAAGAGGAAGTAACAGTTAATATTGGTATCAAAAAATTGACAGAAAATGGCCAATTAAAACCAGTTAGGGGGAAGGTGCTCCCCACTAAGGTGAAAAAAACCATAAATTCTGAAAGTTTATTGCAAATAGCCGTAAAGAAGCATCAAGCACATAATCAGATTGGTGCAGGCCCTTTTAATTTACTCTACCCAAACAACATAGAAGTAAAGACGCTTCTAGAAAAAGAAGAACCATTTAACCTTGAGAAATACAAATTGGAGATTGGTAGGCCATACAATAGAATAAATTTTTACCTTGTGCATAGCCTTGACTTCATCAAGTTCCAGTGTTTAGATGAATCTATGTCAGAGGCTGAATGCTCTTCATCAGATGATAATGAAGATATGGCAAGAGCTAAACAAGAAAATGAAAACCTGACAGATCTTCAACAACAAGCGTGCTCTCTTCAGCCCGATGATTTCATGCATGTACCTCAAATATCACAGTTTTCTTTGCCCAGCACAGCAACAGCTACAGCATCAGTGTCATCAGCAAATGAGCTCACTGACAGAGTGCTTGCCATTTTTCCTAGCATGTCAGCAGATGCAGCCACTTCTGCATTAGAACAATCATCAAATGACATCACCATATGTGTAGACAAAATTATCAGAGAGCAAGAAATCTCACCAGTGATGTCATATGCAAATTTTCAGTACTGTAATGAAACTCCAAGTGATGATGATGACATCAGCACAATTAGCATTCAAACATCCGTACCACAGGCTAAAAAAAAGTGTGATGAAAGTTTTGCTGAAACCCTCTTGGCAGCTGCAAAAAGACACATTTCAAAGGAGAATTTTGCCAGAATTAAGGCCCGAAGAAGTATGATTTGGTATGATGCAAAGATGAAACTCAGAAGATTTGATGCTGATCAAAGCTGGAATAAATCGCTCAAGGTTCAGTTTGTTGGTGAAGCAGCAGTAGATGCAGGTGGGCCGAGGCGGGAATTTGCTGCTTTAGTACATAAATCTGTTCAAACATCAATGCTATTTACTGGCAATATGGGTCAGAGGTGCTTTTCCAACAATTTCACTGCCCTGCAACAAGAAGAGTACAAATTTTATGGCAAGTTTTGTGCATGGACTATACTGCAAGGATGTCCTCCTCCAACTTTCTTTGCTCCACCAGTTGTTGACTTTATTCTCTATGGTAGCCTTGACAAGGTAGAGTGCAAACCTGAATTTGTTACAGAGCCAAATATTGTTAATCTGTTGACGCGTTTTGATGGCTTAAATGATGTAAAGGCCTTTGCCAATGCTTTTGAGGAAAACATGGACATCTGCTTTGATGCAGGCTTTACCAAAACAAAAGTTACACTGCAGGATAAAGAGAGTCTTCTTAAATGTTTGATTCTGAAGTCTACAATTGGCAATTCCATGATGGCGTTAAGTCAATTTCTTGACGGTCTGTATTTGCATGGTTTCTTGCATATTGTAAGAAGACACGGGGATGAAGCACGTTCACTATTTCAGGAATCCAGCTGCAGGCAATTAACCGCTGAGATACTGGATGACCTGTTCACGCCAAGGTATTCAGAAATTGGTTCAAATCGTTGTGTAAAAGAAGAGTCTATCATGATGAACTTTACTCACTTCTTGGAAGATGTTGAAGCCGGTGAGACACAAACAACTGTCTTGTGCCCTGTAACTGATGAGTTATCAAGTATGACACTGAAATTAGCTGATGTATTGCAGTTTCTAACTGGCTCACCAAGCATCCCTGTGTTTGGATTTGAGGCAAATGCTTCAGTCACATTTGAACATGCTGACATTTCTCGTAAGCTCCATGTGTCAACATGTTCACTGGAGCTTTGCTTTCCAGTTAATGATGTTTTGCTTCAATATTCATCGTTCAAGAAGGACTTTGTTGAATGTATAATTTCCTCCCCAGGATTTGGCCTTGTTTAGTTCAGATGACAAAAATAAGGATTGCTTGTTCATGTTAATGTTTTTATGTTTTTATGTGGAATTCGTTGCCCGAGAGAAACTGTTTGATTATTTGGAGAGTTCGTTATTTATCACGTTTTGTTAATGAAAAGATAGTTCAGTTTTTTTTGACAGAAAGATTTGAAATGTACCCGCGCTTATGAATTGAGCTCTCAAATGTAGTTATTTCAACTGATGCTTGCATTTTAACTATCTTCTGTCTACATAACCAGATGGTAGAGGCAAGCTAGCTATACTGCAGGATATCTATCCTCCTGTTTAATAAGTCCGAAAGGAAAAAATGCCTTGTAATTGTTGCATCAAAGTTATAGAACTTCAGGTCTATTTTTACTGCAAAGGTTGAAAAAAGATTTTAAAAAATTCGCATACAACTGAATTGAGTTAATTTCCTGCAATAGTAATAAGCTTAATGTACAATTGTAAAGCTTCGTTCCACGAATCAGGCATTGAAAATCCTTCTTCTTCAATTATGTATTGGAAATAATTATGATATTCGTTGTCTTCATTTGTCTCTGTAATTCTAATGCAGTGCTCTTCGAAGGCATCAATCTCAGCCGTAGACATCTCTACCAGTTGGTCTGTGTGGCCTTGTTTCTCTGGGAGATAGTAGAGGGCATCTGGTTTCCCAGGAATTGTATCAAATCGCGATTTGTGAATATAGTGGGTGTTCCAATGAATGCGGACAAAACTGAGATCATTTCTAACGAAACTGGATAGGCAAAACCATAAGCACTCCTTGTGCAATTCGTTCCCCGAGAGAAATAAACCTCTTTGAACAAGATCATTGAAAACATTAATCCACCAAGATGAGTGATTATGCCTATAAAAAGACCACCAAGCCTCGATGCGCTGATTTCTCTTTGACTCAACAAATCGATGCAACTTTTCCCCACTATACTCGTCAACACATTTCGATCTTAGACTAGCTTGAATTGCAGCCATGACACAGTTTTCACTTCCTGGGTCAGCTGAAAGAATGACTGGACAACCACCAGACTCCTTTACACAGTTCAGGTAGAAGCCAGCTATAACAGCAGGATTGTTGTTGCTCCTGGTAAGTTCAAGCCATAAGATTTTCCGACTGTATCCGTCTATGCAGCCATGGATTGGAAATCCGAAATCCTTTAGCTTGTCGTATCCGTCAGCGTGCCAGGCATAGTTAGGGCCAAACGAGGTGTACTCTCTTCTCCGCAATCGTCTTCTCTTTCTCATTTCAACACCAACTGGGTCCATCTCCTTCAACAAAGCCGCAACTGTATTCCTAGGAACTGATATTCCATGAACTAAACGCAGAGAATGCCAAACACTTCTATAGCCACCCAAGCATCCAGCTCCATCTATTTCTGCTCGTATAAGTTCCTTTAACCTGTCTTCATTGACCTCATTGTTTCCTCGACCTAACCCATAGTCTTTTAGGCGACGCTTCAAGGTGGACATTGAAATCTCAATTTTGTGATACTTTCCCAAGAGAGCTATAATATGTTCATATTTGTACCCTCAATTAAAGTAGAGGCGTACTATCTCTTCCTCCTGCTGACGTCGATCAACATTGCCTGGCACATTTTCGAGGCTTGCAGGTTCTAGCCTAGCAGGTTCCTCCTCTGCTGGCAACACAACCGCTGATCCACAAACAGTACAAAAATTCCACCTTTCTGCTATTGCAGTGCCACAATTGGTACAGTAAGAGAGAATCCTTTGATTCTCGTTCCTATTTTCCGCCATCACGCCATCCAGATAGGCCTAATCATTTAACCTATGAAAAACTGTCACTTTCTTGTGAATGTAAAGGGAAATGTGTTTTGTGAAATTTTGTGTTGTTTTTATCTAATAATGTGTTTTGTGAAATTGAAATGTGTTTTGTGAAATTGAAATGTGTTCTGTGAAATTGAAATGTGTTTTGTGAAATTGAAATGTGTTTTCTGAAATTGAAATGTGTTTTCTGAAATTGAAATGTGTTTTCTGAAATTGAAATGTGTTTTCTGAAATTGAAATGTGTTTTCTGAAATTGAAATGGGTTTTCTGAAATTGAAATGTGTTTTCTGAAATTGAAATGTGTTTGACCTGTATGGGCCACCGTAATTTCTGGGTGCTTAATTCAAAAATTTATGTCTCGACGCCTGAAAATTCCAGGAAAAGTGAATTACAGGCATGACCGGCATGGAATATACTGTATCTAATGCCATTATGCCAGAGGAAGTATAATACCCATTTCGTTAACTTAACGATTAAGATTTAAGAGAAAACATACATAGATTGACTTCCTCATTCGAAATATCAATGTTGCGAAGCCCGGAAATGCCAGGAAATGTCAAAAACCGGCATGGGTTGATGCCAGTGATGCCGTAATTCTTGAAAATGCGTCAAATCTGTTGCGTTTACTACAAGATGAAGAACTAAGTGGAAACGTACATAATTTAACATCCTCATTTGAAATATCAATGTTGCGAAGCCCGGAAATGCCAGGAAATGTCAATAAACGGCATGGGTTGATGCCAGTGATGTCGCAATTCTCCAAAATGCCTCAAGATTGTGTTTTGCAAAATACACTGTTTGTGGCCGTCTGGCAGCCATACATTGATCAACTGACACTGTTTGCCTCGTTTCGAATCAGAATGAGAACGCATGCGCAACTTTGCTTCCACCGCCCCTGATTTGTGTCTGAAATTACGGTTTTTGCATCTAATAAATCACTTTTCATGGCCAGCTTTGATGTTTCTCGTCTCTTCACCAATATCCCTTTGGATGAAAGTATTGACCTTTGCATAGAACAATTTTTCTCTGGTTCAGAAAATATCAGACACAACGATGACACTTTTAATCGTTCTCATTTCCATAATCTTTTAACTATCGCCGCTAAAGACAATCATTTCATTTTCAATAATAACCTCTACAATCAAAATGATGGTGTAGCCATGGGTTCGCCCCTTGGCCCCTCCTTTGCTAATATATTCATGAGCTCTCTTGAAAAACAGTATCTTGATAATTGCCCTTCTGAATTTAAACCTGTCATGTATCGTAGATACGTTGACGATACATTTTGTCTATTTTCTGAGCCTCACCATGCCGATAAGTTTTTTCAATACATTAACAACCAACACAGGAATATTTCTTTACCATGGATCTCGAGTCCAACAATGCTTTATCATTTCTTGATGTCCTAATATCTCGTAATGACAACCAGAGTTTTTCCACTAATTTATTTCGTAAAAAGACCTTTACTGGCCTCTACACTAATTTCGCTACTTTGTCTCCTGATATATACAAAATAAACCTGGTGAAAGTTCTTATCTATCGTGCTTTTCATATTTGTTCTTCCTATCATAATTTTCATGCTGAAATTACTCACATCAAACATATTCTTCTGCTTAATTGCTATCCTTCTAATCTTATCGACAGCATCATTCGTAAGTTTCTTAATCATAAATTTCAAAATAAACCCTCCCCTCGTCCCAATGACGATGGAAAAACTAAGCTCATTTTCTGCCTTCCTTTTCTTGGATCGTATAGCTTAAAAATTAAAACGCAATTAACCCGTCTCATCAAACAATGCTACCCTCAAATCAAACTTAATGTTATTTTTACTTCCCCCAAGCGCATATCTTCTTTCTTTCCCTTCAAAGACAAAATTCCTACCCGAATGTCCTCTAACGTCGTTTATAAATTTATTGCCCTGGCTGCAATTCCTCGTACTACGAGAAAACTTCCCGCCATCTGTCTACACAATGTAGAGAACATTTGGGTATCAATAAACGTTGAGAAACCATAAAAGTTACTCCCTCAGCTATTCTTGACCATATTAACCAAACTGGCCATTCTGCGTCTCTTGATGATTTCACTGTTCTTAATAAAGCTGGCAACTCTTTTGACGTCCTTATCCATGAAAGTCTTCTTATCCTGCACGATCACCCATCTCTTAATTCCCAACAGTCCTCTATCCCTTTAGAATTGTTTTAATATCCATGCTTTTTTTGTTTTTTCTCACGCTGTCAGTCTTTATTGACCTTCATCGTTTACCTTTTCTCTTGCTTTATTGTGCTTTACTTTGGTATTTCTAAATTTTTTTCGCGTAATTATTCCCATACAATTATCTGTTGTTGTAATTAGTATAAATTCGCAAGTTGTTTATGTCGAATTAACTGGCTATGTCGAAATAACCGTTTATGTCTTTCTGGAATTAAAAAAATCAAATGGAAAAGTCACTATTCATCGTCTGTTTGTACATACTAGAAAGAAAATTCCCAGAACACCAAAATCTCCATCAGATTACTTATCCAATTCAACCATGGAATCATTTTTCATATCTCCCTGCTGACCAGAAGAGATTTCATCTCTGATTCAATCTTTGAGAAATGTCAAATCTAGTGGGCTGAGCAGTATTCCAGTGAAACTTGATATACTCATCTCAAAAGATCTCTCTAAATTGGTCAGTGAATCCTTTATTATGGGGATTTGTCCGGAAAAGCTTAAAATTGCTAAGATTTTTCCTATCTTTAAAAAGGGGCTTCCCACAAGTAAATCTAACTATAGACCGATTTCACAACTTTCTATCCTCAGCAAAATTTTTGAAAAATTAATGCATATTTGTCTATACGCATTCCTTGAAGTATTTGAGACATTAATTGCCATGCAATTCGGTTTCAGAAAAGGTCATTAAACTGATCATGCACTAATTAGTTTAACTGAAACTATTAAATCTTATTAATCAATTAATCATGACATCTCTTAAAAAAGCTGGAACATTATGGAATCATGGGTTCTGCCTTATGTTGGTTTCAGTCTAACCTTGGTAGCCGCAAACAATATGTCTAAATTAATGGACACTCGTCTTCTCTTTTTACATACCCTATGGTGTTCCTCAAGGCTCAGTTCCTGAGCCATTGCTATTCATAATCTACATAGCTGAGCTACGAAATTCATCAAGGTTTTTCTCATTCCTTCTTTTTGCTGACGACACTAATATCTACCTTGAGTCAAGTGATCAACAACTACTAACTAAAAGAGTTAACAAAGAACTTAAAAAAGATAAATTTTGGCTGCATTCAAATAAACTTTCTTGTAATGTTGAAAAGACAAATATTGAGCTGTTCCATAGCTCCAAGAAAAAATAACAGACCCTTGCAACTTTAAAGTTTGCAAACAGAACATTAAAAGGTCATGATATGTAAAATTTTTACATGTTCTTATGGATAAAAATCTTTCTTGGAAAATTCATATAACTGAACTTTGTAAAAGACTTGCCAAAACTGCTGGTATCTTCTTTAATCTGTGACACTATCTTCCCATGCCTGCATTTCTATCTCTCTATAACTTGATATTTGTCAGCTATGGGTTTTCTGCATGGGGTTTGACTCATGATTCTTACTTGGATCCACTCTCTTGTCTTCAGAAGAAAGTAATATGATGTATTTAGTTTGAGCCCTTCACAATCCCAAGTAAGCCCATTTTTAAGTCTTTGAAAATTTTGAAAATTGAGGATATTCTGCACCCAAATATTCTAAACTTGGTTTACAAGTCCATCACTAAAATACCTCCATCTTGCTTTCAAAATCATTTTGAGCCTAATGCAGCTATCCATAGGATTGGGACTTGTCAGGCTTTTTGAGGTGATATCTTCCAAACAGTTAGAAATACGTCTCTATATGGTTTTAAAACCAGTCAATATTTTGGTTCAAAACTTTGGAACACTTTTCCACTGTTCTTATGCGTTTCTACAATCCCGGACAAAACTCATGAGACTAACAGGAAAAATGCTCTTCTTACAAAACATATCGCCCCCCTTCCCCAAAATCAATGTTGTTTTCGCAAACAAAAAACAGATGAAAGTAAAAGACAATCTGTAGAACATCAAAGAACCCCAACATTGGATTGGGGGAGGGGGGGATTCATTTTCTTCCTATTTTGTACAAAGTATTTCTAAATTGGTGAAACTTTATGGAAGTCTCATTGAGTTTTGTCCGGGATTGTAGTTTTCATTTGCCAAAAGAAAGTCGCAATGGTGTAAAGGGCTGCACACTAAGCCAGTCTGGGCAATTTCGTGAAATTTTCGACATTTTCAATTTAGGAAAAAGAAACTCCCATGAAAATGTTTCTATAATACGACAGAATACCCTGCCTTAATCGTCTTTTTGTTTCGTAGTACACATTTTTTTTCATACGAAAAAGTAAATCTGAGGCTAAATGTTCTTAATTTTTGATTCTTAATTAATTCTTAATTAATTATCCAAGGCTGTTGTTCTTTGTTTGTTCTTCTTAACTCTTTGAGCACAAATTTTTTTTAGTAGTAAAGCTTTTAATTTTATTTCAGTTTAGACAAATCATAAGAGATATAGAAATTCTGACAAAAGAAACAGAGATTGATCCCTTTCAAAGGGTATTTTGCTTTATATTTAAGACACTCTTTCTGAGATTATTTTTTGTGAACTATGTTTTCTAAAACCAACCATGATGATTGACAGCTTTCAGTTGAGCATTATTGAAGCAGACTTGTCATGACTTAGGATTTTCAGGGATTACAAGGTATTTTGGGGATTTTATTAATTTTTTATCATCTCCTTTTTATTTTTATCCTTTTAAATAAAAGTTTAATAGACTTCACTTTATCAAAATTTTTAGTGTGAATAAAATCTAAATTTATTCCAGCAGTTATTTAATTTTCTAATTATATACTTGTATTTGGTACTATTTAATATATATGATTTTGTTACCCGTGTGGACCCATGGGAAAAAGCGGAATACTTATCCATTGATGGCAATGTCTCACCATGATGATGGAAACTATACTTTATTGAGAAAACTTTCTTTATGCTGTGTTTTTTTTTTCTTTTCAAGGTTTTCATTGCAAGAACTATAGCTGGGTTAAAAGCCAGAGAAGTTCCCATGGTTTCCAGATTTGAGTTATTTTTTCCAAAGAAGCTGGGGAAAGGGATGAAAATAAAAAAATGTTTCCGTCCTTTAATGACATCTATCTTAGTTTTTTGCAGTGGTTTACCCATTTGGTCACAAAATACATAGCAGTTTTTGCTTTATTGAGATTTTATGGCCTGCTTCCTGACTCAGTTCTTCTTTGTCCAAAAATGGACAAAGTATTTTCTTTACTGCTTTTATTGTCTTATAGTTTCAGTTTAGTTTTCCAGTTTTATTATTTTATCAATCAATCCTAAATACAATTTGATAACTACAATAACAAATTACAAATACAACATTTAACAATTTACAAAATTAAATTTAAAGTCAACAATAAAGATAATACATATAACAAACATATTTTATTTAAGATTTTTTGACTAAGGCTCTCTAAGTAGATAAACTAATCGAGAGAGAGCCCCCCCCCCCAAAAAAAAAACAACTAAAACTTAAATTTTCCTAAAATAAAGATGATAACCACATGAACCACATTTCAATTTTAGTTTTGGCCATAAGTAGAATGGAAGAAATTTTCAAATTCAAACGAAATACAGAAGCGGAACTACAATCCTGGACAAAACTCAATAAGACTTCCATAAAGTTTCACCAATTTAGAAATACTTTGTACAAAATTGGAAGAAAATGAATTCCCCCCTCCCCAATCCAATGTTGGGGTTCTTTGATGTTCTACAGATTGTCTTTTACTTTCATCTGTATTTTGTTTGCGAAAACAACATTGATTTGGGGGAAGGGGGACGATATGTTTTGTAAGAAGAGCATTTTTCCTGTTAGTCTCATGAGTTTTGTCCGGGATTGTAGATTTAAATTGCAAAAACAAATATTCAGACCTATTCATCGTTTTTATTTCATCACCAGCAGACTGGTATATTTTTGATTGAAGTACTTTGATACTTGGTCTCTTTACCTTGAAGAGAGAGGAGATTCTTTCTGAACTGATCATGAAATAGGGTAAATAAGTAAATAACGTTGAACTGATAATAACAGGTCATTAGACTTTTATTCTTTGAGTTACAGAATTTTTCATGGTTTTGTCGTCACTGTTTTTTTCTTTAGAATTTCTGTTTCCAGGAAGGCTGGTTGGGCTTGTCAGGTCACAAAAAAGACTGAGAAAGAATGATCCGTTGATACTAAACTGAGACTGAACTTTGGGTTCCTTTTCTTCATTACTTGTAAAATTTTGGTAATTTTCCTCTTTTTCAAATTCCTTGATCAACTAAGTTCAAACTTGCTTTCATGCGTCATTGACCTCATATTTGTTATCTAGAAGGTAAAAAGTCAAACTTAATTGATTGACGCATGATTGAGGGAAATGGAAGTAGCAGTGGAAATGCTGACCAGATGAGGCACCAAAAATTATTTGCAAGGCACTCTCTCCCAACTATTATTTGAGAGTTCTCCTCTAGCTCCAAAATTTAGGGACTTTTCAAGTTGTCAGTGGTGCTTCTAACTCATTAACTTTGGCTTGCCATCCCCTTCACCCTCATTACTGGCAACAACTTGTACAACCTATCCATAAGCTTAAAGCTATTTACAGAAGCGCCAACAAGCTCAAAGAGGAACAAAATCTAGCCGCAAAATATCTCTGCTAGCTGCCAATCTTTATCATCAAATATTGCATTCATCTATCTGCTCAAAATAACACGAATTTCTTCAGGTAATTTTTTCTGAAGCATATTAACCAATATTATACTGTATGAAGTTGGATCCTAAAGCTCTTTTCACTCCTAATGCTTGCAACCCTCTACAATGAGTTTCCACTGTGTCAAAAAGTTGCAAGTATCAGCAATATCTGCATCTTTTCCAAGAGCATTTATTGCTGTTAATGCATCAATATGGGATTCCAAAATAGTCTGTCTCTATCCAAATCTCCCTTTTAAAATATCCACTACGGTTTTATAATTAGCATCAAAATCTCCCTTTTAAAATATCCACTACGGTTTTATAATTAGCATCGGAAAGTTCAAATCCAGCAACAGCCCAATATGCAGCCCCTTCACATTTTGCTTTCAGATATTCCAATTTTAAAGCATCATTTCTTTATCATATCTTATTCTCAAAGCATCTCGAAATTCTCCCTTTGTGAGCTTGTATCCTTGATCTACTAATGGTAGAGCTGTCAACCAATTTGAAGAGCCTTTATGGGCTGCTTGTTCCAGTGCTCTTTTCATTCTGGGGTCTATGCTTGAATTGATCTTATGCTCTAATTGTTCCTTCTTAAAATTTCTGTATTCTGCTTTGTATATCCCCTCATCAATTTCACCAAGGCATAACTCCTGGAGTATGATCTTTCTTACTAGTGGTAGAGTGAACATAGAGCTTCCTTTGTATTGTGTTTTACACTCCTCATCAATGATGTTGATCCCCAAGCCACCATCTTTCGTTGGTAGGGAATAAATGAGTCTCTCATTATCTGAAACACTGACATTATCAACTTATAGCGGAATGAATTTGTTTATAATTAGCTGCTAATTGGTTCCATGTAATATTCCATGCATTGCTTCTTTCGAGCCTCGTTTATGGCCAGTACATGTTTGTAAAGGGCCTGCAGCCTCCTTAATTTCCTCCTTTAATAGCAACGTTGCTAAAACGAGGAACTAGCAAAACGACTGTAGAACTAGCGGAACAACTACGGAACGGCTACGGAACTAGTGGAACGACCATGGAACAATCACGGAACTAGCGGAACGACTACGGAACAGCTACAGAACTAGCGGAAGAAGCGCAATGGAGATCGACCTGCTGAATGTTCTACAGGATTTCAGTGACAAGGTCAGTAGATTTTTCTTGTCGGAAGCAAGTAAGACTGAAACTTCAGAACTAGATGTAAGATAATAGTCTGGGTGCCCGAAATTGCCCTTTTTAGGGTTAAATTGTTCTGTTATGGGTCTTATTCTAACGTCATATGAACTGAAGAAGCTGATCGATTAGGCCTATGGTACGCCTAATCTGATTTGATACAGGGCCTATCTTCCAAAATTATAAGGCCTAGGTTACCCCTCCACAGTATTGAAAAGCCTATGCATGTTGTTACTAGCTAAAATGCAGGAACTAAAATTTTGCTATACTTCTCATTGCTGTCAAATCAAACAATTTATTAGAATTTTGCAAGTTGTCATATCAAACCTTCACTTCAGTATTTAGTGTATCACATCATTCTTGCCAATTTGCTATTTCAGCTCGGACCATTTTGACCACTGTCCATATACATGCATAGTGTGGTCAGCTTGGATGTTGGACACTTAGCCAATGCTGTTATTGTCAATACATACGATGATATGTAGAAATTAACAGAGGCCTTTAAAGAGTCTACTGCACAAAATATTAGAGTTATTGTATTTGACTTCAAAGTGCCACGCTACAATGAGGCTAAGAGACACCAAGACTTAGCTCAATTCCCAGACACAGAGGCAAATGTTTTCTTGGATTATGCTAATGTAAGTTAACTTATTCAATAAAATTGAAAAGGAGTGCATTTACATTATTAGGTTAAAATGGAGACAATTGCAATATACAGTTGAAAGTTATTAACTTTTTTATTCCAAATAATAATAATATAAAAATAGAAATAAAATATAAAATAGATTTGGTACCACATATCATTGCTCTAGTGCTTGTATTGTGGATTTAACGAGTGTGCAAAATTCCAGATTTTATTTAGGCTTTCACAATGAAAAGCTACTGGGGGTGAAACTTTTCACCTCGTCCGAGCCCTTACATCATAAACTTTTAACACTCATAAAACCACACATAAGTACATGAGGTACAATCCTCGTCAAAAATGTTGGGACACTTAGCTTGTTTTCAAAATTTTCTCTTTCACCAATCTTACCCCCTCCCCCCCCCCCCGAATCAATTTTGGGGATATAGCAGCTCACCAGTTACTCCAACATTGAATCGGGTGGAGGGGAGGGGGTCAATTACTCTATTAGAGGGGATTTTGAAGGGAAAAATGGCAAATTTCGAGGTTTACTCGGTGAGATCAAGATTTTCACGTTGCGGATGGCGAAGTTTTCCCAATGTTTTTGTCGAGGATTGTCTGAGAAGGACCAGATACAGAAAAGCGTGCATATCTCGACAATGGGAAAGTGTAGAGGATCACAAACAGGTGTTCTGATAACAGGTGCAAAGATTTCATACTTTTGGGGGGCTTTGGGGGGTCGGGGCCAAAATTTCAAAATTCATAAGAAATGAATGAAAAGTAAGAAAATGTATGGAGAGCATACTGTTTTTTCGTTGTAACCTTCAAAAATGGTCGTATTGATACAACTGCAACTAATGATTTACAGCGGATGTGTTGTTACAGTATCATAGCAATTAAATCGAGTGCAAAAATATTAAGGGAAGGTGCTTTTTCAAAAGATATCCTTCATTGCGGCGCATCTAAAAACAGAAGGGAAAACAAGATAGAGTTTAAATTACTTACAGCATGGCTAGAGGAGCGAAAATATCACCTTCCAGCAAAGCTTTAGCGAAATTTTACCGATCAAATTCTTGTCTGTCGACAGAAAAATAGTGAAAAAATGTGGATTTTCTAAATCAACCGTCGAAAGAATTTGCAATGAAAGGAGCCGTCCAAAGCAGCCATCTTGCGTAAGGGGTCGTCCGAAGTAAATTGACGATCGTAGCAAACGTATTCTGTTCCGAACATTGCATTTGTTAAGAAAGGAAAGTGTGAATTTCACTGTTAATGAGCTGGTACGTAAAAGCGGATTAACTCATGTTGCGAGTGAAAGAACCTTCCAACGCCTGCTTAATGATAATGGATATTTGTTTCTTCAAACTCGTAAGAAAGGTCTGTTAAGTGAGAAGGACACCTTTGTAAGATTAGCGTACGCCAGGAAAATGACCTGCTATGATGACAACTTCTGGGCCAATGGCGTTGCCTTCTATTTAGATGGAGTCTCTTTTGTCCACAAGCATAACCCAAAAGGAAAAGCATTTCAACGGAAAGGCACAGTTTGAAGACAATAGGGGGAGGGGCTTAAGGTCACAGAAAAGGGATCAAAGGAACTCGCAGCTGGCAGAAGGGTTCATATGATGGTCGCTATAGCTTATGGGAAGGGCGTGATTCTTTGTGAACCATATAGGAAATTGAACGGAGAATACTAAGAATACTAGTTTGTAAAGGAACGGTTCAATATTTGCTTTGCCAAAGCAGGACCACAAATTGATGGTAGGCGCATTTTCATTATGGACAATGATACATCTCAGACAAGCAAATTGGCCATGCATGCTATTTCATCAGTTGAAGCAGAATTTCATCGGATTCCAGCTCGTTCACCTGATCTCAATCCAATAGAAAATATGTTCCACATTGTTAAAAAGGCACTGGACAATGAGAGTATCATGCTTGATATAACTTCAGAGTCATTCTCACAGTTTCAGCATCGCGTTGTAAGGCAGATATACAGCGTTTCAACAGAATATATAAACAAGACTATAGCAAGCATGCCAAGAAGATTGAAAGAAATAATCAAGGGTAGTGGCAAAAGGACAAAATATTGACTCTCACTAACTCACTTAAAGTATTTGTTTTAGTTTATTTCTCTATGAATTTTATTAACTTAACAGTGTATCGTAAACGAAATAACCCCACATCAGCGTTTAATGATGTTGTTGTTGTGAAAGTTGTTGTTGTAAAAGTTGTTGTTGTATGTTTTTTAATTACCTCTTTTGCGTCAACAGCAAGTTTTCATTGCTCGCTGCTGTGCAGAAGACGGCGTATATCCCTGGCGAACATGAAGTCTGAACATTTCTCCACCACAGTGCTCCATAGAAAAAGCTTGATAATGTTAGTACAGAGTGATTTCATCGAAATACTTGCCATCTGAACATTGTTCCTTGAAGTTATTTCATAGCTCAGAAACTGATTTCTACTCAGGTCTTGCCCTCAAAATTTGTTTTCCGACAGTTCTCCACCTTCGATATGAAATAAACAATACAACTCCCTTAAACCAGTTTTTAAATCTGGTGGGTAACTGTCTTCAAAGTTTTGAAGAAGACATCAAATCATACAGAAATGAGAAATTGCAAGTACGGGTTTGGTACGGGTGAGGAGATATTTGAGTTAAAAGATGGGTAACTGTGGGGAGAAATGTCCATTTTCGTGTTTAAGCCTTTCCCCTTGACTGAATATCAAAATCGTGTTTTAACAAAACAATAGCAAAAAGCTGAATAATAGGATTATGCAAATTATTGATCAGAAATTGTCTGGAAACTTCCTACTCTCTATTGTCCAAGATGAAGATAGAAAAACAACGACCACAGGGGGGCTAGTCTGACTTGCTCAGTTTCAGGAATTTGCTTCCAGAAGTTAAAATGTCGCCAAAGAACACGCATCATTTCAGTCTCCGTTTGATCTATAGTGCTGTTTGTGAAGAGCATCAAGGGTTGATCAGCTGTTGCGAAAAAAGGCGTATCCTTGCTGAATTCAATATCTTTGGAGCAGAAATTCTTAGCAGCTGGAAAGTGAACGATGTCAACTTCGAGTGTCTGAAGAAAATCACACAACAAAATAGTCCTTGGATGCCATCGAAAATCATTCAGCAAAACGACTTCAGCCTTTTCCACACCCATCCAAGCAAAGCTGTCTCTGGCAGAATTCACAAAACAGTGATAAATTTCCTTTCAAGGGGGAGAGAATGAAAGTTTTACCAGTGATTGCAGGGCCATGGACGTATACATTTTGGTATTTGCCTCTGCATTTCCACAATGCAGTGTACAAAGCATTGCAGAAAAGGTCCATACCATTGCCTAGAATAATTTGCATTGCAAACTGAAGCCAGCGCCCTTCATAGCTGTCTGCGCATGGTCGCTCTTCTTCGCTCAACAAGCAGTTAAACTCGATTAAACCCTTGGAACCCCTATTAGCAATGAATTCAGCTAACAAAGAGTTGCCTTCACGATGCTGAACCATAGCGAGACGGCTCAATTCTAATCTAGACTTGATGCCCCTTTCCATGATCAGGTATGTTACCTCAAATGTGGACAATCACCGTTTCTTACTGTCTCTTGCAGCAAGACAGTAAAAAATTTCAATTCTTTCGCTTCTCACTCGTCTTCCGCTTCCTCGACTTCACGGCCCTCGATGTTCTGGGTTCCACAGAGAGATCAAGATGATTTGGAGAGAGGAGGGGCTCTGGATCTTCCTTCAACAGATACTTATATGCACTGTTATACAGAGCATGTTTGTCGCTAAAGTGAATTTGAATGTCGTACTTATTCGCCATAAAATTACAACGAACCTTATCTTTCAGTTTCAATGCCATATGGTAATGAAACTTATTCTCCGAATTATTAGACTTGGAATCCTTGTGTTCATCAATAGAGACTACCCATTGAACTACTTGTTTACCATTTTGTACCCAAGCATCAATCACAGCATCAGCGAAACTATCTTTCGTCGGAAACTTACATAAATCTGCTGTGCTATACGTTAGCAGATAAATTTGTCTTTGAACACATCTAGCAAGCTCCATCTTTGTAACCTGATTTCAAAATTTTAAATAAAACGCCTTAACAGCCAAGACTCTATGCAACCAATCACTGGCAAGCATCCTAACTATCCCCAGACCATTTTCTATTAACCTTTTCAATGGCTATCTGAATTTAACTCTTTGTATATTGGAATTGATTGATTTCTGTTGTAAATATTTCGAATCTTAAGTTTTGTCTTTTAATAATATAATTTCAAATGTCCTACATCTATTAACTTTTTTGAAGTCTTCTCTTTAGTCGTGTAATTGCCCCCTCCACTGCTGCTGTGATTACTGACAAGTCAGACAATCTTTGTCAAAAATGTTGGGACGCTTAGCTTGTTTTCAAAATTTTCTCTTTCACCAATCTTACCCCCTCCCCCCCGACTCAATGTTGGGGAAATGGCAGCTCACCAGTTACTCCAACATTCAATCGGGGGGTCAATTACTCTATTACAACGGGATTTTGAAGGGAAAAATGGCAAATTTTGAGGTTTACTTGGTGAGATCAAGATTTTCACGTTGCGGATGGCCAAGTGTCCCCAATGTTTTTGTCCAGGATTGTAGGTTGTGGGGACTCTACGCTTACACCAACATTGTAGGGACTACAATTAATCTAACACAATCTCTAAGTCTGAATTTGTATGAATCCTGTGAATAGCAAAAAATTCGACATTGGTTTAAGACTTTTAAAAGGGTTTTTATCAAGCGTTTTGAAAATTCCTCAGTGACGCTATGGGGACACTGCAATTTTTGTCAACATTGTGGGGACCAACGTCAAGAATTTTTTTAGGTGAACAGGTATTGAAATTTTTTACTCTGCTTTGAGGATAAGGCAGGGATATTATACTTCTTGTAAATTAAAAACTGTTTTACCAGAAAGAGACACAGTCTTTTATCGTAACACAAAATTCTGACCGTTTTCTGCTTCTAGATTCCTGATTTACCGCTCCTAAAAATTAGATTGGACTTGATTTTTACAAATGAGAATGTAGTAAAATTTTTTAATACTGAATATAAAAACAACCCGGGACGTTCAGTCATCAAAATTTTCCAGTAATTATTGTCAATATGAGAGTTCATATTAATTTTCAAAAGCTTGATGAGTGAAAAGTTATAGAAAACCATGTCTGTAATGCTCCAAATCAGAATAACTGAGAAGGGAAGCAAGGGGGCAGCTGCCCCTCCAATGTTTTAAAGACTTTTTTCGCAATTTTCTAAATTTGATGGGAATAAAAAAATCGTTGAACACTGACAAGCTCATAAAGCGTTATATTGACAGTGTACCAAGACGATTTTAATAATTTTAGTTATATTTACCAATGTTCTATGTTTGGAAATAATAAATAAAGTATTTTTAAGTATATTTTTTCCTAAATATTCTTGCCCCCCTCCCAAAAATATCCTGATATTGGTTGCATTTTATTTTTGGCAACAGTAACTAAGAGCGGGAAATGCCGCAAATGCAAAACAACAGAGACTTAATATCATTTAATACAGTGTTGCCAAATTCGTATTTGCATTTGCCTTTTTGCAAGCTGTAAGAGATACAAAGTGCATTAGCAAAGTTGAAGTTTGAGCCTTTTTTCGAACTGTAAAGTGCTGTAAAGTGCATTATCGAATTAACCACAACTTGTATAGTACATACAGCAATATCCTTGGCCTGACGGTTGCGTGCAAAAGACAGCAACCAGAAAGAAATTTACCACGGAAAGGTCAACAGCCAAGCACAAGCCACACCCATCTCTAAAGAAGGCCATGTCCATTTTGTCGGCAAAATACCGAGCTAATACCAAAGTCCTTATCAAACCAATTTTATAGGAAAACGCTGTAAAACTGAAAAAGTTAGTTAACAAGCCTGTATAAGTTCTTTTACGATATACTGAGGTTATAAGGACTTTGGTTGTGATAGGGCATATAAAATAAACAACACTTGGTCTCGTTTTGATAACGACATTAAACAGCTAACTTTTATACTAAATAAAAACTTTTATCCTACTTATCTTGTAAATAAAGTCATTCGCAGCTATCTCGATAAAGTTAACTCTCCTGTACCCTCTAATAACCATGTAGTTAACGATAATGAATCTAACCGTATTTGCTATTTTAAGCTTCCCTACATTGGTAAATTTCCCCTTTTTCACTCAACGTAAAGTTAAATGCTTAGCTAAAAAGTATTGTAAAGATTTAGACTTAAAACTTGTTTTTACTTCTTTTAAATTACGTTCTATGTTTGGGGTTAAGGACTCTGTGCCCAAGTGCTTATGGGCTCGTGTAGTTTACAAATTCTTGTGTGGCGGATGTTCCGCGTCTTATGTCGGAGAAACCTCTATAATAATAATAATAATAATAATAATAACACGAATATTTATACAGGATAGCCTATCAGCATATTGAAATGCTGTTATCTTAAGGGTCCTGTCATGAAAGTAAGAGTTAAAAAGAAAAAAGAAATATATATATATACAATATATACAATATATACAATAGCTATAAAAAGTGTTTTTAAACTTTAAAATGTTCTTCAACTAAAATGTTCGTTTAAAAAAGAAGTAAAAGCAATCCTGGACTGAATCTTTCTAGCCTCAAGGGGTAAATCATTGAAAATTCTTCCACCAGCATAAGCTATACATTTTTGTCCAATTTTCGTTTTCATGAGTGGTAGTTTAGTAGTATAGTTGTTGTTTCTTGTACATTTTTCATGTTTGGCTCTTTCGAAGTAATCCTTAAACGGGTCGCAAACATTCTTTTGTAGGCAGTCGAAAACAAATTTGCAAACACTTTTCTTTATTTGATTTTCTATGTGCGGAATTCTCAAATCAGTGTTAGGTGGACATTTTGATTTGATAATGTTCATACTTCGTTTCTCAATACTACGCAAACGCTTTAATTTTGATTCTGACCATCCCAGCCCAACTGATCCACAGTACGTGAATAGGGGCATAATCATAGCATTGTAGATTACAATGGCTGTTGGTGTATCAATGGAGTTGCGAATGCGCCTGAGAAGATTAACCCTTCCTGCTGCCTTTTTGTAGGTTACATCGATATGAGTATCTAACGTCAGCAAGGGGTCTAATGTTACTCCGGGATATTTATATTCTGTTGTACAATTGATGGGTGTCTCTCCACTTATGATGTTAAGCTGTCTCTCTTTGAATTTATTCAATCTCTTTGCTGTGCCAAAAAGCATAGCTTCGGTTTTCCCTTTCTTCAGATTCATGATTAACTCGTTCTTTGAAAACCAAGTGGCTAAGTTGTTAACATCTTGATTAAGATGGCTTTCAATGATGTTAATATCACTACTTGATGTAAAAATAACCGTGTCATCAGCATATGTCACAATATTTGTATGCTGCAATGATCTATGTGCATCATTAAAGTGAATTAGAAACAGAATAGGACCGATGATGGATCCCTGTGGAACACCTGTATATACAGGGCATGAATTTGAAAATGTTTCGTTGTACTGAACAGTTTGCTTGCGATTGAATAAGTAGTCTGTTAGCCAATCTAGTTCATTATCTCTTACTCCGTAGGCTTGGAGTTTAGAGAGAAGAACAGAGTGACTAATAGTGTCAAAGGCTTTGGATAGGTCAATGAATAATGCACCTGTGAGCTGCCCTTTGTCTGCTTTCCTCCTGATATGATCTAAGAAATATATGACTGCTTGTTCTGTTGATCTTTTTGTTCTGAATCCAAACTGGTAATTAAATAGAAGCGCATTTCTTTCAAGATGGTTCATAAGCTGCTTGTGAAACAGTTTTTCCAAAATCTTCGATAAAGTTGGGAGAATCGATATGGGTCTATAGTTATCCACTTGTGAACGGGGGCCAGACTTATATACTGGAACTACTTTTGCTTCTTTCCAGTCTTCAGGCACTTTTCCCGTTTTAAAAGATAGATTTATCACGTGTGTAAGGGGCTCCGCTAAAATAGGGGCTATATCCTTCAGTAGTCCAGGAGGGAGGTTGTCAAGTCCAGTTGCCTTTTTGCGTTTAAGGATTTTTAATTCTTTGCACACATCAGTCACGCTAACTTCTTCGAGAGAGAATTTCTCTGAACATAAAGGAACAAGAATGTTTTCAGTGGGTTTCATCCAAGTAAAATCCCGCAAAGGGAAAGATTTTGACTTGAGTGAATTTGCTACATTTGAGAAGTAACTGCATAGGGTGTTCGCTATGGTTCCGTTGTCAGTTGTTTTCAATCCATTTATTTCAAAAGCCGAGCCAGCAGATGGAGCTGTTTTCTTAGTAGGGTAAAGTTTCTTGATGGTGGCCCAAAATTTTCTTGGCGACTCTGCATTTTCTTTTAGGAGGTCTTTGTGAAATCTATTTTTGCATTTTTTCACGAGGCTAGTAACACGATTACGTTGACTTTTATAGAAGAACCAGTCAATTTCTTGGTTTGACCGACGTCTCAACATCTCTCAACATCTTTCTACACGAATCCGTGAGCATTTAGTCACAGACAAAAACTCGCATATTCACAGACATTTTAATGAGTCCCCCTCTTGCTGCCCTCTATGCTCTAGGATTCCTTCTCTATCTTGGACAGCGCTAGCGGTTCGGTTCGTTTACCCTCAAAATAAAGGAGGCTCTGCATACCTCTTGGGTTAAACCCACGCTTAATAAAGAACTATACCACTACAATTTAAACCTTTGTTATTAACACCGCTTTTTCTATTTTTCTTTTGCTCTTGTTAAACCCCCTTTTGTACTATTGTTTTTTAGATTTATCGCTTGTAATTATCGCTTTTACCTCACGTGTTTTTATATTATGTAACTAATTTCAATATATACCTAGATTTGTCTTGATGTAATTTAATTATTTCTTAACTGAAGATGAATGATGAACGTTCGAAACATGTCTTTTAAAATTGTCGTTTTTATTGTCAAATTCCTAAGAAAAGGTTTGCTATGCTAAGTGTATTTCACTATGATTGGTTTACTTAGATGTGTTGTATTGTAGCAATTTAGCACTATTGGGTGATTGTGCAGGGTAAGGCAAAGCTTTAGAGGATGCTTTGGCGATATATTGAATTTTGGATTTTGAATTTAAAGATAACTTTGTTGCACAATTAGCTATAGTCATGAGATGAGATTTTTGTGTATTGTCAGTTTTACTTCATTCTACTTAGTTCTTCTGCAGATTTCAAATTTTTTGGAATATCATGGTATGGAGCTGACTTCTTGGTGTTTTGCTTATTAGCTGGTTCTGTTACTGCACCAATCGTGCACTTCGCCAAACATTTTTGAAACTTGGCATGGCAATATATGTGTATGTTGGTAGCCGAAAATCGATGAGACCCCAATTCAGGGGGTGCGCTGGACCAAGTTACAGACCTGCATGGGATGACGTCATCACTCCCATCCTGCTACGAAATGATACCGGCCAAACTTAGATATTTCTGCGCCAATTGATAGCAAACGTCATTTGAAATAACTTTTATAACAAAAGTGCGGTTCAAAAATACATGTTTTTTAAAATTGCGATGAACAGCGGAATCATTTTCTGGCATACTTAAAAGCTTTTTTCGTCTGACACTCCTCAGAGTATGAACGTCAGAAACAGACCGAAACAATAGACTAAGGCGGAATTTATACCCAGATGCGGCTCGAAATGCACCAATCAGAAAGAACGAAAAGCTGAATTGGCATTGTGTTTTAAACACCAATCAGCGGGAGGACCAATGAATTATTTGAAGAGTCCAAGTGAGAAAACGAACTCTTTCTGTCTACACAGAACCGGCCTTTTGGTTTTTATGTAGACAGATTCCAAAACCCCTAAGTGAAACAAAGATCTTGCTTTGCCAATGATTCTGAAAAATCCTCGCTGTAATTTTCAGCACAAATCGGGTTATCGAGTAGATGTTGTCCTATGGCAGAATCATGTTTAAGACTAGGTTGTTGTTTAGACCCACGGGGTGGTTGCTCTCTTTGCTGAAAATTATGCAGACGAATGTTAGTAGGGACATGCTGCTTTATCCTATCACCTAATCTCTGGGAAGTACGACCTACATACCTGGCATCACACCGGCACGAGAATTCATAAATGACCAAACTTTTTTGTGTGGTAGGTACGCAATCCTTTTGAATGGATGGTAGAACTTTCCGAGTGCCAAACACTAATCGAGGGTTGGCAGCAGTGAAGCACTTAGTAATGGCCTTTTTAATTTGACTTTCGAATCACAATGAGAGGTTTCCTATCCAAGGCATTTTTAGGTAAACAGGGCACTTTTGCGGACCATATTTTTTATCAGCCGAAAAACTTGTGATCTTCTTGTGAAAGCAATTCGAAATGACGTCCTCAGGGTAACCGTTTTCAATGAGAATAGACCGTATTTTATCCAATTCCGAATAAAGCCGAGATTTAGAGCAAATCATAAGTGCCCGATGAACTAGCGTGTTGATGAGGTTAATTTTCCTCTGTTTTGGAGCTAATTTTCCTCTGTATAGAGGCCGCTAAAGGTTGGTTTCCTATATATATTGGTGAGAAATCCAGTAGCAGTGTTTTCAACAAAGACGTCGAGAAACGGCAAAGAGTTGTTTTGCTCCTTTTCGAAAGTAAATTTTAGAGACGGATGCAAGGCGTTGAGTTTTTGGAGGAAAACGTTACAATCGGACTCTTTTTTGAAAATGGCGAAAGTGTCATCAACATATCAAAAATAAACCAGAGGTTTTGATGTGGAGCCGAAAAGTTGACCTTCGTAGAAACCAACAAATGTGTTTGCTAGCGCTGGTCCCAATGGGCTCCCCATGGCGACTCCGTCCCTTTGTCGGTACATCTCATTGTTGAAGCTGAACTCTACCGACCTGGTAGCAGACTCCATCAATTCGACAAATACCTCCTCAGGGAACGGCGGACTGACAAGTTCACCCCGGTATAGAGCTCTAGCGCAAATCCCGATAGTCTCATCCAGGCTGCTGATGTCGAAGGAACACATAAACGATTTTGCCAGGTCTAACTGAAGGTTTTGAATAACGTTAGCAAAAGAAAAAGAATCCGAAATACAATTTTTAGAATAAAGTTCCAAAACAGGTCCTAAAATTTCCGAAAGCCATTTAGCAAGCTCATGTTTTAGCTGAACCAACCATAGATAGAATAGGCCTAAGAGGGACGTTGGGTTTGTGAGTTTTAGGTAGACCATGCATCCGTGGACGCTGCGAACCCGTTGGTCGGATCCTATCGTAAATTTCTTGAGTCAATAGTTTTTTCTTGACCAATTCAAGCAACCGTTTTTTAAGTTTCTGCTCTATTTTAGCCGTTTTATCGTTCTGTTCGACGTTGCCTAATTTTTCAAATTTATTTTCATCATTGAGCACGTTGCCCATTTCCGAAATATAATCTTTTTGGTTCAAAATAACGACCCCAGATCCTTTATCAGGTTTTGTGATAAGAATCTGTTTGTTGTTTCGAAGGGATTTGATCGCTTGAAAATGTTCCCTATGCATATAAAAATCTGTGAGGTCGATAGGTGTGCCACAATAAGCATGAGCAATATCGCTTAAACGGGCTTTTAGTTAGCTAAGCTCTTCTTCCGAATCTGGCTTTAGCCTGGTTAGTTGAGTGTGAAGAATTTCAAACTCAGCAAAAAGCTCCTCTCCGTTTATATTTTGAGGTGGAAACCTAGAAATGCGAGCAGTGATAAATTTAGGAACAACCCGAAGCTAAACATAATTCATAAAATAAAATAGAATAGTCTTTGAGTTGTACAAAACTTCAAAATTGCGATGAACAGCAGAATCATTTTCGGGCATACTTAAAAGCTTTTTTCGTCTGACACTCCTCAGAGTATGAACCTCAGAAACAGACCGAAACAATAGACTAAGGCGGAATTTATACCCAGATGCAGCTTCAAATGCACCTCTATACACGGTGGGATTCCTTTAGTCCAAAACAGAGGAAAATTAACCTCATCAACACGCTAGTTCATCGGGCACTTATGATTTGCTCTAAATCTCGGCTTGATTCGGAATTGGATAAAATATGGTCTATTCTCATTGAAAACAGTTACCCTGAGGACGTCATTTCGGATTGCTTTGGCAAGAAGATCGCAAGTTTTTCGGCTGATAAAAAGTATGGTCCGCAAAAGTGCCCTGTTTACCTAAAAATGCCTTGGATAGGAAACGTCTCATTGCAATTCGAAAGTCAAATTAAAAAGGCCATTACTAAGTGCTTCACTGCTGCCAACCCTCGATTAGTGTTTGGCACTCGGAAAGTTCTACCATCCATTCAAAAGGATTGCGTACCTACCACACAAAAAAGTTTGGTCATTTATGAATTCTCGTGCCGGTGTGATGCCAGGTATGTAGGTCGTACTTCCCAGAGATTAGGTGATAGGATAAAGCAGCATGTCCCTACTAACATTCGTCTGCATAATTTTCAGCAAAGAGAGCAACCACCCCGTGGGTCTAAACAACAACCTAGTCTTAAACATGATTCTGCCATAGGACAACATCTACTCGATAACCCGATTTGTGCTGAAAATTACAGCGAGGATTTTTTCAGAATCATTGGCAAAGCAAGATCTTTGTTTCACTTAGGGGTTTTGGAATCTGTCTACATAAAAACCAAAAGGCCGGTTCTGTGTAGACAGAAAGAGTTCGTTTTCTCACTTGGACTCTTCAAATAATTCATTGGTCCTCCCGCTGATTGGTGTTTAAAACACAATGCCAATTCAGCTTTTCGTTCTTTCTGATTGGTGCATTTCGAGCCGCATCTGGGTATAAATTCCGCCTTAGTCTATTGTTTCGGTCTGTTTCTGACGTTCATACTCTGAGGAGTGTCAGACGAAAAAAGCTTTTAGGTATGCCGGAAAATGATTCTGCTGTTCATCGCAATTGTGAAATTTTGTACAACTCAAAGACTATTCACATGTTTTTTAGTTATTCATTGTAATAGCATGAGTATTCCGAGGGTAATGTTTTTATTGCTTTACAAGAATCAATGGAACATTTCAAAAAATATAGAAAAAGCGATTTAAAATTCATTTATTTTCAGCAAAAGGTATCGTTTTCAAGCATCGTGTGCCAATGTTTCTCAGATGCTACATACGAAATGTATTTTCACAAGGGAGGGGTTCTTGGGTGAAACTGATTCACGTGACTGATTATAAAAAAGTTTTTATGAATTTATGTAACTTCTTTCTTACGTTATTGCTTAATTAATTTCAGCATAAAGTATCGTTTTCAAGCATCGTTTAAGATTATTTCTCAGTTATTAGAGACCAAATAATTCGTACCTATCCTACATGAAAATAAGTCGCTGTATTAACTTGATCAAATTCCAAAGAAGTCACTTGCAGCAATGGCTTTGAAAATAATACTAACATATAAAATAATACTTTGATACAACAGAACAAAACACTTTGAAAGTCTCATGGTTGCTGCATGGGACTCCTAAGCCTAGCATGGCTGCAGGTTTAAGCAGATTAAAGAATTTCCCAATAGCCTCGTTGTCATTGAAAGGTATAACAGCAGGTCTTAGCATATTCTGAAGCCAAGCATGGCAGTAGGTCCAAGCAGAGTGAAGAATGCCTCAAGAGTGCTATTGTTTCTCCACGGGAACCCTAAGCCAGGCATGGCATCAGGCCTTATCATATTCAGAAATACCTCAATAGTTTCTTGTCACTGTACCGTACGGCAAAGCCAGATGTACAAGCACCTTAATCGTCTTGCTCTTGCTAAGCCATACTCCGAAACCAATCACGGCAGCAGGTCGGAGCAGATCTAGGAATGCTAAGCGCACTTATTCCTCCGCCCAGACCCAATTTGTTTTTATTCTTCACCGTGATTGCTTCGCTCCTACCAAGGCTAAGCTAATTGCAAGATTACTAAAGGCGTTAGTTCCAGCAGGCTTGCAAGGAAGGGACACTCTACTGCTTTGGGTAGGGACGGCATGGCCAAGTGCTGCATCCGACTGCATGGCCAAGCATGGCCGCTAGTATGCAATCGTTCAATCCCGTTGTTGCTACATGGGACTTCATGGCCAAGCATGGCCGCTGGTACTCGATTGTTCAATTCCCTTGTTGCAACAGGGGACTGCATGGCCAAGCATGGCCGCCAGTATGCAATCCTTCAATCCCGTTGTTGCTACACAGGACTGCATGGCCAAGCATGGCCACTAGTACGCAATCGTTCAATCCCGTTTTTGCTACACGGGACTGCATGGCCAAGCATGGCCGCTAGTACGCAACCGTTCAATCCTGTTGTTGCTTCACCAGACTTCATGGCCAAGCATGGTCGCTAGTATGAAATCGTTCAATCCAGTTGTTGCTACACGGGACTTCATGGCCAAGCATGACCGCTAGTATGCAATTGTTCAATCCCGTTGTTGCTGCACGGGACTTCATGGCCAAGCATGGCCAGTAGTACGCAATCGTTCAATCCTGTTGTTGCTGCACGGGACTTCATGGCCAAGCATGGCCACTAGTAAGCAATCGTTCAATCCCATTGTTGCTGCACGGGACTTCATGGCCAAGCATGACCGCTAGTCACAATCGTTCATTCCCGTTGTTGCTGCACGAGACTTCATGGCAAAGCATGGCCACTAGTACGCAATCGTTCAATCCCGTTGTTGCTGCACGGGACTTCATGGCCAAGCATGGCCGCTAGTGCACAATCGTTCAATCCCGTTGTTGCTGAACGGGACTTCATGGCCAAGCATGACCGCTAGTACGCAATCGTTCAATCCCGTTGTTGCTGCACGGGACTTCATGGCCAAACATGATCGCTAGTACGCAATCGTTCAATCCCATTGTTGCTACACGGGACTTCATGGCCAAGCATGGCCACTGGTACTCAATCGTTCAATCCCGTTGTTGCTGCACCGGACCTCTACTTCTATTTCCTTTCTTTTGTAGGTTCTCATTCTTCTCTTTTCTCTTTTTCTTCCCTGTCAACCCCAGAGTTCAGGAATTCCTAGGTGAGATCTGGTCCCATCAGTCTTGATTCAGAGTTAGGTCTGGGGTTAGGTGTGATTGGCAGAAACGCTCCGCATCCTGTGGCCGGAAACCGGGTTTTCCATTGGCCAATCACCTGACAGTAAAAGGTTTACTCAGGCAGGCAAACAGGGTAATGCACAAAATGCCCAATTTTCCTGCCACCTTTCCCCATGGGTCTAAGGAATTAAATGGTGGTTAGACATTTTTTAACCAAAGTTAATTACTATGACAACACGGGTCATCCCGCACGCTCACGCATGAGGCTTTTGAGCGTTTCTTCCGCTGTTTTCCTTCCTCGTCGTAGTTTGTGACAGCGAAGAGTTCAGGGATTCAAGATAGTGTCCTAAATCCTTTCAAATCTGGAATCCTCTCGCTATTTGACTCGATAACTAAAATACCATGTATTTTTGAACTGCACTTTTCTTATAAAAGTTGTTTTCAATGACATTTGCTATCTATTGGCACAAAATATTTAGTATGCACTATGCACTATTTAGTATTTTGCTACTTATCGAGTTTTGCTACTAGGTTGGAGCCATCAACGCTACTTCTTTTGGAAGAGCTTATAAAGAGTGGGCTTTCTGTCAAACAGCACTACGTGAAGAAAAAGGGAAAGACCGATTTTTGTGTCTTGTTTTTTCTAACTGTTGCCATTCTATTCATATGGATGGACATAGAAAAACATATTGATTCAAAAAAGTTCCATGGTACCATAAGGTTTAGCTATTTCATTCTTCACTTTTTAAAACCCTGTTAATTTATTTTCATTGCTGTGGAAATCCTTTTAATTCCTGTATTTTTTGGAAAAATGCTGTTATTTCATTCTTTTCAGCGGAACAGACAAAATAGCAAAATACTAATATGGTGAATGATGACGATGTACATATGAACATGAATAAAATATACGAAAAAACAGGTAGACAGGTAAATAACAAATGCAGGACATTTACTAGATTTACTGCAATTTTGAACAAGAAATACTGTTTTGTTTGACGATCTTTAGAGTACTAGTGTCATAAACAGAACGAAATGATTACAACCAAAAGTCAAAAGTACAAAGATGTTGATAAAAATATGAAATTCCACCAGTAACTTTTTAGGCTGTTGCACTTTGATCCACATCTGAGTATATACTCCTTTTCTTTAACTCTTAATGATGCCTCTAATACTCGTCAGACAAAGCAGTTTTAATTCTTTGTTTAGCTGAATTTGTCGATTTTGAAGACGCCAATACATATACGACTAGAGACAATACAACATTTATTGATCTTTTTGTACTTTTAAGGACTACCCGGAAGACAAATTATGTGGAAGATCTTATTGGCAGGCAGCAAGATCTCACTCAAAAAAAAATTTCTCCACACTGGATGAAACAGGATTAGTTGTAACAGGCTGCTGTCCGTTATTGCATTGAAGGCAGTCAACATGTTTGCAGGAGAACAATATGGTTATACGTTGTACTTGCATTATTTGCTCTATAATACCAACAGCATGAGATTCTTATGGCTTGATATCATGTGCAAATACTGGCTATCGTTACAGCTTGTAGCTGAAAAACTTCCGGAGGTTTCTCCTCTTCTTGGAACAAAAAAAACCTTGTCTGTCTTACATTCAAAAGTTCATTCTCTTGATGACTCTGGAGTTTTCTCTGCACAGTTGCTTCTTTCTGGATTAGAATGATTCCATTTCTAGTGCTAAACCTTTAGCTGCCTTATTTTAAACCACAAGGGAAGAATACTAGATCTTACGATATTACCCTATTTTAATGTCTTGCTGCCACCTTTTGTTTTTCTTTGTTGGCTAAATTTGATTACTTTTCTTCTTAGTTTGCTCAGTTATATTGCTTTCACAATGTTTTATTAGCAAATGAATTGTTGCTATTCTTATTATGTCAACAGTATTCTGCTCTTTTGGGAATAAGCATCGTCTTTGAGATCTTGAATATTATGAATGCTGCAGGTTGACACACTTTTGCTATTTCGTAGATAAGTTTTAGTGCTTTTCTTAATAAGTAAATATATTGTCTATGAATGTGACTGCGTCTCGGTTGTATCCATGTTTTAACTGTATAGCTATTTATTGCAAGCTTTCCTCTTTCAAAATTGCGAGAAACAAGAGGATCCAGTTTTAGACATTCTTTAAAGCTTTTTTCGTATGTCCAAAGTATGCTAAGTAGAACAGGAAGTCTCAAATTTTGAAAATCTTTTTCCAGCCCCTAAATCCAAAGTAGGTCCCGCGGTAACTGGGCAATCTCATTTATTCAGCAATATTGAAAATTAATTATGCTGGTATAGTTTTAGCACAGGCGACATACATCCTTTGACATTAACATCCCTATCTTCAAATGGAAAAAAGACAACTCTTGACAATATGTCTTCACAGTGAATGCTTCAGCAGATTCTTTCTTCACCGACTGCTGTAAAATGGATACCAAGTAAATCAGACTGTTGAAATTAGTGCAGAACTGGATCTTCCAGATTGGGGAGCTCGTCTCAATGAAATACCTCCCTGTCCATTTCCATTCTTGAGAAAAATACGACCTCTTCATGGTCAGAGTTCAATCAAAGTGCTTCCAAGTTTAGAATTTTTGATTGTAGCTGGTACTTCTGTTTTCAGGGGCTTAGAAAAAACGTACTTGGTGATAATTCAACTTTTTTGTCATCGAGCTGAAAAACCTTTCTGCAAAATAAATCAGCCTGTGGTGGATTGTGTATGCTATTCAATACTGCTGATTGATAGCCTTGTGACATTGCCAGGTTTCGCAGCATCTGTTGGATCATCCCCCTCATCCTATGAAATTTTGTCTTCAAAACTGAGATCATCCATACAAAACAGATACTGGTTGAAAAATCAGGTCTCCTTGATTTCATGTTTGGTACGCGGAATGTCCAAGATAATGTAAATTGTATGTCATTTCCGAATAACCATAGAGTGATTCAATGCGACGGATGTACGAGTCAAGCATTGCCCCGGCAATCTCAATGTCTTCTCTGCTAAATTTGTCATCAGCTAAAATCCGCAGGCCAGTAACCAATAGACAAATCTTGCTAGAATAGATTTAACAATTTAAGTGATTGCATTTTAGGCTTTTGTTAATACAATATATTGTTGAATTTGATATTATGTACATTAATGTTAATTCAAAGTTTTGTTTATATAAATATTTGCAGTTTAACTAACCATGGGACTACTATCTGGAACAGTTTCACTTTAATTTACAATGAAATAAAAGCTTTCACCTTCTTAAATTGAGCCACAACTACTCGAATTTATGGTATTTAATCTCAAAAACATTCATACCTCGACAACATCCTATTTAGAGAGAATGAGTCTTTTTCTGGAGCACTGTATTACAAAATGCCCTACCTTATTTTCAGGCTCTTCTTTTTAATAAGTAGCGATAATGTAAATAGTTTCAGCTTGCAACAGGCTAAAAATTGTAGTCGACTTCCAGACTTCTTTCTGTATCTTTTTCCCCTCTTTGCATATCAAATTTCTAGTCAGGGCAAACTCTGTTTCATGATCTCCCTGAAACAAGCTGAAAATTTTAAAACATGCGTAACACACATTTAATGCAACTTCGCACTTCAAATATATCAAACTGACTACAAAATTCTAGATTGTTTGCAGTGATAAACATATACAAAATCATAAAGTTTCTTAGCAGTTTTTTCTTTAGTAATGTATGTTGGTGTTCATTCAGTACCAGATTTTTCCCCTTACGCCCATGATGTGGGTTATCATTAGTATTAGAACAGCCTTTGAAACACAAAGACTACACTGCACTTCTAGGTCTGATTCCATTGTAGCCCATTCCATCAGTCAGCAAATTATGTTTCAAAAGCAGTGAAAAATGTGCGTGAACTGAACATTAAGTAGGGACCAGGGAGGTTTCTGGGATGCAAAATGAGGCTAACCTCTCAAGACAGTAATGATAACAATGTAATCTGTTATTGATGATAGCCCACATTGCGTGTGTCAAAGCAAAAACCTAATGTTCTGAAATAAATAAGTACTATCATTATAGGTATCATAATTACCAATTTTTTTAATCATAATTGTCATTACAGGCATCATCGGTAGCATCATATTCATCTTCATCATCATTATTATCATCAACACCACCACCATCACCATTATCATCATCATCATAATCATCATCACTGTCATCTTGGTCTGATCATCATTATCATCATCATCATCAACATCATCATCGCAAATGACAACAAAAACAACATTACTGATGTTTGCTCTTAAACTCAATAGCTACTGTAACTGCAACTCATCTTACCTCCATGGTGCAGTTTTTTCAATAGCCAACAGGACTTTTTCCAGCCCTCAAAGTTGCAATTGTGGACAATGCAGCCCTTAAAATTGATAAACAGTTGCTTTGATGATTTCATACCTAACAACATTGCCTGACTTCATAGGTCAAAGCCATAAACCTTTGGGAAACTTTTAGGCCTACAACATAGTACTTTTAGGACACAGTATGTGGAAACACGATGAGTGGAAAAAGAAGCTGAAAGATATATCTCAAGTAAACACTATTGGGAATCAAATTTTAATATGTCTGATAATGAGTTAGATGATTCACACATAAAACTTCTGAACAAAGGATTTTCCAAAACAACTTCAGATTTAAAAGAGTAGATAATAATAATAATAATAATAATCTATATTTATACCGGATAAAACATGGTCAGCTTGCGCAGAAGCTGCTATCAGTCAAGGTCCTGTTAAAATTAAAAATTAAGGAAATTAAAGATATCAAATTACAAGATCAAGTTTAAAAACATCAATAGAATACATATTTAAAAGTTAAAATTCACTGTCAAGTTGATTGCATTGTCTCTTGAAATTCATTATAGAATGTTCTTGTTTCAACGCATCAGGTAGTTTGTTGTATAATTTTGATCCCTGAAACAGGAATGACTTTCGTCCAGCTTCTGTGCGAACTTTTGGAAGCAAAAGATATTTTTATTCCCACGAGTTTTTTTATGATGCAGAATTTTTTTGAAATAGTCTTTGAACACCCGAGGTGCCAGTCCATTTTGGCATTTAAACACCTCAACTAGGCATCTCTTATTTCTCGCATGATTCACAGTTGGTAATATCACTCTTTGGCTCTTTCCATTGATTATAGCTAAGACTCGAATCCGGATTCTTTCAAACTGCAGTTTGTGTGTATTTGACATACCAAGCATGATATTGCTGCAGTACAACGTCTGTGGCAAGATCATTACTTTGTAGATTGTTTCTGCAACCCATGGGCTGATGTTATGTCGTATGCGGGCCAGCAATTTTGTTCTTGACAAGACTTTCTTGTAGGTCTTTTCGAGATGCGCTTTCATAGTAAAATTTTTGTCCATGGTAACACCTAGATATTCGTACATCTCTGATTCACTGATCATCTTTTGGTTCAATGAAATGCTTACTTTCTCGGATTTAGCGAGTTTTTGGTCTGTTCCGAATAATACAAATTCTGTTTTTGTTTTCTTGAAGTTAAGAACAAGATTGGTATTTGTAAACCTTGTTGCGACGTTGTTAAATTCAGTGTTCAACTTTTCCTCGATCCTTTTGCTGTCTTTGTCGGATGTAAATATAACAGTATCATCTGCATAGAGTAAAATCTTACACTCTTTAACTTGTTCAGTGATATCATTTATCACTATTGTAAACAGTAATGGACCCAAAATAGATCCTTGTGGAACTCCACATCTGATTGACTGTCTTTCGGAGCATGTACCTTGATAAGATACAAACTGTTGCCTGTTAAAAAGATAACTTTCAAACCACGTAAGTTCTTTTCCATGTACTCCATATATTGGCAATTTGGCTATCAATGTTGCATGATCTATTGTGTCAAACGTTTTTCTTAAGTCAACTAAAACTGCTCCAGTTAGTTTATCTTTATCCATGCTGGTCTTTATCAGGTCAGAAAAATACGTGACTGCATGCTCAGTGGATGATTTCCGTCGAAAACCGAATTGACAGTCTGAGAGGAGGTTGTTTCCTTCGAGATATGTGTAAAGCTGGTTATGCACAATTCGCTCAAAGACCTTTGAAAGAACTGGTAAGACTGATATGGGACGATAATTGTCCATCACCGTTTTTTCACCAGATTTGTGTACGGGAGTTATTTTGGCACATTTTTCTACGGTTGGGAAAACTGAATGAGCTGAGCATCGGTTGATCAAGTGTGACAGTGGCACAGCAAGTTCCTC
Organism: Chrysaora quinquecirrha; assembly: GCA_014526335.1. Taxonomy (NCBI): domain Eukaryota; kingdom Metazoa; phylum Cnidaria; class Scyphozoa; order Semaeostomeae; family Pelagiidae; genus Chrysaora; species Chrysaora quinquecirrha. The sequence goes on from JACTAT010000049.1 coordinate 2,683,111, forward strand.
AGCCCCATCAATAACGACGGATGCTGGTATCTCGTCGTATCCTTCCTATACCTTTCTTTTCATCTTCTTTATGACTGCTAATACCTCACAGGAACTTGTAGCTGTAAATTCGAAGGAGTTATTATTTTGGTTCATCTTTTGGTGCAGCTCTGAGTGGTCTTGAGCTTTCCATACGATGTCTGACAGAGACAGAATCTTGCTTTGCAGATTCTTCCCAATAGCAGTAAAAAACTGGCAGAATTCGTTAGCGATTGTTCTTTTATCACGTATTTCCTTGTCATTGACTTTGAAAACTTTGGCTTGCTGTGACCTCGAGTCTTTCACCGGGTAAAATCCTTTTAGTTGTTTCCAAAAATCATTCGGCTTGTTGATACTTTCCCTAAACAGAGCTCTTGTGTGAGTAGCCTTGCTTTTCTTTATTAGCCTCGTTACAGCGTTTCTTAGGCAACGATATGCAGACCAATCAGCTTCTTTACAGGAACGCCGCGCCTTTTTCAATTGGTAGTCTCTTTCCTTCATTTTAAGTTTAATGTCATGAGAAAGCCATGGACATTCTCGGCCTCTGATTGTTCTTTCCATAATAGGTACGTGTTTGTCAACTGCACTCTTTAGGAATTCTTTGAATTTATTCCAGGCAGTGTCTATATCTCTTTCAGCATAAACCTGTTCCCATGGGGTATTCTTGAGATCTTCCTTGAAATTAGCTTCATTGTATTTTGCATAATTTCATGTCAAAATCTTTCTAGGTTTGACTTTTTGACAATTCTATTTCACGATCACTCCTGTGAGGTCATGATCACTTATGGAACTTGCCTCTGTGATTTGCTTTGCGACATTATGCTCCTGCGTTGTTGCTATTATATCAATTAATGTAGATGTTTCTTTTGTGACGTGTGTTGCATTCTGCACTATTTGTTTTAACCCATGCATCTTCAGAGTGCTCTTTACTTCATGCTGTTTGTTTTGTTGTTAATAGTCACAGTTGATATCACCTAAAACAATCGTTTCTTTGTTTTCACTCAAGGCTGTGTTTAGCATCTCACTAAATTTTTGGTCGAAACAAGGATCCAGATATTTTGAGCTATCGGGTGGTCTATACAAAATACAAACTAATATGGACCGAGAATTTCGAACAAGCAGTTCGATCCACATTGCTTCTAATCCAGCTGTCTCCAGATCTTTTCTGGGTTCGAACTCCAGATCTTTCCTTACATAGCAGCCAACGCCTCCACTGGGTCCATGATTACGATCTTTCCGGATGTACGTAAATCCATCAATAGAAACCTCTTCAGTCCTGATGTCAGCATGCAGGTGAGTCTCACTAATACCCAAAATATCGATTTTTCCGGAAGTTTCTTGCATCAAAATTTTTACTTGATCGACTTTTTGCAATAGTCCATTTAAATTTTGATGGAACAGTTTTAAACCTCTTGTTTTCAGGAATTCATTTAAGTTATTGAATACAGGCTGTGTAACATCAGGCTGAGTTGGGGGTGCTGTGTCCGCTGGTAAACAATCTTTCCAATACAATCGTTCACAGCCATCTTCCAATTTATCAATAGTGCATCTTAAATGAAACTTGTCTTTACAGCCAGAACAGGTTGCTGAGGTCTGATTTCTACGAACCGTCTTATTGCATATGTTACATTTTGAAGATGGGCCTGGGCAGATTTCGATATCACCAGCGAGGAGCAGAAGGATTCTGGAAGCAGCATGTAAACATAATCTAAGCCCTTGTTTCTGATTCGATAGCCTTTCCTCCAGCCATTCTCTCTGAAATGAGCTTTTTGAAGACCACATGTACTAATTGTTAAATAATGTTATTTTCGATGATGAAACGATTCTGACCATGTGGTAAAATGTTAATATTGCACTTAAGTTACATTTCTGCAAAACTATATCATACTTATATCAGATGATAAGTATCTTTTGCAATCTATCGTGTAAACTGTTGCAGCAGCGAGAAAGTTTTGTAGAAGACAATCCCGGACAAAACTCATGAGACTAACAGGAAAAATGCTCTTCTTACAAAACATATCGTCCCCATTCCCCCAAATCTATGTTGTTTTCGCAAACAAAAAACAGATGAAAGTAAAAGACAATCTGTAGAACATCAAAGAACCCCAAGATTGGATTGGGGGAGGGAGGAATTCATTTTCTTCCTATTTTGTAAAAAGTATTTCTAAATCGGTGAAACTTTATGGAAGTCTCATTGAGTTTTGTCCAGGATTGTCTTTTGACCTTACATAAGGGCAGATCACTTAGTGTAGGAGATAAGGTTAAATAAACCTTTTTTTACTTAGCATCATAACAAATTTAGATACACTGAATGGATGTCTTTCCAGTAATTGGTTTTACGTCACAGCTGCACTTGCTAGAGGCGCTGAATTACTATTACTTAACAAGGTTCCTTGCCTTGGCCTTTCTTTATCAATTTTCCTCAAATCACATCACATCCATGTATCAGATGTTAAGTCATTTTGATTATTCCCGCAAATCTATAAGCCTGATCTAATTTATTGTTTATATCAATATTTAAATTATGACCTGAAACTATAAGAACAGATAAAAAGTGAACCGATAGAAAATTTCAAGGTCTCTTTTTGACAAGTAAATATGTAAATGTCAGGGGTTAAATGTCACGGTTAACCGTACGGTTAACCCCAAGGTTAACCCTAGGGTTAACCCCTCTTAAATATGTAATTCCATACTGAAACATGCATGCAGAAGCATTTCAACGGTTAACCCCTCTTTTTCAAGAATAAAGGTAATATAGTTTATTTTATATAAGTTTGGGGGTTAACCGTGGTTAACCATTGATTCCCATTGAATTTATATAAAATTGGCCTAAAACATAGGGTTAATCGTGGGGTTAACCGTACGGTTACCCATGGTTAACCGTAGAGGAACAATGTCGTTGAAAATCTGGTAGACAAACTATATTATTAGACCTTCAATGAATATATGTTTTATGAATTTCAATGTGTAGACCCCGATCGTCAGCTGCATAGGGATTTGAGCAGAAATAATACATGGCATGTGTGACATGAAATGTGTTTTTCTTTCGGCAAACATTGTAAGTTATTGTTAGCTAAAATGTATAGTCATGTGGGCTTGCTCAGTTACAGTGTCACACATAACAGCAAAGTTTTGTGGTTTGTCTTACATATATTTGCTGTGGGGCATGAGATCAGATGTTCAAATTTCATATAACTCCGTGTGTGAGATTTATTTCATGTAAACATAATCTAAGCCCTTGTTTCTGATTCGATAGCCTTTCCTCCAGCCATTCTCTCTGAAATGAGCTTTTTTGAAGACCACATGTAATAATTGTTAAATAATGTTATTTTCGATCATGAAACGATTCTGACCATGTGGTAAAATGTTAATATTGCACTTAAGTTACATTTCTGCAAAACTATATCATACTTATATCAGATGATTAGTGTCTTTTGCAATCTATCGTGTAAACTGTTGCAGCAGCGAGAAAGTTTTATAGAAGACATTCCCGGACAAAACTCATGAGACTAACAGGAACAGCATCCCATCAGAGGCATGCCACACGAATTCATCTAACCCCATTCAGTAGTGCAAAACAGCTTTCTAGCAACTTTCGGCTAAATCTTCATCAAAATGCGTCGGATTTCAATCCTAGCGAATACAGATTGCAGAATGGGTCAGCTTGACATCTTACAAGTAAGATCGCGCTAATGCTTTAGTTATCCTCAAATGCATTTTTTTTCAAAGGAAGCCATGAGCAAGAAAGATTATCGGAAGAAGAAAAAAGGCTCCGTTGCCGAATCTGTGGCAGGAAGTCTTCTTTTAAATGTTCAAAGTGTTCCAATCCTGGTGATCCATTGGTTCTGTGCAATTACAGGATTCATCAGCGGCAATGCTGGAATACGTTTCATGGTAATCGTGATTTTGATTTGCCAAGTAGCCAATCACAGCAAGACGATGAGTGATGTAGTTGATTATTCTGGTAACCAGTGACTATTCTTATAACTGTTCATTGTTTTCACATTACCAATTCATAGTATGGAACAAAATAATTTCATTAGGAACAGGAGGATACAAGAGATAACACCCAAAAGAAACAATGCTAATTCCGATTGATAAGCTCAAGGTCACATTGAAAAAGGCAATCCAAAATGATCCATTTGGGCAAATTTTCAGCAAAATAGCACAACTTTAATTTTCTGAGTTAGTTCACCCATGTTGCCCCACTTTGCCCCCTATTTAATACCAAAAACGTTAGGATTTTGAAAAATAAAGTTAATATTTACAATCAGCATTCGAAATTACCCTCTTCTACCAATTTTTAGCAAAATCGAAACACTTTCCTTTTCTGGCCCCCATTTGCCTTGTTTGTCCCAATTTTGTTCCGATTTGACCCCCAAATCGTTAGAATTTTGAAAAATAAGTTCAGATTCGAGATCAGCACTCAAAATTACCCTCCCCTACTAATTTTTAGCAAAATCGAACAAATTTAATTTTCTTGCCCCCATTTTGTCTTCCAAGACACTCAAATTTTCAAAAATAAATTTCGGATTCGAAATCAGCACCCAAAATTACCCCTTTCTACTAATTTTCACCAAAATCGAACAACTTTCATTTTCTTGCCCCATGTGCCTGATTTGCCCCCATTTTTGTCCCATCTTGTCCCCCAAGAGGTTCGAATTTTCAAAAACTAAGTTTAGATTCGAAATCAGCACCCCAAGTTACCCTTTTCTACCAATTTTCAGCAAAATCGAACAACTTTCATTTTCTTGCCCCCATTTGCCCCCATTTTGTCCCCCAAGACGTTCGAATTTTCAAAAACTAAGTTCAGATTCCAAATCAGCACCCCAAGTTACCCTTTTCTACCAATTTTCAGCAAAATCGAACAAATTTCATTTTCTTGCCCCCACTTGCCCCCATTTTGTCCCCATTTTGTCCCCCAAGACGTTCGAATTTTCAAAAATTAATTTCAGATTCGAGATCAGCACTCAAAACTACCCCTTGCTACTAATTTTTAGCAAAATCGAACAACTTTCATTTTTCAACCAATTTTTACTCTGGTGGGACAAACTGGGACACAAACAGGGAAAGGGTTAAGTGCAATATTAACATTTTACCACATGTTCAGAATCGTTTCATGATCGAAAATAACATTATTTAACAATTAGTACATGTGGTCTTCAAAAAAGCTCATTTTAGAGAGAATGGCTGGAGGAAAGGCTATCAAATCAGAAACAAGGGCTTAGATTATGTTTACATGAAATAAATCAGACACACGGAGTTGTGTTGCCACTCTTCCTATAAGGCTTCAGTACTGACTTCAACATGTTACCACATGTTCCCGCTTTCTTTTAAAAAAGAGTATATACTTCTTTTTTATAAAAAAGCGGAAACATGTTGTAACATGTTGAAGTCAGTACTGAAGCCTTATAGGAAGAGTGGTAACATGTTTGGGAACATGTGGGAACATGTATGGGAACATGTGAGTAGCTGACTCAAAACAAACTGAAAACAAAGGATAGAACATTTAGGTAAAAGAATATATAAATAAATCATTTCTCTGCTTACTAAAGGTGTCGTACTTCTTCTATCACAATAAGATTTCAGCAGCAAAACAATAGATTTAAACAAGAACATCCCAACATTTGATCCGAGGTGGAGACATATTTTTCCAAACAATATCTGAATAAGAAAAAAAGCATTTTATCTTGATGTAATTGACGTAAGCTTTGTTGTATTTGTGTCTAAATGTTAAAATGACAACAAGCATTTCATGTTATTTCAAATTCAAATCCATAGCATTAAGGTAAAGACACTCAATTCAGTCGATATTCAGTAATTGCGATGCTGGTTTATATTATAAAAGAAGACATACAGTGCTTGTGAAAGGCTGTAATGGACTTTGTTTATTCGTATCTGGCTCAAAGAAGCCTTCTTGTTGCTATAATGCTGTTTAGCCTGGAATTGTTAAATATGGAATGGAAAAGATAATGGCAAGATCAATCTCAAGCTTGTATGTGTGTTCGTGTGTCGAAGAACGTGGGAGAACTCTTATTACATCTGAATTGTTTTTGTAGGAATTTTGTGAGAATCCTTTCGTTTCAATAGAAATCCTGAGGCTTTTTCGAAGGAGTGAGATGGTATAGCCTGTTGTCTCTATTTTTTCTGTTCTGAAAAATTAAACTGAAAATGGGATGTATTGAGATTTACAAAGATTCGTATAGGGATTGTCTCAATTTTTCTTAAATATTTCGAATTTTGCTTTGTGAAAAATTCTTTCATAATGAATGTAAAAATGACTGGATTTGCTTACGCCTTTGAAGAAGGAATGCACTCTTCTTAAAATCGTTGTCTGGCTTAGTCCTGCATACTACTTTATAGTTATCGCTAGAGTTATCGCCTTATTGCTTGGGTCCTTTAAGAACAATAAAATGGTTTGAGTTCTAATTTCTACTAAAACTTTTTTTATAAGAGTACAGTCTATAAAAATGCCTATGCTGAAAAATTATTCAAGAATAGCAATTCCAGGCCAAACTTCATGAAGACAGTTTTTCATTTCTTTGCACAATTCTTTTCTTTCATGTTTTCCCAAGGGACACGATGTTTTTGTTGTGCTATTTGTTTTGAAACACACAAAAAGTTAGATATGATATACGTTTGACACATGATAGACTTACCCTATGTCTAAATCTTTCTTTATCTGAACACAGACATGCCAAAAATATCATGCTGCTGTGGAGGAGATAGAGAGAAAAGTGAACGTTCACTTTTCACACTTCTCCTCTGCAATGCTGTCAGGCTCAAAATCAAAAAATCTAAAGAATAATCGAGGCTTGGCTTATCTTTTGCGTCTTGTCTTTTGTAATAGCATTCAGAAAAACAAAAATTCTCTTAGGTGAACTTGTTGAAAAAGTGCACCGATTCTCAAGTGACAGTACTGGAAAAGCATACCCATCCTCAGGAAAAACGAAGGAAAAAGTCAAACATTCTAGTAGATTCTGGCCGCATATCCCACTATTTAATATCTGCAAAGCCGCGTATACATTTTTTATTTATATTTTCTGACTAAACCATTGTAATATACCTTTGACTTTGCTTCCATAAGGAGACCACAGAATTCTCGCTAACATCAAAGTTTCACATGAAAGATGGTGAAACCCGGTACAGACAGAAACCAGGTGTGAAGCTGGAGTTCTTCTGCAGTTGTATGCTGAAATTGCTTGGTACAGTTGTTGCCTCTACTACCATGGAGAAAGACAAGCATAAGTGGTACTTGGTGATGCAGTGCAGCAGAAAAGACAAATTTGCAACAGATGGGCTGTTAACAAAGTAAGATTCTGTCCTTCCGGATGTTCTCTTCCAGCCCTTCCTGAACAGGGAGGGGGCTGTATTGAAAAGAAAAATGTTAAATATCCGTAAACAAAGGTACAGGGCCTGAATCTTGCATACACAGGTTTTTGTAAATAAGAAATATTTACTTAGGTATCTAAACATATAAGACCAGAAAATTTAACGAATTCATACTACACACATTTTTATAGGAAAGTTCTGCTCAGGCTCAGAACTGGGAATGCCTTAACTGATAGCCAACTTTCAGCACTGGATATTCCTTAGCAATTCCTTAACTTATGTCATTCTTTAAAACAAGCATTGGTCAAGAAAATATAGGTCATAATGGTGTCAGAAGATGAATAGAAATGAATACTGCTTGAAAACCATTGGAATAAGCATTGTTTGCTCTGTTTATGCAAAGCTTTATATTTTTTAACCGAAATGTTAAGTTAATGAAAAAGTCAGATTCCTAAAGAGTCTCCAATCCAGAACTAGAAATTCCTTATACGTTTGGCTTTCCGAGTACTACTTTCCTTATAAAGCACTTCCTTATAAAAAATGTGTGTACTAGAGACATATTGAAAAAGTTTCTTTCTTACTCTAGCGTATTGTGATGAGAAACTTTTAGTACTATAACTAAGACATTGGTCAATATGGAAATTTAACTGAAAGGTCTGAATAAGAAAGAGAACTCACTAAACTTGCTTTTGAAAACAGTCCTTTCTTGGATGTAAGGACACTGCCCTAGCCCCAAACAATATATGCACTGAGTACATTCCCAGCATTTGTGTACCATGGCATTTCCATTTCTCTTAAATCAGTAAGCCAATTTTCTGAGCAATACTGAACTCCGGTGTCACAGCCATCGAAGTAAAAAATTAGGGTGATGGCAAAAGGACACCCAGAAAAGAAAAATGAGCAGGCATTGTATTCTCTGCATTAGTTGTTTATTGTATTTATTCTTTTATATAGGATGTTTCCACTACCAGCAAGTTTTCTGGACAGCAAAAACAATTTTGTGGTGAAAGTTAGAGCCCATATGTCATTTGTTAAAATGGATGGACGTGTTCGACCCAAAGATCTAAATAACTTCATGCGAAGTCTTATATACGAGTATCAAAATAGGGTTGTCCAGCGCCAGTTTTACAGCTGCCGGTACATTGGCTTTCACCAACCCTACACATGGGTTTTGTTGCAAGTCGTAAGATTCTTCTTTTAGAGGAATATGCTTGGTTTTTTATATCAAAGACTACGTCTACACAGATACGTTTCCAAGAGTTGCCTTGTCAGGTCAATGTACCTTGTGTCCCAAAGATTAACACTTGATGCAAAACAATTTCTATCAAAAATTTCGCCAACTATATAATAAACATTGATTTTTTCCTTACCGCAACACAATTATAAAGTGGCTGTTAAGCTGTTGTATGAGCGACATTGGTCCACTATGAAGGTCAACTATGAAGACAAAAAAACTGGCAGAAAAACTTGCTCAAAAACAAAATGAGAGCTACTCTGCTACAGTGAGCTGGCTTAGAACAAAACTATCTTTTGACATTATTGGCCCTTCTCTCGTCCTGGACTATATTGATTTGTATGTTCAAATGAAAACTTACAGTACACACTTCTTTTAGGCAACTGGGCTTCCAATTCAGCCTGCCTATTTCTTATTTTTAAGGCGATCTTTTCCAAGTTATCATCCCCCCTACCCTTCTCAAAGTTTAAAATTCATTCTGGAGAAGGGCTTCACACTGGTGAAGTTTGTTTGTGTGTATTCAGCCTTTGGTGTTTCTTATAAAGGTTGTTCTTATAAAAAACCATCTACTTTTCCTTTTCTTTTTCTTTAACTATAGGACACTGACAAAGGAGAAAGCTCGAATCAAGGTTTTAACGATGTCAAGCACAAAAAAAGCAAGACAAGGTGCAATAGGACATTCCACACTCCACTCCTGAAAAAAAAACAAAGGTAAAAAAGATCCTCTTTTCATTGAATGTGTGCTAAAGCTGCGAATCTACCTGAAAGATGAAAGGGATACTAAAACACAATCTTGGGTTTGTACTGGTTGTGGTGTGTCCAAGACATTGGAGATCGTTATGAGGTAATTAAAGAATTTTTCAGACAAAATTTAATGATTTTAAAAAATTATCTGTTTATCCTTAATGGCACCCAATACCACCGAGAAGGGGAGGCTGGCAGTGTTAATTAAATGTCAAGAGTGCGGTCTCCAAAGGGTCCTGCAAAAACTACTGAATTTATACCCGTAAACCCCACTAGATGCCTCCTCGTATGATTACAACCTTAGGATTCGCACTGTCATATTAGTCACATGAACAGTTGCGTTGAAACTTAAGTAGGAAGCTAAGGAGGAAAAGTTCATAGATTTGGATCAAAATGCCAAACATGCAGAACAAAACTAATCTAATACATTGCTTTTTGGTTGAAAGTATTAGAGTTTGCTGTATCGAGGAATTAGAAACCAAAAATACAAAAAAATATGAATATGTATTGTAAATTTACTTAGTTTTGGTTCGAAGGTAAAACAGGCTTTTAAACGTATACTGTTTTTGAGGTCTTGATTAATTTGGAAAAATAGAAGAAATTAGCGTTTTCATGATATATATTACTTCACAAGAATATGTCACATTATACACCTTATGTTTTGATTATGCATTTAATGAAAGCACTCGTCAAAACATATCAATTGATGTGTTTGTTTTTCATTGAAATCTGAATACTTTCTATGAAGTTGTAAGCATTAGAAGTTAGTTTTTGTTCACCTGTCTCTAAATATAGGGCATCTGGAAGTCACACGATAAATAGAGTTGGCGTTTTGTGCATATTTGCTTGACTCATCTTTGCCTTTACGTGATTGGTCCATTGTAAGATTAGGGGCATCTTATGTTTAATGCTTTAGTCAGTATTCTCCTCTTCTGAAGAAGATAGTTGGTCTTAGACAAGATGGCGTTGAAGACGGTAAAACAATTCAATTGAAAAAACAACAAGACGCTTTTTAGAAGAAAGCCAGGAAGCCAACAAATCCTTTTTTGCGACTTCCAGTTGTAATTTTTGGGAACTATTGTTTGCTTTCAAGAAGATAAAGAGGGCTATTGGCTCACCCAAATTGCTTGCAGACGTGGCACAAAGTAAGAAATTAGAATAATTGCAAAAAGTAAAGGTATTTCTCTTAAACGAAACTTAAAAAATTTGCCCAGTGGTACTACAAATTATCAAAATTTTCAGATTCTGATCTTGAGTTCGTTTTTAACATAGTATCCAGTGCAGCTAACAATTTTTTCGGGTATGGCAAACAATAGATATTAGATTATTTTGGGCTTTTCCCAACACACTCCCAGTTTCTTAGCAGTTTAACTACTCTAGTTCTGAGCGTCTTCCATGGAGTTTGTCATAAAAAATGAATGAAAGCAGGTAAAAACGCTTGTAAAAACCTACGCACTACATACTGTTTTTTACAACATATTTCAGTCCTCTCAGTTTAAGGCGCACGATCACTCTCATCCGCCTCCATTTCTGACATGATCATGCACTAATTTGTGATTGTTGCGGTAGGACACTCCTTTTTTTAAAGAAACTCGTTTATAAGAAACTGAGTACTGAGATCAATATTGGTTATTTATTGACAAAAGGTTTATTTATTGACGAAACGTGCGATCGTGTTTTATCTTTTGCTGAGATGCAATTATGCTTTTTTTAACAAAAAGGCCTTTCTGACCTTTTCATGACAACGAAAGTCCTAAAGCAAAACAAGAATTTATAAGAGACAATGATGTTATTCCAAAGGATATCTGGAATTTGTGGGGATTTTCAGGGATTTTTAACCCTCAAATCAATGATTTAAAAGTAAGTTATACTTTTGTGGGTGGTTTTGGGTGGTTTTGACCTGATTGTGGGTCGTTTTGGGTTGTTTTGGCTGGTTTTGGGTGGTTTTTGGTGGTTTTGGGTCGTTTTGGGTAGTTCCGTGATTTAGTAAGTACAATATAAAAAGCATTATTGCTACTACTACTGGAGACTTCACGATTTGGTGATAAAGAGAATTCAAGATATATGAACCAAAACTTTAGTACATGGAAATCCATGGAATTTCAAATATATATTATTTCTTGTTTAACAACTAGAGGCTATATACTGTAAAATTTGTTCTGTAAATGCCCTTAATGACACTTTTGGCATACACAAAATGGGAATTACACAGTGTCAATATAATTTGGGCCGTGGCCTATCAATTCGGTCAATGGACAGACAACTGCCCAGAGATGAATGGGCAGAAGAACTTTTTGAATGATCTATTGTTTGTAAACCAATCACAGAGCGTTATTCACAAGGTCAAAATATGATTCATTTACAACTCTCATGATACTTTGTTAAACAATATGCGACTCAATTTTTATGAATCGAAAGTCGTCCTTTGACAATCTGATCATGGGCACCGCAACCTGTTGTCAAGTTGTGGAGGATTATCAGTTTTCGCTTAGTCTTTATACCTAATAACAAGGTAACCATGGAGACCGTATTTAACTTGCCACTAAAAACTTGGTGCCATAAATATTGCGAGTAAAAATGTTGAAATGGTGATAATTTGAAGGCAAAATCGTATAAAAAAGATCGGCAGAAACCAAACAAAACAGGATTTTTTGGTTTGATCTAATAATGAATAGAATGTCTGGTACATCCCTTCAACTCAGCTATTTATGTCCCTCTCATCAATTCTTGAGAGAGTGATGACGCTTGCTGGTGATTTGCGAACTGTTTTCCCTTGCATTTTAATTAATATAATAATCATAACACCATGGCTATTTGCCATCCACGCCATATTGACCAAAAATCAAAATGACAGACGACATTGTCTTGTACACAGAAAATAATCTCTGGCACCATAGAACAACTTTCCACCTTCTGGGTGGCTACCTAACAACCCACCACCTTTTGTTTTCCTAACAAAGAACCTCGATCCCATAGTGTGCCTCAGTCCCATGATTTGTCTGATTTTAGAGATAAATGAGAACAGCTTTTGAGTAGGTGCTGTATAAACTGCAAACTACTAGACCCCAATAAGGTCGTGTAATAATGAATTTGTAAAAGAATAAAATTGCTTTTGGACATTGAACTCGAATTTGTCCTCATTGTAATAGGGCTAGTTTTTCAGGTAGCCAGTCTCATTTTCAAGCTTCAGTTTTTCATTCATTTCTACGTTATTTTTCCTCACTTATTTTCTAATTGTAAGTGTTGCTTACATTATAATACCCTATATCTTATAGGTATCTCTTTTTCGCATTTGTTTAAGGCTGTAATTTCATGTAAGATAATCCTCTATTAGGCACTACCTACATTTCTTGGCATTAAGATATCTCGTACCGACAAATGAGCCGCTTATCATTAAGTTTATTCGTATTGTAGTTATCTGTAGAGTCTCTTATCTATAAATAGAATATTCACGTTTGTTAGAGAAGATTGCTGATTAGACAGAATGTAAGAAAGACAGAGAGAGCTGGAGAAGATATGGCGAGTTGTAGGATAGCGTAGGATAAGTAGGATAGTAGTATTCATAATGTTCATTCACAACCACACCATCATTTTCCATTTTTCAAGTTATTTTCCAAGCAATCAAATTTTCCAGTGTGAATCTACAATTAACTGATCGCTGTTCGTTTGAGGCCAATCAAAGCATTTCCTTGCCGTTTTAAAGGCAGTTTGTCCCCTTGGTGATTGGTTGCTCACTAGAATACCATTGGTCAACTGACTCAATGGAAAATATTTTCTTTTTCAAGAAAAAAAGATGTGCACTGTGCACCAGAGCAAATATAATGCACTTCAGCTGTGGCAAATTGATCAAGATTAGGGCCTTTGTGAAAGAGGACAAATCATTACACATGGAAGGCTGATAATTGCTGTCTTATCTTACTTTAATACCTTACTTTTTGACAAGCCTCGATAATTCTTACGATTTTTCAATTTTGAGCCCAAAAATATTCTTAAATTATTCTTAATTTACAATGTTAGCAATTGGATTGGAAGGTCAAGAGACCTAAGTTAAGTCTTTTTCGTTTACCATTTTGTGATGAGAAGAATCAATCAATTGGTCACGTGATCACTTGATCAAGAGTAGTTACAGAAATTAGCTTTCCTGCTGAAAATTTGCATATTTTGTCAAAAATGCCAAAATTTTGCAGCAAAAATCATGTACTACTCTGCTTTTAGGTAGAAAGAATTGCAATTTGTTTTATGTAGGAAAAATAAATGAAACATGCGAAGTAAATATGAACATTACCAGTTTATAATGAAAAATGTGAAATGGCTATTTGCTGAGTTGTTTTTCCTGCTTGACATCATTCAACCCAAGCTTTGGCACCTGTTCTTGAGTTTAGATATTTGATATCTGTGTGATCGGCTCATTTATTTTTATAGCTATCATTTGTTAATTAAATTAGTTATGTTTGTAGAATTTGTTTGGCAAAATATCAATGAAAAATATGTGTATAAGGAAAGTTAAGTTTGGTTTATGAGAATCATTAGCCACGCGAGTAGTTACAGTGATGGGTTGCACTAGGTGCTTGTAAAATCCCTAGGTGTACTTAGTTTTGGTGTAGAGTGTACTGGGTGCTTGAGAAAGGCTCAGATGTAGCTCATCGGGTACTATCACCCTTGGTAATGTATGTGCAGTACAGTTGAGGGTGTGCATTAGTGGAGGATATTCAGTACATTGGAGGGATGTCATAAGTGCAGTGGAGGGATACCATCAGTACGGTGGGGGGTGTTGAGTACAGTGAAGGGATATCATCAGTAAGGCGATATCCCAGAATTTGTTATATCATTTGAATTATATCATCAGAATTATATCATATAATCAATTATATCAATTAATTATTAATTTGAATTATATCATCAGAATTTGTTTGACAAAATATCAATCACAAATATGTGTATGAGAATCATTATGATGTAAATATACGACCAAAATATACGTTTTATATTTGTATAAATATAAATATACGTGTATGAGAATATATACATGTTTTTTACCCTCTCCTTCGTTTGCTGTAGAAACGCAATCTTTGCCTGTTGCTACCAACAGACACATCCCAATGGAAGTTGTTAACAATACTCCAAAATGTTCTCGCGACGTAGTGAACAATAGTTCTTCTCTTATTGGTTCATCAACTGTCAATGTTGCACCAGAGAATTTGTCGTTATCACCTATGTTGACTATTATTCTGTCTTTTGGACTCGGATTTGTTATTACCTAGTGTAATTGCATTGTATATTAGTTCTTTTGTTGTTGTTTTTTTTACCCTTCATGTTTGCTTATATTGTTTAATTTAGCCATTAAGTTGTTAAACTTATGCTAATGTAAAAAAAGAAATTTCTTTTCTTTCTTTTCTGTAGAAAGGATGGACTGTGATAGGATTAATTATGCACCCTAATTATGCACATAATCTTAAGCCTCGTTTTCACTTGTATATATATTGTAACTCTTATATGATTATTAGTCAATATTTAATCTCAGTTCGAGTAGTGTCTCATTTGTGCATTCATTGAATTACTCTGATGTAACAGATGTTTATTCCTGTTACAATGCCTGACCTTGGTGCTATGAGCATCTGTTGGCGACAAGATTCATTTTCACATTCAACTTTCGCATCACCGGTTGAGTGAAAAATTTTCTGCACGTGAATCGGATACCCCACACCACCATGTGAAAACTTTTTCAGCATGTATAGCTCAGTGTTACATCACAGCAGATTGCTGAAAATCCCGGCACTTTCTCATGGTTGCATTTCATATGTCTTTTTAAACTTTTCTTATGAAAATTGATGCCACAAGTCTCACAATTCACCCGTTCCTGAACTCTCCTCACCACTTTTATAGTGGTAAAATCTTGTTTCATACTTTCCTCAGGTACATTATCACTGCGATGGAAGCTTTCTTTTGCCACAGGTTTGGTATCACCCATTGGGCTACCCGTAGCTGAAATGCTTTCGATATTTGGAACATTCTTCTTTTCAGTGTCCTGTTTTCAACTGATTTTCAAAGTATTTCCGTGTTGTGATAATACTGCCACACTTTGGACAGTGACGGTGATAAACATCAGTATTCGAAAAACATTTGCCTGTGTGTGCCTTTTTCAGCCCACAATTTGAAAGTAAGAAAAGGTAACAACTCTTTTTGGAACTAAATGATTCTGCGATGCATGACGTTTTGCCCTAGAATAAAATTTGAAGGATACTGAAGTTGGGCATAAATCGCAGTGATAATGTTTCCTTAGTGCATTGCATTTGTGACATTGTCTGGTTTCATTGAATTACTTGACAAACCTTTCCGGGTTCAAAGCTTCTCCTACATGGAAAATAGTTTGAAATGAGTCTGATATTTTGTTCCTTATTCCACAAATTGTGTTGAGAACAGAAGAGGACCAACAAGTCCTACTTGATGCATATAATTAAAAAATAATAGAATAACATCATTCATCTGAAAATGTTAATGCTGACTGGCATGCATGGACAACCTGCGATTTCGTTCAATTGATCTATAGAGTTTTTCGGGGCGTAGATTCTAAAAATGGCACTTAAAATACCCCCCAGAGCCAGTAAGAAGTACATTTTACCAAGAGCTGTAATTTTAGGTAAAATTGGTAAAATAGGTAAAATTTCGTAAAACTTCACCCCAATCAGATAAGAAAATGCATATGTTTGTTAGCTGGAGAACACAAAAGCCAAGGAAATAACAAAAGGACAAACCTTATCAATGTGGTGGTTTTGATAATGGTTCAAAAACTCATCCTCTGTTAGTCTGCATGCATCACAAATAAAACAGTCTATGTATGAACATAAAATGAACGTAGGACTTTGTCAATCTCGCCTTAATGCGGTACACACAATGTTTACTTTAGTTAGGTCAACTGGGATTCATTCCAAGTGTACGATTGACAATGTGTTTCAAGCCATCTATTGATTCAAAACATGTCAGGTTGTCATGCATCGATTCAAAGATCAACTCAAGATGCATCAAATCGTTATACATGCGTTTGACCAAACAGTTCAAAGTGTCGTCTTTCATTCCATGCGTTGAGTCACCATGAATCAATATGTCATGCATCAACCCGTTCCACATTAAATCGCTGTACATCAACCTAACACTTTTAGATGCATTGATCGATCAATCGTGTTTGCTTTGAGCTTGCGTTGTGCTTGCGTCATGCTTGAATCATGCTTGCTCCCTTCTTGAATTGTGCTTGCTTCTTGCTCTGAGCTATAAGAAATTCGTGCTTGCTTTGGCAGAAATTACACTAAGTTGTAATTCATTCAGGGGGTAGGGCAAAATCAAAACCTAAATAAATAAAAGACAACAGGCATATCATTCACAGGTCGTTACTTTCATCTTTTTCAAACTTCCCCTTGAAATATTCTCATTCTTGGATTTTGTGTGTGGCATGGTCATAGGATTTTGAAACTAGTGATTTCAAAAAAATTTCAGACTTTTTCTGAAATTGTTTCTGTGAAATATTGAGCGTCAGAATACAGTGGCTTCTCTTCTCGGAGAGGCTTTAAGAATCATAAATGATGGAAATTCACCGTCAACGCGGTCAGGGTAAGAGATTTTATTTTCTCAGCTATATGGTGCACAACATATCCATGTTGGGCAGGGCCTGCCCTTTGAAATCATTCCTCTTTTAAAAGAACAAAGTTTGTAAGAACACTCAGGCTGAGACATCGTAATAAAATAAGAACATTTCAAGAACAAGAAGGGTAAGCTGACAAGCGCGCATACACGCTTTTATTCTTATAAGAACACTTGGCTTCCTTGGCTTCGTTTTCAGCCTGCCTTACTTTTGAAGTGATTTTTCACGAATTTGTCAGCCCCTACCCTTCTCGAAAACATGTTTTAAAATGCGTTTTTAGGCAAGTGCCTCATGCTGGTGAACGTCTCTTGTGTTTATCTCAGATTATTTAACTTTTTTTCTGGCATGAGCATTAGTATTAGTAATTAGACTTCCAAAAAAATGGAACATATTAAGAACAAAAATAAGAACACTCAGCGTTACAATCTCCTGTGGGCAGTATTTAAATCCCTGAATGATGGAAACACAGCTCCCCCAGTACAAAGTTGGTCAAAAATACCCAAGTTCATTTAGAATCAAGGAATAAGAATTATGATCAAGAGTCAAGTGAAAAGGTTGCTGATACAGTATGCAAAAACATGCAAGTGACATGACAAATAACATTTTGTTCCCTGTAAATTATGTTGTTGGATGAATTCAAAGGGAAATTCAGATTAATTTTCATCAATATCAAAACTTTTAGTTATGAACTGTTGATAGTTATGAACTCTTGATAGCCTTCACCGTGATATGCAATATGAAACCCTATATGTCCATGCCCTGCCCGGCCTTGAAATTGACAGAATGTTAACAGGTAAAATTTTACTTCCAGTGGCAATGTTAGTGATTCTGGTCTCGGGAGGCAAACACCTGAAGAAAGGACATCAGATGGGGCTTCAGGAGTACCAGGTAATGAGCAAGTTTGGCTATTTATCTATTAAATCATTAAGAACACCGTAACAGAAAAATTTTATGATCATGATCATTGCCCTTGAATATTTTTCTTTGAGCTGAAAGTCCCGAAAATTAATCACCATATTACTGTCATTTATCGTATTTAAATTAGATGATTCTGCTCTGTAATGTAGCAAGTTATCGTTTATCCGAATTTTGGGCTTATTCGAAAGACCCTCCGTAAAATTCAGTTTAACCTGTTTGGATAATCGAGGATGTACTGTAATACTACTAAAACCCGGCTTCTGACTTTTTCAAGAGCTGGGAATGAGAAATACTGTACATAAACAACTGGCTAATGCATTATAATCGTGCAGTTCTGATGCATCTATATAGACTTTTGTTTCCAAATAGAGCTCAAAGACCTAGTCAACTGGTGGCGTCAGATTGACCTGGTCGGAGTACATCCGAAAGAGCAGCAGAGAATTTCAGGTGATTCTCCTTTTACTTTAGGTAAATAAGGCCCTGAATTGCCTCCTTTATCTCATTTTGTATGATATGGGTCGCATCCTTAAACTAAGTCGTCTGCCAAGTTCAAAAAAGGCTCGGATTCTCTTGTGATACTAAAAAAACACATTTGTTTTCCTGGCTTTGCTGACAAGATTTCTGTTAAAATTTAGCTGAAATGACTGTAGAAACAGAGATTGAATGTTTCTGTTTCTATAAGGCTTTCTCACAATTTGTTTTGGAAGTCTTTCACTGCTATGGCTGAACCAAGGAAAACAGATTGTCTTAAATCTTAATTCTTCTTTCTTTTGAAACCAAATGTGAATTCTGCATTAGCTTAAATATCTTTAAATTGTAGGAGATATTTTCCGAGCCTTGGTGCTGCTAGAAGACCAGTCCAACGGCGATCAGGAACACCAAATAGACCGTATTTTTCTACTCCAAGCAAGCACTTGGACGCACGATGTACCTGTATTGGCTTCTACAGAAGACAGCACAACACCAAGTCGAAACCACCTCAACAATCTGAGACTGGCTTGCTTAGGAAAAAAGCGAGTGGTTTTTTATAAAAAATGGTGACAATAATCATTTTGTGAAGAAAATGGAAGAAGAGTATCCAAAGCATATTTCCCAGCAAGGTGCTGTTGAAATTATGCGAACAATGACTGGGGGAGGAACTTGCCATTGCTTATCATTGATTCCACTGGGGCCAAAAGGTTACGCTATTCAAGACTTAAAGAGTATATTTGGTGCTGCTACAGTTTATGTAAGACCTGTACAGAGTAATCTTGATTGCTCAGAGGTGAAAGGGAACGATGCCTGTTATTGTCAATTGCTTGCGTTGTGGGGCAGATGTTCCTCTAAATGACCTTCGAGAATATTTAAGCTCTGACAAATGTCTACAGGATTTTGACGATGATGTTCTCCTGGTGGATTCAATTGCCGACCCCAATCGCCTTCAAACGCATAATTCCAATGAGCAAATACAAGTTGAATCTGCACAAAACAGCCGACCATCCTGCAGTCATCCTACCTCAATATGTCGTGATTTTCGGGCAGAAGTTGGTGTTTTGCATGAGATGTTCCCAACTCTTCCATTTGAAGAGCTGGACTTGGTTGCTAGGAGGAACAGTGACATAAGCGAAGCGGTGGAACATATAATGGGGCAAGAGAATAAGGTGAAATCAATAGAACACATCTTGGCAATGTTTAAACAAGATGTTACAGAAGAAGAAATCAGTTGCTCTGTGGACAGAGACAATATGTGCTGCTATGCTTTGGCGTTCTACAAGAAAATAAAAGCAGAGCAGAACAGCAAACTGACAAAAAAGATGGTAGTACCATTTGAAGGAGAAGAGGGCCTAGATGTTGGAGCTCTGTCAGTTGAGTATTACTGATAGCTCTAGAGCAACTCAAGAAAAGAATGTTCCAGGGAGGAGAGGATCGAGTAGTACCAATTAAAGACAGTACTAAATTGATGTATTTTTCGATTGGGAGGAATGATGACTGCCCATTCGATTAAGCAAAATGGGCCTGCTTTTCCCTGCATACACCCAGCAGTGTATAGTTACATGGTTTCGAAAACAGAGGAACTTGGAGATCTCTTGTCAAAGAAGGACATTCCTCAGACCGCAGCACTAAGACAGTTATAAAATTGATAGATGAGCTGGACCAATGTGACAAAGAAGAGGCTGTAGCTAAATGTCTTGATAATGACACAGCATGGACATTGATCGCTGCTTCCCATTGGCCTGATACAATGCAAGTGAATCTTAAAAACAAAGGTGCACAAAATTTCCACTATTTTCTGTTTATTTGAGTAATAGCTATTATGTACAAATTTTTTTTAAGAGTCATCTGTCGTCATTTTCAATACTGGTGTATTTTAAATCTATCCATGTTTTCTGAAATTCTTGCAGCGTACCTTATTACCAATCTTGTCGAGCATGAAATTGTCTGGAATCGCAAGAGGGAAATCGATGAAATGTGCAATGGACTTGACACAGTTGGTTTACTTCGGATCATTAAAGCAAACCCTGATCAATGCAAATCTTTGTTCTGTTTTGATGCCAGCAACAAGATTGGCCCAAAGGAGTTTGCAGATTGTTTGGATAAAAGCATTAAACCTTCAGCAGAAAAATTTGCTGAAAATCAGGCGTATGAATGGTTTAAGTCCTACATTGAGGAAGATAGGATAGATGAAAGATACCAATCTGGTTCTAAATTAAAATCTCTACTCCAGTTTGCCACTGGGTACCAAGTGCCACAGCCTGGAGAGCAACTTCCCAAAATAAAGATTCAATATCACATCAATGACGATGAGTTCAAGCTGCCAACATCCCAAGGTTGCTTCCAAATTCTCACCTTGCCAACTGTTCTTTCTTCACAACGCCATTTTAACGAGATGATGGATGTTGCGCTTACATTTGAAAGCAACGGATATCAAAGGCTTTGATATGAATCACACAGATTGTTGCTTATAATTGACATTACAGATAGCTGATCAACATAAAAGCGCTATTATGCTTCAAAATACAAGATCACTGTTCATGTTCTGTTTTTTCGCTTATTGCTACATCCATACATGGGTTTAATTGAATGGGGTTTACTGTATTCCAAACTTTTTCTTGAAAATAGGGTTAGTGAAGCAGAGAGGGCGTATTAGTGCTTTTAGGGTAACTGAATCTTTATCATAATTCACTCCAATTTTGTTTATTTCTACTTTGTGTTGCTTTATAAATCACCAAGCAGTAAGTTTGCCTTGCCTTACCTATTTCCTTACTTAAACTATATTTTTTGGTTCCTGATACAATGAAAGAAGTAAAACTAATAAATGTTATTTGGTACAGGTTCAGTTTTGTATGTGTCTGTGCAATCATTGGAGTCCAACATCATTGAAAAATTCATTGAAACATTCAAGTTTTCCTGAAATAAACTCAACTACATTGGTATAAATATCCACCGCAAAAGATTGACTTTCTCCTAGTGGGTCGCATTCTTATCTCAGCAAAGCCATATTTTCTTCATCTAGATGACAATTTATCTTTGGTATCGCCACACTTTCTGTTGTTTTTTCCTTAACAGGCAACCCATTCCAATCTATTCCATATTCATTCCAATTTCCCTAAGAACATAAGTAACAGAAAACTGGTTGTTAATTTTATCCAACAAAAAACAAATAATCATCTTTAGTTGGGGTGGTCCTGTAAATTGAAATATACACATCTGTAACTCATCTTGCTCTAAACTGGAGGATCTTTGTGATGAGATCCAAAGTTGTACTGGAGATTTGTTTCCTTCCGTAGACAAAGGATGCATATCCCATGCAGCCCTAGACATATCCAAATGTTTATTAACGCGAGGGATGTAAACATAGTGTAGTGCAAATAAATAAATCTTGTTCGAATTATCCAGGAGCCCTTGATCTTCAAGGTAACAGAATGTGTTATAGAAAACCTTAGTGCAGCCAGTAAAAAGGTCCCTCCAAAGCTGTTCTATTCGATGATTGTGACAGGTTTTTCCTGCAATGAAGCTTCCCCTGTCCGGCCCTCTCAAAGGATGATTTAACATATACCATGCCACATCTGTGTTCTCTACCCCCCGGTCTCCTCTAACTCTAGAAGGCAATCCATACATATCAACTGCTGTCAAAAACTGGCCAAGCACTGTTGCAGCCCTGTTGTTGTCACTGCACTTTAGAAGACGACTTTAATCATCAATGCATCCATGGATTACAAAAGACCATCTGAATTAGGTCAATGGATTTTCAAAACTTTATATCGTGAAAAAAATGCTAAAGAATTGATATACACGTTTTTTTGACAAGATAGTGGTTTATAAGAAAGTGGTGCTTAACATCTTAGAAACTTAAGAATGTTCAATTCTTCATTCTTGAAACTTTAGAAAATTGTGTTTTATATTTTCACTCTTAATGCTCTGTATTCTGTTTTCCTCTTCTGTTCAGTTTTCCTCTTCTGTTTTCCTCTTCTGCTATTACACAAGTCTTGTGACTATTTTCTATGGAAAACGTGGTATTTGTGCAACATATACACATGCATTTGCAGAAATACTGCATTCCAAAATTTTTTTCTAAGAAAGTCACAAAGAAACCTACCCAAAGAAAACTTTTTTTATAAAATAAAAACCTGTATATGACATAAACAACCACTTTTCACTTGTTTTATCAGAAACATTTTTCTATGTATCGCATTTTTTCTTTTTACTATCAAACGAATTATGAAAACACATTTTAATTTCCTAATTGGACAAAGTATCAAAAACGAAAAATCACCTTATAAGTTTATGGTTTCCGTCTAGATGCCATAAAGAGAGTGGACCCCGCACTGAGTAGACTCTTCAGTGAACAATGTTGAGCTGTAAGGAGTGCAAGAAAACTCCTTCGGGATCGTTTCTGCACATGGAATATCTGATTCTGTCCCACTGTACCTTATAATCCTTTGCAGAAGAAGTCCTTGCATTCTTTTGATGCCACAATTAGAGAAATCGTTTGTGATTTCTGAGATAACATTGTCTAATTGGTCATCAGAAATAACCGTGTAACGTGGGATACCCTCATGAATGTTAAACTCAGCCATTCTGCGTTGCACTGAGCGACGACTCACAGAAAACATTGAAGATAATTCATTTGTTGTAAATAATCATTGATCAGCGACAGCGCTCTACTCAATGCTGTAACAACCTGGAAGCGAAGAGGCTCGATTTTGTTCTATGGCAAAGTTGTTTCTATAAGCCGCTCCCGATGAAATGACAAAAATCCAGGGTCTCAACCTTCATCACAGAGCCTTCTTAATTCCAACAAACTGTGTCTCGCATATGATGCAAAAATTTGTTGAGGAGACTCGTCAGCAACCTGTCTTTTGAAAACCACTTTTGATACAGATACAAAAAAATATCAACAATCACTCTACAGTACAGTACAACAGTACTGATTTTTTTAAAATCAAACAGCGGGGGACAGGAAACTCATTTGAATAATTGTGTTACAGATTTTCCATTGATTTCATTTTCTTCCAGCCGTCAACCATAAATTGCGAGAAGTTATTACTGGCCAGTTTTTCAACATAAAACATTGAAAACCTGATAAAAATGTTTATTCCATTCACCATATTATATACTCTTTTTTTTAACAAGCAGCAGGTCAATAAGCAACTAAAGGCTGAGATTTGCTCAAATTTTTGGTTGAAATAACTTTCTTTAT
The DNA here is from genome assembly GCA_014526335.1 of Chrysaora quinquecirrha. Classification (NCBI taxonomy): domain Eukaryota; kingdom Metazoa; phylum Cnidaria; class Scyphozoa; order Semaeostomeae; family Pelagiidae; genus Chrysaora; species Chrysaora quinquecirrha. Next base: position 2,706,670 of record JACTAT010000049.1, read on the forward strand.
GCAATACATCATTGCAAACTTGTCAGTTACATTGAACCGAATGAAAGGGCCAACACCAGAGTTTTTAGGGGGTAGCCAGTCATTCTGTGAGGGCTGAAAGACCAGATACGTTAAGTAACTTCAAGGGCTGGACCGGAATTGAAGTTGCTTATTAAATAAAAGTGTATAGAACTCAAGAATGAGAAAATTTCAAGGGGAAGGTTGAAAAAGATTTAAGTTACGACCTGTGAATGATATGCCTGTCATCTTTTATTTATTTAGGTTTTTATTTTGCTCTTTTTAACCCCCCTGCCCTGAATGAATTACAACTTAGTGTAATTTCTGCCAAAGCAAGCACGAATTTCTCATAGCTTAGAGCATGAAGCATGCACAATTCAAGCAGCAAGCAAGCACGATTCAAGCACGATGCAAGCACGAAGCAAGCACGAAGCAAGCACGAAGCAAACACGATCAATCGATGTATCTAAAAGTGTTAAGTTGATGTACAGCAATTTAATGTGCAACGGGTTGAGGCATGACATATTGATTCATGGTGACTCAACGCATGGAATGAAAGACGACACTTTGAACTGTTTTCTCAAGGCATGTATAACGATTTGATGCATCTTGAGTTGATCTTTGAATTGATGCATGACAACCTGACATGTTTTGAATCAATGGATGGCTTGAAACACTTGGAAGGCTTAATATAAAGGTTTGGAGTTTTGCATTGTTGATTTCTTTTGCGACCATTTTTGTCATACATATACCCACATACAATGTGCCCATGCTCTACCAACCAAACTTTGTTGTTTTGTCTTGATACCAAATCATCATCTGCCCCAGATATCAAAATGATATTCCTGATAAAAGGGTCTGAAAGAACAAAAAGTTAATTTTCAGACATTCAATGTTATTTTGTGTGACCCCAACCATCAACATGCAAATTTTTCACAAATCAATTCAAATTTCTCTTAAAGCCATTCACCGTAAATCAGCAAAGCTTTAAGAGAGATTAGATTTACTTGTGGGAAACCCCTTTTTAAAGATAGGAAAAATCTTAGCAATTTTAAGCTTTTCCAGACAAATCCCCATAATAAAGGATTCATTGACCAATTTAGAGAGATCTTTTGAGATGAGTATATCAAGGATTTTTAGAAGTTTCACTGAAATACTGTTCAGCCCACTGGATTTGACATTTCTGAAAGATTGAATCAGAGATGAAATCTCTTCTGGTCTGCAGGGAGATTTGAAAAATGATTCCATGGTTGGATTGGATAAGTAATCTGATGGAGATTTTGGTGTTGTGGGAATTTTCTTTCTGTTATTATTGGCAACATTAGTAAAATAATTAATAAATTCATTAGTTGTTCAACCATATTTTGAAAAGCTGAGCTTTTTGAATAGAACTTCGTAAATCTATTACTTAGGTCTTTGTGCATATGTTGCAGCTCATGGTACTTAGCAAATACCAATGAGAAAGAAAATAAAAACCAAGAAGACAGAAAAATTGAATATACCACAACTCCAAAAATCAAATTCCTAGTCCAATTCCCAATGGCGTGGAGAGGCGCGTTAACTGTTTTATTGTTACTTTCGTATTTTTCGCAAGTTTATGAAGACCTAAGTAAAAGATCTAAACAAGAATTCGTAACATTAAGACTAAGTAATCGAAATAATGCAGAAAACAATCTTGGATTGTGAAAATCTGTTTCAAAAAAGCGAAAAGTTTTACCTTCGAGTGCAAGCATTTTCATGTCTTTAACAGAGTGCTTGCTGAGCAGTGTTGCTGGTGGCTTTCCTAGATCTTGCCATATTCTGAACAGTACTATGTTTTTGGGCTGAAATCTGCATTTAAAGAAAGGCATTGAGGTTTAATTAAATGCAGGAGCAAATTAGAATAATAACAAGTGCACCCCAGTTCGTCATCTCTTTTGCCTCTAATATCCTACCCTTGACCCTGCCCTTGTGAGGACCTATGAAATTCAACACTAAATCGAAATCATTTTAATTCTAAGTTTTTAGTTTAAGTTTTAGACTTCATTTGTTTTTAACTGTATCTCATTATTCCCAGTTTTCCACAATCAGTAGGCATCTAAACTGTGTATGGATGCTTTTGGTACTCTGAGCCAGGTAGGATATCCAGAAGTGAGTAGTCATACCCACTATCTCTTTTGTCTATCTGTTCAAGTACTTGATCTCTGTAGGGTCAACTCCCAGGTCAAAATATAACTGTGCTTGTCTTGCAATTGACCCCTTTCACAATTCAAAATGAGGGTGAGGCGCCTTTTCAGAAATGAGGCTAACATTGTTTCGCGATTGCCACAGTCGAAGAAACCTTGGCTTGAGTTGGTGGTGGAAAGATTTCAACAGATACTGCAAGCTTTTCATCGAAAAAAATGGATCAGTGCTACTCGTTTTTTCCTGAAGGTAAGTCTATTACTTGTCTTGAAGACTTAGGAGCGTTAAATGTAAAGCAATTAAAGAGAATTCTATCGGGTTATAAGGAGAAGGTTTCTGGTGTCAAGGCCGATCTGGTCTTACCTGTTTACGCAGTATTTTGTCGGATAAAACAGCAAGCAGAAGATTTCAAAGATCTCAACAGCTCCCTTCATTGGAAAACGAGCAACTTTGTAAATACGATGATATTTTCAAGTCTAAGTGCATCCATTTACCATGGATCTCCGAGGAACCCTAGAGTCTACTTTCATTCAGTTGTATGATTACCTTGTTGTAACAACATCGAAATTCAAGCATATAACGTTGAAGAGCACATCTTATAAGAAGCTGAAAGCATTCCTGTTCTTTTATGAAGGTTACATAAAGAAATTTTCAGTGGCAAAGATGATAATTTTACTATTCTTGATGTACGTATGAAGGCGTCAATTAAGAACATCTTGTACAAAGTTTTGATTATTCTTACAAATTCTACTGGTGATGTCTGTTGTGCTGCCTGTACATGTCCTGCTGGTGCTGGGTTGAGTGGCTTTGGCAACTGTAACCATGTTGGTGGTGTTTTATTTGCTTTAGAGGATTTCCACCGGAAGGGGTACCAAAATGCCCTGAAGCCGTCTCATGCACATCAAAGTTATCAGCCTGGAATGTCCCTTCTTTATTTGCATCAATCTCTCCTGCTGCGATTGATGAAATAGTAATTCAGAAAATTAAATTTGGGAAAGATAATCAAAAGTTTACAAAACAAAAAAAATATCTGTGTTGATCCTTGTCCACCTAAAGGAATTAAATCAATCAAGTCTTGAAAAATTGAAATCAACCCTTGCTTCGTGCCAACCCAACAGCTGTTTTTTTTTTTCATTTCATGCCATCAACAAAGTACCATCAGCAAGCTCAACATCCCTCACAACAGAAACGGTTCCTTCTTTAGATTCTCCATTCGGAAATTCATTTGTTCAGTTGTCTCTCAGCGAAGAGTCATGAGATTCCTTGGCATTTAGTGATGATTAGGACATCTCTTGTAATCACTTCAAAGAAATGATGGACTTTCATGCTAAAGAAAACATGGTATTAAGCAAAGCTAAAATGTTTGAAATTGAAAAAGCAACTTGTGTTCAGTCGACAAATGAAAACTGGAAGAGATACAGAATTTATCGAATCACAGCATCAAATTTTTATTCTGCAGTTGTCAATAGAGTCTAACCGTCATCAAAGTTAAAGTCTATGTTCTATTCATCATTCTCCTCAGCAAGTACCAAACATGGGCAGGTTTATGAGCCACATGTTCATTCCTTGTATGCAGATCATATGGTTAGAGATGGTTTTGAAGATATATCTGTTGAAGAACCAGGCCTTATCATGTCAAATACCCATTCATATCTTGGTGCATCTTTGGATGGTAATGTCAAGCATAATGGGACCACTTGGGGACTGGAGATCGAGTGCTCTTTTTCCAAGTACACCTCTTCTCTTTCTGAGGCTTTGGCTGATAAAAAGTTTTTTCTGACGAAAGAAGATAAAGTTGAGCTGAAAAGAAGACACAGTTATTTCTATCAGATTCAAGGCCAGATGTTTTGCTCAGGTTTAAGGAGGGTCGATCTTGTTATTTGGTTTGGAGACAATGAGCAATTGTTTATTGAGTCAATCAATTACGACGAAACTTTTGTACAAAATTCTATGCTACCACAGCTGCATTATTTTTATTGTAGGGCTGTTTTGCCTGAATATTTTTCAAAGAGTAAAACGAGGTCTTGAGTTGTATATACACGGTTGTTGGAAAAAATTTTCTCCTTGTAAATAGAAATATTGATGTGTGATAGTTTATGTTGTTTGTTTTTGATATTAGAATATTTATGATAACGATTTTTGAAAAAGAATTGATTAATAAGTATTATGATTAATGAAAATAAGTAGTTTTTCTACTATGTAATAATTAGTATACAATTGTTAATTCTATAAAGCTAACTGAGAATTTACATTGAATATGATTAGATGAGAAATATATATGCTTTCTACAAATAAAATATAAAACAATAATCTTGTTAAAACTTACTTATTATCTTCTGCAGGCATTACAAGAACAGGCAAAAAATTGGTTAATAAGCAGCAAACAGTGAAGATTTGGTCAGCAACTGGACATAAGCTCAAGGGCAAAACACCATCCAGAATGTGGTAATTTTTCACCCTTCCAATGGCTCTCTCTACATGAATCCTTACTGCTGCAATGCGTGCAGTTTCTTCAGTGAACATTTCAATGAACAGAGTAAACAGTCAGTAGTTGCACTAAAGGCTTGTATGATGTTACCAGCTTTATTACTTCAAAAGCCATCACAAGCTTCCAAGGCCAAAGATCACTCTCTGAAGCTAGAAAAGAGATTAATTATGTTGAGAGTGGGAAAGATATTGGATTTACTAAAAGAAGGCAGAGAGATCCACAAACGTCTGATTGCATCTCACTCAAAAAGAACTGATGATCAAAATGTGAAAATCTTTCCAAGGCTCATTATACAAGGAAGGGTCAATGCAGCTCTTAGATACCTAGATGAAAATGGAAACTCTGGTGTTTTATCGTTGTCTTAAGAAGTGCTTGGGGAGTTAAGAGAGAAGCACCCTAAACAAGCCAGGGTTAAGCCTTATACCTTATTATCAGGTCCAATCAATCAGGTATCACCAGGTTTGTTTGACCAAATAAAGGAGGATATGATCTTAAAAGCAACAATGCACACAAAAGAGGCAGGTGGACCTTCAAATTTTGATGCTGACCAATATCGAAAAATCCTCTGCAGTATAAACCTTAATACAGTTGGCAAAGAATTAAGAGAGCAAATAGTCATCATGGCAAGAGCTCTGTGTACGAAGAATCTGGACCCAAGATGTTTGGAGGCCTACTTTGCATCAAGAGTCATCCCATTGGACAAAAAACCAGGTGTTAGGCCAATTGGAATTGGGGATGTTATCAGACGTATAATCAGGAAAGCAGTATCAGGTCTATTAAAGGCCACATTGCTAAAACGAGGAACTAGCGGAACAACCACGGAACAATCACGGAACTAGCGGAATGATCACAGAACTAGCGGAAAGACCATGGAATGACCAGGAACGACTGCTGAAATAGCATTCTAACTGGTGGTTGTGCTCTAACTGGTACACATGTTGAGAACACATTGGATCGTCAGGACCACGCCCATATATCTCAAATTCATCTTAAAATCTAGGGTACCAGCCTTGAGAAAAAAAAGCACCACAAAAAATCAATGAGCCTAAATTTTGGCCTTTCTTCGGATCTACTTGACGTCAGCGTGACGTCACAATACCTTTATCTCACCCAAAGCCCAACGCGGCCAATAGCCCTCCCACAATTCTACCTAACAACGTTTGTTCCACGATTTATCGGATTATTTATGGGATTGTCAGTTTGCCCCCACGGTTGTCCCAAACTTTTTAATGAAAGCTTTCCCTTATTGAATCCCATTCAGAAGTGACGCATTTTTGCCAAAAGTGCCATTTTGCTCAAAAGTGCCAAATCAGATGCACCAGCAACTACTTGGACAGGACAGGTCTCCCCAACAAATGGTGGGTTACCAGGAATCTGACCGAAGCGTGTTTCCCGGTAGTAGCGTTTGCATTTCTTTATTTTTCTGGATCAAGTATAATAACCAGCCTCAAGAAGCATAAAACAAAAAAATGTGCCCAAGATGTTTTAAATGAAGCCTGATGCATCATAACAATTCATGAACAAACATAACAATAATTCAAAACAAAACAAATCATTAATATAAATGTAAATCAAATGAGACGCAAATGTAAATCATTCTTGTTCTCAGTCAACGGATTCATTTCAGAAACCGTTTCTTCAATTCATCAAAGCTAATCTACGGGGAAGCATTTCAGCCTAAAGTTACGGAATTATCTTTATACCTCCTAAAACAAAATGCCAAGAAGATTGTGAAATCCAAGAAAAACATTGTCACAATTTTAATTTAACAGCTCAGTTCCCCTATTGCTACTACTATATAAAAAATATTCCTTAAAATCAAATGAATATATGAAAGAGTATACAAAATCTTTGCGAAGCAAGTAAAAACTTGGGAAGACAAAGGCAATTGATCATTGATCAAAAAAACATTTGTAGTCAGTAAAATTTAAACTAATAAAGCTTCTGTACAAAATAAAGCTTCTTTGGTCTTCCAGAGTAAATGTAGGCACCATTACGACGTGCACTTTCAATTGGTACAACATTTGAATTGAATGTACAAACAAAGTTTCTTCGGGTTCCATCTGGCTTACTTCTCATTTCAAATTCTTGAGGGCTGTCTAATAGAATCTGAAAAATGACTTCTGTTTTGTCAATCTCAATCTCATTTTTTATTAATTTCTTTCTCTGCATGACATTGTCTTCTTCAGGTTCTTCAACTCCTTCTATTATCAATTCGTCTGCTTGGCTTTCTTCCTGTTGCTCAATAAAATCACCATAAATATCAGCATCAGGGGAATCAGCATTCTAATAAAGATGAAATTGATATATTATAAATGAATATGACTTATTTGCAATACATGATATTATGTTTTAAATCACTGCTTAAGTCTGAAGGGTGAATCAAAAACACCATTGGACTTATTTACCACCAAGGGTTTGACAAAGATTTGGATTTTGATCAAAATTTCAATACATCGAGATTTCGATACAAAATTCGTATTTTTTTTTTAATGCTAGTATTGTTGTGTGTGTGTGTGTAAAAATTACACCTGTGGTTGTTATTAATTCTCGAGAAAAAAACCCTTTGTATTTCACACAAATATCCTTTTTGGAGATGCAGACTTTGACACAATATGGAGGGAGAAGAATCACACTCATCCTTAGAACATAGGACCAAAAATTGATATTGTTATCCACAACTGCTGACCAAACTTTCTAATGAATAACAAGGATATTTTCAGTCGTTTCTCAGAATTTGCTGGTGAGTAGCGTATATTAATAGAATCACAACAATTAAACTTTTTGTTGCAAAGTTGTTCAGCAAAAAAAAAGTCAGAATTTTTAATGAGTAGCTTATTCTTTTGCTACTACCGTGATATTACACAACTTCAAGCACTATTCTTGGGGTCCAAATGATATAGTTAACTGGTAATGATATGGTTACGTTTTTATCAAAATTTATTTTGGTTTTTTTCAAACTCTTCATAAAATTCTTAATTGCATCAATTTGAAATATTTGGATATTGATTCTTAACAAGTTTTGCCCTACACCCTGTGCACAGGTTCTTGTAAATGTTAATGCAGTCATGGCCAGTTATTTTCAAAACCACCAACAGTCACTGCAATATGATTTGAAGTTGATATACCTAATCCACTAATAATCCAGCAAGCTCTTGGTGTCAAGCCATGGCTCTGGTATTGTTAGTTCATCTACATATGAGATTCTAGCAGCTGCTGCTAAAAACACCATTTCATTGTCACATTATCCTATTTTTGTAGGAAACTAAGCTACTCAGGATATAACAGTGAAAACTATTCAATCAATTTTGAATAAGAAATACAGTAAGTATGCATTTTTACCATAAATTTGTCATTTACTGCATAGACAAGATATCATATGTATTGTTCATCTTTCAATTTTCTTTTTATCTCATATCTGTCTTGAAATTGGTAAATTATTTTATATTTTTTGCAATGTCAATGGCTGCAATGGCAACTGTTAATTAAATACTTCTCCGTTTGAAATTTTCAGCAAGAACTGAAAATGCTGTTTAGTAAAACATTTTTTTAGAAAATTCAATCAAAACAGTCACTCTATCGCCTCCAATCATTGCAGGAAAAGTAGTTTACCTGATCCAATCTTGTTGTCATTTGAAAATTATTAATGGTTTCTTTAATTCTCTTGTGTAACCATAGGATCAGTCTTTGACAAAGTGAGTGTGGAATACTCAAAATATGAGACAAAGTTTCTTGTGGAGGGATGGCCAGACAATGTACCATTTCGCCAGCCAAACAAACTTGGCAATGCTCAGCATCATTCGGTTTATCAAGCAAGAGATCAAATCCTTTTCCAGCCAATCATGCTGACACAACCTGCAAGCAGTGGAGAGGGGCAGAAATTGAAAACATTGAGACATATAGGGGCGGTCAACGTGACGTCACTCGACATGTCATGTGACCTGTTGGTGGCGCTGGTGGGCAAAAGATCAACAAGCGCCATTTGCATTGCAAAGGCAGTGACGGGTTCTGAGCTTTTAAGACTTCTTAGTCGGAGTATTCGTGTGTTTCATTGCTATATACTTGCAAAATTACTTGTTTATTTCTAAATCTTCGAGATGGTTAATAGTTGTATCATAACTGGATGTGCAAATCGGCAAGCAAAAGGATCGAAGTTGAGTTTTAGTCGTTTACCTAAAGACCTGGAAAGAAGAAGACTTTGGTTAGCAGCAATTAATAGAAAGGATTATAATCCCCCTCTTGAAAGCGATGTTAGAGTTTGTGGAATTCATTTTATTAATGGTGAGTATATTTTTTAACCTTAAAACTGTACATCTTCGTTCTATTTTCATGAATTTTCGTATGTTTTCGAGCTGTGAAGAAAGGGCCTAGAGTCACAGTCAAGGATAGAACTAGAATTACCAATGATACCCGTTGCCTTTTTTTGCAGGTGTGGCGTCAACTGACAAGCGCAGCCAAGATTATGTGCCTACCCTTCATCTTGGCTATGAGAAGAGGACAACATCATCTTCAGCTTCAAGTCAAGCCAGATATGAAAGAGGTCTGAAGAGAGAAGTTTTGAAAAAAGTTGAAGAGCTGGAGGAGGAAGAAGAAACTGAAAGACTGCCTACTGGTCCACAATTTGCTGAATCCAGTGTCCATGAGTCATTTCAGATTATGGAGAGTGTTACAGAGGATTGGAATGAGGGTGTTTGGAAGGTGTAAGTCATGGGGAGTGTTTAGAAAAATTGGAAAGGTTAGAAGAAAGGGTGGAAAGGCTTAATTCCGAGGTGCATAGTTTGAGAATGGAGAGAGATATGATGAGAGAGCAGTTGAAGTCATCAAAGTTTGGTGTTCAGTTTGTTAATACTGATGAAAAGGCACAATTTTTCACTGGTTTACCATCTTTGGCTTGTTTCTTGTGGCTTTTCAATTTTGTCTGTGATGTTTTGCCATCTTCCACTGTATTGGCTCCTAGAGATGTCCTTCTCCTTGTTTTCATGAAATTGCGCTTGAATCTTCTTAACCAAGATCTTGCATATCGATTCCAGATTAGTAAAGGGACAGTGTTCAATATTTTAAGTGCTGGTCTGCCAAGTATTGCAAGGAAAGTTTCTGGATTGATTCATTGGCCTGATAAAGAAGATGTGTTACGCACATTTCCTAAAGTTAACCCTGATGTAAAGTCATTATCGATTGCACAGAAATCTTCATCGATCACCCAGGAAATCTTGAAGCAAGACAGCTTAGTTGTTCAAACTACAAGCGCAACAACACATTAAAAGTTTTAATTGGAATTTCACCTACAGGTGCTATAATTTTCCTTTCCAGGGCATATGGTGGAAGGGTATCAGATAAAGTTATTACCCAGAGAAGTGGATTTTTAGATTTGCTTGAGTTTGGTGATCAGGTCTTGGCTGACAGGGGCTTTATTGTTGCAGATGATATTGCCAGTCACAATGCCTCTTTGATTATACCAGCATTTACTAAAGGAAAGAGCCAACTAAGTCAAAAGGAAGTTGAAGTTAGTCGGAAAATTGCTAGAGTGAGAATTCATGTTGAAAGGGCTATTGGACGTATCAAAATTTTCAAGATCATTAGTACTCCAATGCAGTTAAATATGGTTCCACATTTTGACAACATCATGACCATCTGCTCTGCAATCACAAATCTTCATCCAAAGCTTGTGAAGTAGTTATATTGTTTACATCTTTCACCATTCCACTTCTCTGGTAATTACTTTTCTCTTACTTCTGAAGTCAGCCCTGGCTTGGTATCGATATGAAAGGAAGCAAACAGGTTTGAATAGTTCTTGAGCTGTACCAAACTTCAAGATTGCAATAAACAGTGGAAACATTTTTGGGCATACTTAAAAGCTTTTTCGTCTGACACTCCTCAGAGTATGAATGTCAGAAACAGACTGAAACAATAAACTAAGGCGGAATTAATACCTAGATGCAGCTTGAAATGCACCAATCATAAAGAAAAGCTGAATTGGTATCGTGTTTTAAAGACCAATTCATTATTCCATTTATGGACCTTGAACAGATGTAGGCTTGTGGAAAGTGACATGGACAATATTTCACCCCCAGAATTGAACTCTGCAAACAACTTGTAAACAACACAGACATGACTGAAGTGAAATAAGTTTGGTCAGTTGTGGTTTTAAATCAATACAAAACTCAATATGTTGGACAAAAATGTTACTCAATCAGCAGCAATCTGGACAATACCAATCTTTCCTTGGCTTTCGCTTGATGTTCATACATTTGTAATGGAAAACTTGTTTATTTTGCAGTTCTCCCCAGCACATATGATCATCTTTCCATAGGCTTTTTTCCTGCAAATGCACCAGACATCAACATCACTTTCAACAGTATCATCCTGCTTTGACTCTATGTTTTTTGTTACTATTTCTGGAAGAATATGGGCAAAGAAGAATGACTCAGATAAGGATATCATGTTGCTACAGAAACGGCTGTCAAAGAAAACTCGATGCTGATATTTATCAACATCTGTGCAAATGACAAAGTCACAATACTGAACTTGAAGGACAAACATCTGAAACTGAACTTGAGAATAGTATCTGTGATTTGTTTTCAAACATAAATCACTATTAAAAACTGTCGATCTTCACTGGCTGCTTCTTTCACAGACTTCGTTTTATTCTTAAAAGACCATTTTATTTCAAGAAGACCTTTACCACAACAAGAACAAACAACTATGCCATCAGGACCTGCACCTAGAAAGGGCTTTGATTTGCTGATATAAAATCCACTTTCTCTACAACTGAAATTTTGATGAACTGAATTCATTTCATTGCTTTACCATTCTCTGGCAGCAGACTCATTGTCAAGACCATATTTGACTGCAGGAACTCTTGATAGGTTGTAGCTGATGTACCCCAGTATACGTGAAACAAGATTTGAAGGATCAGTTGAAGGTAAAATGTGTACAACATCGTGAACTTTTGAAGCTGTTCTTCTTCCTTCTCTGTGTTTGTACCACAATTCACTTATGAATTGAGATCTTGTTTGCTTTTCTAGCATCTCAAGCTGCTGATCAGTTACTTGATACTTGGCCCAGACAGACTTGACATATGCATTGAGCTTTTCACCTGTTAAATCAGCAAATGGTTGTTCATATAAGGAGTTGAGCAGTGGAGGAAATAATTCTTGGCTTTCATCTTCAGATGCAGTATCAGTTTCTTCACTATCAATTTTTGGGATGATTGAGAAGAAGCACGCGTTTGGTAAGATATCTTTCAGATTTGGCAGTTCAATGTCAGAAGGAAGAGGATCAGATCCACTTGGGTTACAACTTTGGGGAATACTGTTGTGTGTACCTTTGAATAAGTCCATCTTTTGATTAATAGTACTTGGCTCTACCTGTAAATACAATAAAGAGGTATTAATTTATTATTTTAACCTTGTGGAACAGAAGTAATAACAAGTAATGTACCAGCAGTAGGTACATTATATTTTTACTTCTACCACATTCTAAAAAAGCCAAAATTCATAAGTGATGTACGACCGTACCTCATCTCTAAAAGATTTGTTCCATCTACAGGCTTCACTTGTCGAAGAAACTGTTGAAAGACCAATCCTCACACCAATCTCTACTTTAAAAAGGACAGCTGCAATGTGGCTACATGTTTCACCAAGCCTAGGAAAGACATATGTCATATATTGTAAAAACTGGACAAAAAGAAATACAATATGACAGACTTCTTCGAATGATGTTGGATGATATTTGAGTACCAAAGCCTTACCCAGCCAAACATGTACAGTGTGCACAGTATATTGATCCACTTTTCTTCTCAACACAAATCCATGGCTCATGTAAACGTCCAGAAACTCGCTGTGATGGCAATACTTTTGACTTTAGAAAACAGTATGGGCTCTTATCACTGACATTGTGCATAAAAACAGTCTGTACATGTCCACTTACAACATATCTAAAGGAAGAAAAATATTGGATGAATGCTACACTGAAGAAAGACAATTTGTTAATATTATCTACTCTTCATTGTGTTGGTTCAATAGAAACAACTTGAGGTATAATGCCCTACCAAATTGATATTGCTGTATTTTGATTTTACTTATATTAAATTTCAAATTCAACACAAGAAGAAAGAAGAAAGTTGTTCCTGTTTTATTGTAAAACTTTAAAAAATACTTACTTGTAAGCTTCGAGAGATTTGTAGGCTTTCAATTCTTCTTTTGTGTAACTACCCGGCGTGTGTATCAAGTAGAGATAAATATCACCAAAAGAGACATCAGGCCAACCATTTGGGCTTTCCGACCACCCGTCGGAAAGAGAGAAAGGATCTGGTAAGCTTTCTGTACCCTTAGAATACTTCAATTTTTCATTATAACGTTTTTTAGCCACTGAATCGAGAGATTTGTAGTGGGTTGACATTGTTCTCACAGCTGATTCTGCGGCCATTGTTGATCTTTTGCCCACCAGTGTTGTGCGCGTGCGCGAAAATGCAAAAAGCTGTGTGTACTTTTTATTATGATGACCGGGCCTATATTAGCCCTAAGACACCAAAATGTCGCATGATTTTGGAGCAATCCCTAATTTTTGTTCTCATTTTGGATAACTTGAGACTATCACCATGAAAAACAAGAATATTGATGCTAATAAGCCCTTAGACACCAAAATGTCGCATTATTTTGGAAAAATCCCTAATTCTGGGTCTCATTTTGGATAAATTAAGACTATCACCAGAAAAACAAGAATATTCATGCCAATAAGCCCTATGACACCGAAATGTCGCATGATTTTGGAAAAAAACCCTAATTTCAGGTCTCATTTTGGATAAAGTAAGACTATCGCTATGAAAAAGAAGAATATTCATGCTAATAAACCCTGTCGAGAAAGGGACTGGAACTCACTGTTCTACCACGTAACTGTGATTAATTATTTAGCATGCTTTTGTAACGGGTTTTAGGAGTTTTCAGAGTAGGCGAAAGTAGAAGTAGGAACCAAATATACAAGGTAATTTGATGCACAAGTTACCCAGTATTTCGGCAAGTAAAGGCATTGTAGGGAATAATCAACCCATGCCTGAGATAAGGATCTTGCGTTTCGATTCCTTTACACACATAAAGCAATTCATGTCATGGTGCTGTGACCCGGGAAGACAAAGTGCCGGGATCAAGAAAGAAAAACAGTAGACTTTGCGAATTGGTTTGATAATAGCTGTCAGTAAAATGCCTGAAGAGATTGTGAAGAAGAAAGGAAAGCACGAAGTGTAAGTAGATGTTATATCAAGAAAATAATTGGAGAAACAGCAAAACTTATGGACGGGGAGACAACTAAAGTGGTCGATCAATTGCATGCCAACAGAGAAATTTTGAGAGCAAAGTTGTGGCGTTGAAGGTTATTGATTGTGAAATGCAAGACTTGGTTCCAGACGATAAATTTGAAAGTGATATGATGGACTGTAAGTTTTCTTTGGAGAAGTACAGTTGTGTTTAACGAAAATTGAGTCGAAGATGAAGAAAGTTTTAATTGAAGAGAAGCCAAGTGAGCCACGTAAAGAACCTAAGAGCGCCACGCCAAGAACAAGAAACACAAAGTTGCCATTTCTGAAGCTGAAAGCATTTTCGGGTAATCCAGCAGATTCGACATCATTTTGGGAGACATTTGAAGCTGCAATACACTCAGACGATGAGATTGAAGATGTAATGAAATTCAATTATCTGAAAACATATTTGGAAGGACCCGCGGCAACAAGGCCTTACGAAATCAACGTACGCGGAAGCAGTGAAAATATTAGAAAACAGATTTGGAGATAAAGAAATCATAATTTCAACCCATATGGATAAACTCTTAAATTTGAATGCAGTAACGCAGTAGCGATGGGCGTGAAAACCGAAGGATATGAGCAATTGTTGTCACCCATGATTCTGAACAAACTTCCAAATGAATTAAAAGTAACAATAACGAGAGGTTTGAAAGAGTTTTTTAATTTAGATAAGCTTCTAAAGATTTTTCATGAAGAATTGCAGATCAGAGATAAGTGTGCACTAAGTTTAGTTACTGCACACCAAGGCAGTCAAGCTCATCCCATCGCTGTAGAGCTGAAACCGTGAGAAAGACCAGCATATTGGAATAACAATGCAACTGCTGCTACGTTATTTACTGAAAGCCGAAGAAATACAGCTCAGGCTCAAGTTAAATCTGCTTATCAGAATCACAAATCGCATCACTATACGATTGTTACTAATCATGGGGCAAGGAAGAAAATCTTGATGGAAAAGAATCGATGTTTTGTTTGTTTGCGTGCTGGACAAACTGCATGTGATTGGAGAACAAACATGAAATGCTTGAAATGCTGTCACAAAAAGAAAAGCAAGAGTAACAACTGATTTGGTAAGAAAGAAAACCTCCCGTGGTAAATGACAAAAATCAAGGCTCTAGTAAAGCGACAACAAACATGCACGTGAGTACTAAGAATGTGGTACTTCTTCAAATCGCGCAGCCAGATGTAAAGGCCCCTGCTGGAAATGGCAATGGAAAACATGTTCGATTAGTTTTTGATTCTGGCAGTCAAAAGAGTTATGTTACTGAAGAAATCAAGCGTTCTCTCAAATTACCGGTCGTTGGGAAAGGCAAATTGTTCATCAAAACATTTGGAAATACCGTGCCTAAAGTGAAAGTTGTGAAATCGTGCAGCTCAGTGTGAAATGCAAGGATGGTACAGAAATCATTATGTCTGCTTATGTCGTTCCTGTCATTTGCAATCCTATCAGTAACCAGTTGATATCTGTTGCAGTACAGAAGTATTCATATTTGCGTGGATTGGATTTGGCTGATTTCTAACCAGAAGATGAGTTAAACACAGATAAACCTGTTCAAGTTTTGATTGGATCAGATGAGTTTTGGAGATTTGTAAGTGGTGAAGTCATCAGAGGAAATGAACATGGACCAGTTGCATTCCAGACTAAATTAGGGTGGGTACTATCAGGGCCCCCAGATTTGATAAGTTTCAAATTCTGATTCTCATGTTATGAGATGTGATACCGTTATTATGGAGAAGAAAGAAGATTTTGCTATTGTCAATGAAGGAAACAATTTTGGGAAAACGATGCAGTTGGTATCAAGGAGACTGGAGATCAATTTGTTTATAATAAATTTGTTGATGAGATAACATTTGTTGATAATCATTATGAAGTTAAAATGCCTTTTAAAGATGGACACCCGATTCTCCCAAACAACTATTCCCCTGCAAAAAGAAGATTATTCTCGCTTGTTAATCAGCTGCAGCAAAATAAGGAAATTACTGAGCAATATGAAGAAATAATAAAGGATCAGCTAGCAAAGAGAATAGCTGAAAGGGTTGATGAAATTGAAGTTAGACTGGGAGAGGTGTCCTATCTCCAACACAGAGAGGTTCTTAGGCCAGAAAGAAACAACAACTAAAATAAGAGTTGTGTTTGATACCTCAGCGAAAAACAAAGGGCCTAGCCTGAACGAATGCATTGATTCTGGACACTCGTTGTTATGATATCTCACATGAAGTAGTAGGCGAATGTTCATTATAAGTTTTGGATTATGAGCACATGTTCTCTTATGAGATGTCTCCTTGCTTTTGTCGAGCTTAACATGGTGTCAGTTGGGATACTTCAAGATCCAAAGTTCAAGAAAGATAAGTAGAAACTTCGAATTATTTTTTTTCAGTTATTTTACTAGTCTAAATCCTCAAGAAAAAACGTATTCTGCTCACGATGGAGTTGGGCCTCAATTTTTCGCCCCCGCAGCCACTCAGTTTTGATGGCAATATTTACAGCAAATGGCACGTTTGGAAACAGGAGCTAACAATTTACCTTGATGCTACCAAGTCCTCTCAAAAGTCAGACACAGTCAAGGATAGCATTTTTCTCACCTGCATAGGCAAAAAAAGGCGTGAAATTTATAATACTTTTGCGTTTGACACAAAAGCTTATAAGATGAAATTGGACAAAATCGTTGAGAAATTTGAAGGCTATTGTGCACCCAGAAAGAATCTAACTTTTCTTAGGTATACATTCTTGATGTATCAGCAGCGAATGGGTGAAAGCTTTGATGAATTCACCACTACGCTTCGAAAACTATCACAAGACTATGAATTTGGAGATTTGAAAGATTCTCTGATTAAGGATATGATCATCATAGGGACCAATCACAAGGCTCTACAAGAACGGTTGCTGGGAGAGCCTGAAATAAATTTAGAAAAGAGCATAAAATTGGGTCAAGCTGCTGAAATCACATGGAAACATTCAAAAATCATCCAAGCCCATAGTGAAGAAACATCCACTTCAGCAATCACCAAAACAGGGAAAGCCAGAACACCCCAATAACCTGACAAAGGGCATGGCACAGCTAAAATTCAGCAATGCAATTTCTGCAATTTCTCCCATAACAGAGGAAACTGTCCTACATATTACAAGCACTGCAACACATTTGGCAGGAGAGGTCATTTTGCCACCTGCTGTAGTCAAAAACGTGTGAGGGCTATCAACAAAAATGTAAACTCCGATCCCTCATCAGACCAAGACTCAATATCTGACTCTGAAGAGCACAATGAATACTTTGTTCGTCCAAAAAGATAAAAAAAGCACACCCATCACCTCTAGTCAAGGACCAAATCACATACTCTGTCAACACTATCACTGACAACGAGTGGCTCATTGCCATTGAAACAAATGGTCAAATCATCCCTTGTAAGGTAGATACAGGAGCCCAAGTGAACATCCTCTCAAAAGTTGACTACCTGCAGGTAAAAGACAAATCCACACTCCACAACTCTTCTGTCAAATTATCAGCATACAATGGCTGAGCTATTCCAGTTGTTGGCAAATCTGTTCTTACCTTTAAGCACAAGGGAAAAAGCTACCCAGTACTCTTCATCATTGTTGACATTGAAGCCACTCCCATCTTAGCCCTCACCACTTGCTCACATCTCAACTTAATCAAACGGGTCATGCCAGTAGACAACAATATGCATGAAACCATGACATAGCAATTTGATGATTGCTTTGGTGAAATTGGGAAACTTTCTGGCGCTCACCACATCACCATAAATCCAACAGTAACCCCAGAGGTACATCCAGCTCGTAAGCCACCAATAGCCCTAAAAGAGAAACTACGCATATAGCTCAAACGGATGGTTAAAATGGGTATAATCAAACCAGCTCGTGAACCCACAGATTGGGTCAACAGTCTAGAAGTTGTAGAAAAACTCGATGGCAAGCTTCGCATATGCCTGGATCCTAAGGACATAATCAAAGCGATAAAACGTCACCACTTTCTCCTTCCAACAACTGAAGAAATCCTTGCCTCTATGACTAATGCCAATTTTTCACCAAAGTTCTAGAATCAATTAGATCATCAGGATTGAAAGTTGACAAAGCTAAGTGCAAGTTTCAGGTCCAAACCACAACCTTTCTAGGTCACAAAATATCAGCAGATGGGATTGAAGCAGATCCAGAAAAAAATAGCAGCAATTTTGAGCATGCCAGAGCCCACTTCAAAAAAGGAGCTACAGCGCTTCTTAGGCATGGTAACCTATTTGGAAAAATTCATACCCAACCTCTCAGATCTTACAGCACCACTGAGAAACCTACTTGAGAAAAATGCCCTCTATTCATTCGACACACTACAGAAAAATGCCATCAACAAGCTCAAAGAAATCATTACTTCGAACCGAGTACTAAAGTTTTTTGATCCCTCACTGCCCATTTGGATACAGGCAGATGCATCTACCCAAGGTCTTGGTGCCCTTATTGAGCAGCAGCATCACAAAGGTTGGCATCCAGTTGCTTACACAAGTCCATCCCTCACACAATCTGAAACAAACTATTGCCAGGTTGAGAAGGAAACTCTAGCCATAGTCTTGGGATGTGAAAAGTTTCTACAGTATTTTTATGGCCACAAATTTGACATTTATAATGACCATCAGCCTCTTAAATCAATCTTCAACAAAGCCCTGACAAAGTGTCCTCCTCGAATCCAACAATTCCTTCTCTGACTCCAACAGTAAACATCGAAAGATGCCACAATGCAGCAACTCGTACACTTCTTTAATCAGGGATGGCCACAATCACGCCACGATGCCCAGCCAGAAACTCGTCCTTACTTCAATCTTCGTGATCAGATGACCTATCAAGAAGGACTACTTCTGAATGGTGTGCAAATTATTATTCCTCCTAGCATGCGGGCGGAAATGGGAAAATCACTCCATACTGGCCACATTGGTATTGAAAAAACAAAAGCCAGGGCTCGTGAAACCATATACTGGCCCAAAATCAATGCTGAATTGGAAGATATGATAAAATCCTGCAGCACATGCCAAGAACATCAAAACAGGCAGTCCTCTGAGTCGCTGATTCCCCATGACATTTCTGACACAACTTGGCAGAAAGTGGACACTGATCTATTTACATCTCGAAACAAGTACTATTTTATTGTAGCTGATGCCACTTCAAAATTTTTCGACTTCTCTCAACTTGAAGATACAGGGGCTCCCAGTGTTGTAATGCACACCAAGCTCATCTTTTCAAAATTTAGAATTCCTAAAGAAGTCATCTCTGACAATGGTCCCCAGTACACATCAAAAGAGTACATCAAATTTGCATGGGAATGGGATTTTGTACACAACAGTAGCAGCCCTGAGTACCCACAAAGCAACGGTTTCATTGAAAGAACCATCCAGACAGTTAAGAAAACTCCCAAAAAAGCATTCTACAGCGGTGATGATCTGTATTTAGGACTACTTGCACTCCGCACCACTCCATTGCAAAATGGCCAACCAGAACCAGTCACAGCCTTAATGCTCCGGCAGCTTCGAACCACTCTACCAGAAGTAAACAATGCGATCAAACCTTCCAGAGCCTCCAGAAGAACATCATTACCAGAGAAGGCAACAACAAATAAGCCATGACAAAGCACCCTCCAACCTCTAAAGGCAGGAGACTTTGTTCGTTTCCATGGTAAAAACTTCTGGGATCTCAATCATACACAGTTGCCAAAGACAAAGGAACTACTGTTCACAGGAACAGAAGACAATAGGGGTGTACCGGAATTCTGGTCGGCCGGAAAATCCGGCCGGAATTTTTATTTTTTCCAAAATCCGGTTCCAGCCAGATCTTGAAGATTTTAGTCGGATTTTTGCCGGAATTCATGAACACCCTAAAACAAGAAACAGCACGAAAATATCCTCCAAAGATGTTAAATAGTTAAAAACTATAAAAAACTATTACAGTGAATCTCTAAACCATCCAAATTGAAACAACAGTTAGATAATTTTCTTCATTTAGCTTTTGAACCAATGGGTACTCTCTATACTGCCATTCTCAGCACTGCAACTTCAGAAACTCAAACTTAAGTTTCTTATTTTTTCAAGACGTGGAATGCTGTATAAGCTTCTATCTAAATAAATTCAGAAATACACAGCAATAATTGGGGGGGGGGTCTCAAAACATTAGATTCAACAGTTGCGAGTCCTCTATGTGGAGTGCCTGTTTTGAATGTGAAGGAATACATTTCCATATGGCTCTAGGCAAAAAAATCATCAGCTAATTATAACAAGAAAAAAGAAATAACAAAAATTCTAAAAATCTATGAATAGCGTTCAAAGTTTACCAAGGTTATGGTGTAAAAAAAGCAATTTCTCGCCATTTCGAGGAAGGAGCCTTGACCTCTTTTCTTCAAAAATATTTCCTGCTTCGGAAAACAGCCTCTCTGAAACAACACTGGATGCTGGCGTCGGCAAGAACTGTTTTGCCAGTTTCGCAAAACGTGGAAATGATGAATGGTGCTGTTTCCACCACAAAAATGGGCTTTCATTCCTCTCTATTGCAGGCATATTCAAATAACCTTCCATTTCCGCTACTAATACAGAAAGGGGTACATCTAGAGAGGAATTGTTTCTTTTTCTCTTTTGAGACCCACTTCTCAACAGCTCACCACTGTCACTGTCTTGGATAGAAAGCGTATTTGACTAATTTTTCAAATTTATTTTCATCTTTGAAGTTTCATTGGCCTTTGCGTTTCACAGCCCGTCCCTGACGGCCCTCGTTTTTGAGCCCCCGAGGCTCCCTCCTTCTTTATTACATATGTTTATGATACAAAAAATTGAATTTCCGTCAAAACTTATGCTCATTACTATAATAATGAGCAATCTTGATGCTTTCATACAATTTTTCACCCATAAAGATCTCAGTATTAACTGCAATTTATTTCCATTCAATTAAGAAACTGTTAAGAATCTTCTAGAAGTAAAATTGGGCCAAAAATTAAGAAACGTCTTGAACTAGGCCTCGAGCCAGGTGTCTTATAAGAAAAACGTGTATTGAACAACACAACAATTTCATGTATTCAAAACAGTAAAAAAGCTAATAGTGCATGCTTAATTACCTTGTCCTTGGTGAAGCGTTCTGAGACTGTGCATTCAGCATTTCCATTGCCTGGCTAAGTAGCGAAGTGATGGGATTTTGACCTCAACCCGCCATGTTTCCACAGTGATTTTCTCTCGGAGTGCACAGCGCTTCAACTGTGGGACTGCAAAAGCATGTTTCCAGACAGAGACTATTGTTCAAGAAAAACACGGAAAGTGTTTAAAAATGTAACACCCACTGAGTCATAAAATAAAGCGCCTTTGTTTCTTGAATTTAATTTCATATATTGTTATTTGCTACTTCTTGTAACACAAGATGCACGGCACACTGCATGCATGAATTTATTTGAACTATCCTGGTCATTTGAGGGAGGGAATTCTATCGTAAAACAACATATGAATAATGTATAAAGATTGATAATCAACATGCAAAATCGCCAGTCCAATGGGTAAAAACAAACGTCCAGGAAACACCTCTCCCCCCACCTCCCATCGCCCCAGACGATGTGAAAACAAGAAAGGCCATTCCACCCCAGTGGCTAAACGAAAGTGTAGGCAATACACAGCTTGTGACGAAAATAGACCCCATGACACAGCGAGAGTATCTTGCTTCATTTGCCAGCAAGTCAAGTGCTCAGACGGGGGAATAACATTTGTGGAGAAATGTTAATATGCATATAAGCAAAATTTGTCAAATTCTGGTTCAATATGCAAATGAGGAATGACAGATTTATGAACTGGAAGTTGAAGATTGCCGAATCAAAGGTTGGTGGTTTCAAGAATGACATGATGATAACAGCAGAATGATGAAATGGGGGAATGTGGAATTGGGAATAGATGTGTATTTTTGAATTTTAAATTGAAGTACGACACATCCTTGAATTAGAAATGCCACCACGAACTCAGGATTGAATTTTGCCAAATTTCATATTGAATGAATGCTAAAATCAGGCTTGAAAAAACACGAAAAAACAGGATCTGCATATTCCAAATTTTGTCCTATGAATTTTGTCATAGATGACACTTCTTACAATGTCGAAGCATTATTTGTTATAATTTTTTTATTACTGCTTTTTGTTCTGTTATACTGAAAGAAAAAACAACAATAAAAGCAAAATTGAAGTCTTTCGAATAGATAAAGAGTCAACAAAGTCTAGAGTCTTCGATTATCATGGAAGTTAAGAAAACAGTTTCCAGTTTTCACAAGGCACATTGCAATGTTGCATTTACAACATTTAATCCATGTGTATCCAGAACTGCATAAGTGGCATCTCATTTGGCTTTCCATGTACAATGGAAAGTGATCAACCATGTCTAGCCTCACATTATCATCAGGTATTTTGACTGCTGCAGAATGATGCTTCTTCCTATCTGAAAGGGAAGAGCCGCATGGGCTAGAAGAGGGTCTTCCTCATTTATGCAAGACTTCCTTTCCTGATGCAAGAAGACCATTGGCAATCATTGTCTGGAACTTGAGTAAGCTCAAGACATCTTTCTCTGCAACCTCATTCTGGGTACAGTGCCTCCTATTCAGTAACCAGGCATTAACAATGGAGACTCCAATGCAGTAATACACAAGGTGAATGTACCACTTTCTTGTTCCAAGTTTGATTCTGTAGAGGGCTTGTCACATATCACAGATATCAACGCCTACCATGTGCTCATTATACTTCATAACTACAAGTGGACAAGACACAGCAATCTCTTCTTTCCCCTTAGCCCTCCAACGTTTTACAGTTCCACCATCCTCTACGCCAAGAAAATTTGTTCGTAAGGATGGTAACTCTCTCAGTATGAAAAACGTCTGTGAAGAGGGTTTCCCTCTTTGCTTGCAAACAGCTTTGCAGACAAAAGGCAGCCAAAAGAAACTTAAGTGCAGGGATTGTTTATGAACTAATGGTGTGTGGACAAGCTTGTATACTAAAAAAGAAAAAGGTTCTACTGCTAGCTTTTCATAGCATTACAATATTATTGTTTAATTTTCTGTCAAACAATTTGTCTTTGTCTTGTTGTTGGTTGAAGCTTGAAATTCAAAATTTCCTTAGTTGAATCAGATTTAGGTCAGGTTAGTTTTTCTTGCACCTTGTTTTGAATTTGAAATTTTTAGAACAAGTCAGAAAGATCTCAGAATAGATGAACTCAAAAGAGCTCAACATAAAGAGTGAAGGTGAAATGGTGTTTCAGTGCCAGTTGCTAGGATGTCACTAGTAGGTTAATTAATTGAAACTTCAGCCCTCCAAACTTGTAAGTAGCAGCTAAAGCATGCCAACTTATAAACAAAAAAACAAGTTTCTCAATGGAAATAGTTATGCAGCTAAATACAGAGGAAATAAGAAACAAATATGAAAAAGTAACACTACATGCAAGATTACATGTCAAATGATAAAAAGACGTCATTTTTCAGTGTACCATACTTTGTATGTGGCACTTCAAATATGGTAACTGTTGTTTGTTTACAAAAAAGAGATGAAGTATAATAGAGTGTAATGTATGAGTGCAATGCAATGTAATAATGGCTTGAATTTTAAAATATGTATTTGAAAGGGGATCCTAGTTTTTTTTGGTTCATGAAATGCTTTCCTGAATTTTTATAGATTGGTATGATATAAGAAACCCTATGGAAGCTGACACTTTTAGATGAATGACCAAGTTCTTTACATTTTTAACATCTCCACCGAAATTTGGGCATCGGTTTTGCATTGTTTTTCTCCAAAAAAGCCACTCTGTTATGTTTTGCATTACTTGCTTTAAAGCATTGTAATAGCTGAAGCTTGTTGATCAATAAAACCATTTTGTAACAGAGTCATTCAAATTTTCCTAACCTTGCATGGTGAATTAGGTCATGTTGCCATTCATATTGGCTGTTTCATGAACATGGTTCATTAAGATGTGCATGTATGGAGCTACGTCTTTAGATTTGTAATACTTTGTGTAGCTCTTTACCAAATTTTTTCACATTGTCTTGGAATCTTGTAATCTGATTAGAATTTTTTTCTAGTTTTTGCATGTTATCAATTAAAACCAGAAAACTGTCCCAAACTTTCTGAAGTTTCTTAGCCCTTTCACCTCAGAGAAAATCTGAAAAACTTATATATCTTAGAAGATTGTACTTACCAAGGCCAGTAAAGTCACAGTACATAAGTATTTTTGTATCCTTATCAACATAAAAGTGGAAATCATGCATCCAAAGTGACTTGACAAATTCTTCAAAGGCAGAAATTATTCTCATTTTTGTCTTGTCATAAGTTGTTAATTTCAGTACATTGTCTACTGTTTTCAGTTCTTTGATGAGTTCATGAATTAGTTGATCAGCAATCCGTAACAAGAGATGAAGGGAATCACGTAATACTCTAGTTATTGGGATACCTTCAAATATTGAGGCTGACTGCAGTTCAATTTCTTTAACTTGACTTTTCGCATGCTATTCTTTGAATTTTTTCCACAGTTCTGCCCTTTCCTCGATTCAGCATGGAGCATATAGGGTCTGTTTTATATCTTTCATTTGCTGAAGACAAACACCAGATGCAGGAGTAGTTTGCAGAGCATGAATTACATTTAGAAACTTGAAATCCCCCCTAAGATAGTATTGAAGCTGAAATTCGTTGCCCTTGTGATTAATTTACTTAAGGTGTCTAGCTCCTTCAATAATATCTTTTAGAGCTGCTTTCAAAGTATTGTAATTTGCAGAGCTTCTGAATGTTGCCAAAAGATTGTTGCCATTTGCACTGCCAGCACCAGGAAAGTCAGGCAATGTAAATGTAATATTTACAACATGGATCCTCTTGCCTATCCATGAACCATCACCAGATAATTTCAAACTTATTTGATCTGAATCAAATGCTGCACCCTTAAGAACCATTCATAAAAGATGGGAAATTGAATTGTTGAAATGCTAAAAAAACTACCACATATTTTTTTAATTTCAAATTTTTGATTCATGCTGTTTTTTTCTTTCTGGATGTGTTGCCTTCTCAGATTTTCGCAAAACATGACAAGCACATGGTAAGCTCCGTGACCGATTCCAAAACTTTCTCTAATGAACAAAAGCTGTTCAACAGTGAATGCAGAATTACCAGTGGAATAATCTTTTCTGTGTTTCTTATCCAGTTCAATTTCTTCAGGTTTGCCCTTAGGCTTTTTAATCTTCATACTTATTACTTAATTCCCTTCCATCTTCAAAAATTCTAAAGCTGTTTCATATGCTTCAACTTATATTTTCTTTTAGCCTATATTGTTGTGCCCTGCTATATTTTCAAGAAGTTTTTCTTTGTTTAATCCTATAGGCTTTTGCTAACAATTTCTTTAATAACCTTCTTTTCAATGCACTATTTTCTTCCTCACCAATCTTAAGTTCATTCTCCAACTTTTGTGTATTACATTTCTTTTCCTCCAAAGTTTCCTCTGCTCTTCATTTCCTGGATATATAATTAAGCTTTAGCTTGTATTCTGTATTTTCGTATTTTTCCAACAGTTGTTTATATTGCCTTCAACCACAACATTCCTTTACAGCTTTCATCATGTCTCTGATTTTTTCTCAAATCTGTCAACACGTAACTTTATAAGCCCTTGAAAATTTGCTCTGATATCAAATCTCTCTTTTAGCACCATGCAAATCCTTTCTACCTGACTCTTCATTGATTGACCCATGACTCCATTTGTAGCCTTGTTAGACTATGATCATATTTCCCTACCATGTCATTTGCAGCTCCTACAGCAAAAGCGCTAGGAAGTGATGTCAATCAGATAAATTTTTTACAAACAAATGATGCTAAATTGCAAAAAGTCATATTTTATAGTATTATGTTGCATAAAGTCATATATTAGATAAACAAAAGATATTTTATTCAGAAAGAACCAGAAGACTACTAAGCTAAAAGCCAACATTAAGCTGGTCTTTTCTTCTTTTTTTCTGTAGTCCTCAATTGCTGAGTCCCTTAAACCTGGTAATAATTTATATCCTGTCACCAACATCTATTTCCCTTTAAAATTGTATGACTATCCATGTATGACTATCCATAAATTATTTGACAGAATTCTTGGATATGATAAATTTTTACAAAGGAAGTAACACACATCCCTTAAATAACATAGATAGCACACAATTTCATTCTCCTCTAAAGCAGCAAATGAAATTGAATGTTTTAGGTAAGTTGTGTCATCCCAACCAAAAATAGTGTAACATCTACCTTTGGCTTGGGAGTTGATTCATATTGTGCTGAGTTGATCATTCATATTGGCTTTCCTAATTCTCCTTGTACTCTTGGGGCATATTTCTAGGAAGCTGGCAGACCTGTGAAGAATAAGGGACCATCTCCAAATATTCCTTCTAAATTGCTTTCGAAAATTCGTACAATTATACGAATTGGATACGGATTTTTACAAGGGTGGTACAAACTAATTCATACCAATTGTCTCAAAATTCATACCCAATTCGTACCAAATTTGTTTCAATTCATACCGAATTCGTTCCAAATTTGTACAAACTTCGTTTCAATTTTGCTTTGTATGAATAGCTGGTAACTCATATTCATAGTTGTTTCTTAACACAGTCACTCTTATGATGGTGTTTTCTTTTATCTGCGTAAAATGAAATTTTCACATGGTAAGAAATTTCTATTACCTTAGATTTTGCAGAGTTTACATGCACGGTAAATATTTCTGTTCACTCTTGCTCTCAACAATCGTGATGTTGCTTAGGCAAATAAAGAGTAATAAAGAGTTATTACTCTTCCTATTGCCAGGATTTAGGTTTCAATTACCTAAAGCAACTTAACACTTTATGTCTTCTGTCTTGCTTCACTTGAGGCAGACATCAAAGAGGGGCATGCACTGCCCGGGTATGCCAGCAAATGGAGGGTTTCCTCCCTGCCATGCCCACAACAACTGCCAGCAAAACGAGGCCTAAAAGCTCACTGCCATGTGGTGTAAGATAGGAAAGGAATATTACGCGTGTGGATAGCATTCTCAAGCTACTTATATTTCTCTATATTACCTAACCAATCAGCTTCAGCCTTATCGAGGTGTCCTATTCCAAAAAAATCATATTATTTCACTTTTCTCCTTTAAGGAATTGACCTTTAGAGGACCTTTACTTACTAAGCAGCTGCACAAGTCTAGACATGACATAATAATACAAACGTTTGTCTGATCAAAGTCTGTATCTATTATGAAACCTAACTGCGTTTATTTCAACTTCACAAAGCTTTAGCTCTTTTAACAAAGTTCTTTAACTTAAACGTAGCTTTATAGCTTGTAAGTCATTTGTCCTGTCCGAGAAACATATTCTCTTTGATCTCAATGTCTTTTTTTCTGCGCTCTCTCCAGCAAATAAACAATCTACTTTTAACTCCATGCCTTCTTCTTCTTCTTCTGCACGGTAGATATAATCTTGTTTGGGTTCTTTCTTCATTTGTGGTTTTTTGTCTACTTCTGCTTGAGAAATTTGAAGTTTCGGATTTTTTTACAAACTCACTTGCATTGAGCTAGAGTCAAAACAGTGTACGGAATTGACTTTCATTTTGGATAGACACAGACCGATAAGCAAAATCTATAAGCAAAGCACATAGGCCGGATGGTGTTTCCTCTTTTTTTCTTGATTGTGCATTTCTTTTTCATTTTTTTAGCAAAAACTTACAAAAACTTTGAAAATTTTCATAAGCCTTTCTTGATTTTAGAGACAACCGAGTCCTTTATATTTCAGTTCCTGCAATTTAGGGATAAATATTTTTTAGAGACAATTTAGGGAAGATTTTTTAACCGCAAAATTATCATTTAGTGTCATTTTAGGAACAGGGAAAAGTTTTGACACTAAATTTTGATGGTGTCAATTTTTCCATAAAATTTAGTGTCATAGTAGGGTTGATTTAGTGTTAATATAGGGACAAATGTGCTTTATGGATTGCTAACACAAAAATTTATGGTCGTTTGGTTGTACTGTGTAGGTTTTAATTTTTTATGTTTTCGCTATCGTGTCCGCAAGTAAATGAATAGTCTTTGAGTTGAACAAAACTTAAAAATTGCAATGATACCTTACATTGCAATGTATCATGATATCTTTCATCTGTAAATTTTTCAAATTAGCTACTATACTGAAATTTAGCATCCAGCAATCCCAGACTGGCCTCAGATTGCTCTCAGAAAAGATGTCATGCACAGCACATTTGGCAATATTCGCTAAATTTTAGCTTTCCCTGTTAAAGAGAAGAATGAAATGCTTAACCCCCAGTTTCACAGAAAACAATGTGAATGACGACAATATGAAAGTCATAATATAAATGCATGGCCCTGGTCAGCCATTGGTTTATTTTATGTTGTACGTCACAGGACATTTCTGCCACAGATGGACAGACTTGCCACGGCAAACTCAGCAAGAACAAATTTTTTCATTTTTTTTGCATATTTAGGAAACTTTGGGACCATAAAATTTCATCAAAAAACTCAAATTGGTTCAAAATTTATGCCTTTAGGTTTCCATCCGTGGGCCTATACCCATGCAAAGCCTTTGTTAGGCTAAACGCCACAATTTGTCCTTGAAATGACTACAGTAATTGGGTCTTTCAATATTGTTTTGTGATAGAATAACTTGATCTTCATTTTCTCCATTTCTTTCTGAAAAATTGTCCTAATCATAAATTTCCTCGTTGCTAATTTCTTCATTTTCTTTGTCGCTGTCAATGAAAACGTATTGGCCTCCTTGTTTTTCCAGCTTCTCTGGTTCGTCTACAAATCATTTGCTTTTTGAGTTGTACCATCAATTAATCTCCGATTCCTTTTGGAAATTTGAAAAAATTAATAATGATGGCTCTATGTTTTCGAAAGGTGCTCAGAATTAAATTGTCATGTAGCTACATGATTGATGTTCAAACTTCCTTATATTTCTGAACGATATGTTACACTTTTTTTAATAAACAACTGGACTTTGGTCCAGCCCTCAGAGTTGCTTAACATATCTGGTATGTCACCCCTGGCAGAATGACTGGTACTCCCAAAAATCCCTTATTTCAGCTCTTTTCTGGCTTCAAGATTTTTGTGAATATGTTAGACACATGTTGGACAACAATATTAGAATATGGTGTTCTCGATTTTGAAATATTTTCACACAGTTTTTGACGGGGTTATCATTGTCAGACGTTTCTAGAGGTCCTCCTTACATGTAAGATATGTTAAGGTAATTAAAGGAGAACACTGTGGTGCAGTAGAAATTGCTAATTCTTGTGATAACTATTGAAGGTTTTACATTTTCCTCATTTCAAACAAGGATAGATTTTCACGCTGGCCTTTTCTCCATAAAAGGGGGTTGCATCTTTTGTTTGGCAAGCTTCCTAGTGTTATAAAGGCAATATAAGAACAATGGATAACAATAGAGAATATAATAATAAATTTACAATTGGCCAAGATATAAATAAGAGAATAAGAAGAATTGAAGAAAATATATATAAAGAGAATCTGCGAAAATATTAAGAAATAATTAAGAAATATTTTATAAAGCTACAATAACAGAATTAAGAAAATATATATATAGAGAATCTGCGAAAATATTAAGAAATAATTAAGAAATATTTTATGAAGCTACGATAAAAGAATTCAAGAAATTATAGAGAGAATCTGCGAATATAAATATAAAGACAAAGAAGTCTGAATAGAAAATATATCAGAACAAGATAGTATTCTGATAAATATTCAGATAAATATTGCGATTATAGGAAAGTCTATAGGTGCGAATCAAGGATCAGATTCAAAAGATTTTCGTAGCATAAACAAATAAATTGTGGCCGTATTCAGAGTAATGAATTTCTATTGTTGTTGTTATTTAGGTTAGTGAGTATCATGTCAGTTACAGGTTTACCAGGTCAAGGGTAACATTGTGTAATGGACCGAAGGTCTCTAAAGGTCTCTAGCATCATCTGATGTATGATGCCTGGGATGCCGAAGGTCCAAGAGTCGTGGTTCTCTATCGAATCAGGACCGTTACTCAACTGTTACCCATTATCTGTAACTGGTGAACTTTGTAAGGTTCAGAGAATCTGACCTGACACGATATCGTCAGGGTGACCCCGATGGTGTCATTGATTCCCTTGGTTGATATAAGCCGAGTAGTTCCTCAGAAAAGGTTAGGCTTGTTCGGGGATAGCGAGCAAGCTTCACTGGCTTGAGGAACGGAGGTACTGAACTATAATTTGACTATCCGATTAAAGAAAACGTGTGTAAGTACCTTAAAACTTATATTGTTCATTAATACAAATACACAACAACTGGACTGTCTTACTGACTGTCGTTTTACTGGCTTGCCTACACTCCTGTATAAGGAGGGGTGTTCCTTACCAAAAAGAACACACGTAACACTGGTGCCCAGTGTGAGGACGCCCAGTAGGTAAGTAAAGACAGCACACACAAATACTACAAGTTACGCTACACTACAATAAAGTTTATGTACTACGACGACGACTTCATTGCCGAACCGGTGTCTTCGGGCACCGAGTCTATCTACTCGGACGACTGGGAGTTTCCCAACACCGATGACACAACTTGGCATCGGACACTCATCATGTTATACCCTGCGACAATTGCCGATGTGGTATTCGAAAGAATTTTTACGGAACCATTCCCGTGCAGAGTTCTATATATCCCGTTCATTGTTTAAAGACAGACTAAACAAGTAAGACTGTTTTATATTTTTCTTTTTTGTTGTGTGAGTAAAAAAGTTCGTAATTATTTAAGTCTTAAGTTAAGTTCGTTAGTACAAAGTAACATTAAAACCTTGTTTAAAATAGTACGAGCCGTGCTTGGAATCTGCGCTCCGGTGCCGGTGCAGCCCCAGGTGCTGAACCCCGGTCACCAGAATTTGATCCAGTGGCAGATCAGCCAGCTGATCTCATTTTTGAAGAACCTGAAGCGGTAGCTGCCCCGGATGAACACCGGAATGAAGGTCCCGACGCGGCTGCATTACCTTCCCATCTAATTGAACGGTTGACCAATATGGTCCTACGCCAGGAGGCCACAAGTAGCCAACTGGCGTACAAAATTAGGGAACGCAGCCGACGAGAAGAGAAGGAGGGCAATTGGCGTAATTCTGCCTCCGCCACATTTCAGAAGTTTGCTAATAACAAACAAGACATAAATACATGGCTCGAACGGTTCAACCAGTTCGTGGCGTTCAACGGATGGTCGGAGTACAGAAAGACGGTTGCCCTTCCTCTCTTTCTCGAAGGTACGGCCGCAACGTATTACGCCACCCTGGATAACGACATTAAATCCGACTTCCAGAAAGTGGCCAAAAGTTTAATTAAAAGATTCGGAGCTGAGCAGCTGGAATTCCTTGAACGCCAAGCGCTCAGTTCCCGTTTTCAAAAGGCAGACGAGACACTAGAGGCTTATATCGAAGCTATCCAAACAAAATGTAATCGCCTAAAATTATCGGCTTCCGAGCGTTTGCAAGTTTTTGTCCAGAACCTATTACCAGACATTAAAGAATACGTTATTTTGGGTAATCCTAAGACCTATGATGAAGCCGAGCGCCTTGCTCGCCTTAAAGATAGCCTACGTACTCAAAAGAAGGCGGCGCTCCCGTTAGATGAGTCAATAAAACTCCTAAGTAAGTTAGTAGAAAATAAACAACAAACACCAGCCGTAGCCGCAAATTTTGCCACCCAGCCGGAGTGGCTAGGCAAGGTCGAGCACAACCTCAATGACCTTCGGAACACCGTGACCGAACTAGCCGCCCAAAAAGAAAATAACACCCGTGTTCATAATTATTATTATACGGACCGAGAGCCGCCAGCCATCAATCATAGCGGCCGCCAACGACCTCGAGGAGGATTTAACAACCGAAACGCCGGTGGTTGCCAATTTACTCCACGAGGGGCTTTCTCTAGGGGGTCCCCGCAACCACGCAATAATGGCCCTGCCCGTACCTGGGATGCACAGCCCATCTGTACAATTTGCGATAGGCCAGGCCACACTTTTCGATCATGTTACTATGCGAACACGACACATGACTATCAACCTCGCAACAATTCTAGTTTTGCCCGTCGAGGTCGGGGCAACCAGGATCAGGCTGGTCCCAGACGTCGTAACGATAGAAGTTACAACCTTAACATGTTCCGATTCAATTCAACTGACAATACAGGTCTTGATGTGATTGCCCCTACCAATATTTCATCTCAACGTGAAGCTACCTCTGCCATTCCGTTTGTGTTGACAGCACGTGGCCCACGAGACGACTGTTTGTCGATTCACGCGGTAGTCAATGACCTCCCTGTGGTATGACTTATTGATACGGGAGCCCAGGTAACAGTTGCCAGTGTTGGATTTTGGCAATCTATTCCCCTCAGGCTCCGCCCTACTTTTCAAAACCACCCTTATCCTTTCGAGGCCTTCGTAGTTGCCGGAATGACATATGATGTCGTCCTGGGGTTAGACTTCCTTAATACATATCACACAGCCATTGACTTGCGCACCCGTAAATTAGAGTTGTCTGACAAGGTAGCATCAGGGGACACAGCTAGAGCTTCTCGTAAAGTAACTTCTTCTCATGATATAGGCAATAATGTTCTGTCCAATTTGCCATTTTATAATAGTCCGATAAGGCCCCCGGCACCAGATGTAGGTGCACAAGTTACAGAAACTATTTCTATCCCGCCTTACTCCGTCAGTGTTATCAATGTTACAACTCCACCTTATCTGTTTGAAACAGATTTTGGCATACTAGAACCAACTGACGATTTAGTGGATCAATATGGCCTTGTTGGTATGCCCTCGTTGATTTCAGCGACACACGGTAATGTCGCCCCTTTTCAGGTGCACAACCTGTCTGACGAGACCGTCACCCTGTATCAGGGCCAAGTGGTTAGTTCTATTACAAACCCTGCCGATGTCCTTGACCCCCAACATGGTTCCGTTGGTGCAACACTTCCCAGCACATGTGCTGTGAACACCTATCAAGAGC
This sequence comes from Chrysaora quinquecirrha, assembly GCA_014526335.1. NCBI lineage: Eukaryota > Metazoa > Cnidaria > Scyphozoa > Semaeostomeae > Pelagiidae > Chrysaora > Chrysaora quinquecirrha. The sequence continues at coordinate 2,739,628 of JACTAT010000049.1, forward strand.
AGTCCGTTCCGGCCGAAATGAATTTTGACACGCCGCATCTAACTGAAGCTCAACGTGAGCGTTTACTTCATCTCTTAGAGCAGTATCGAGACGTGTTGGCATGCTCACCAGCAGAACTAGGCCGCACTTCAGTTATCAAGCACAGCATAGATACAGAACATTATCCGCCTGTCCTTCAACGACCGTACCGAGTCAACCCGGAAATGCGTAAGGTTATCAATACCCACATCCACGATATGTTAGATCAGGGAATTATTCAGCCTTCCAGCAGCCCATGGGCTAGCCCTGTTGTACTTGTCAAAAAGAAGGATGGGTCCATGCGTTTTTGCGTGGATTACCGTCGCCTCGATGATATAACTCGTAAGGATAGTTATCCCTTGCCACAAATTGACGATATCCTGGATAAAATACACGGCACCAGATATTTTACAACCCTCTATTTAAAGAGCGGATACTGGCAGTGCGAGCTTTCCCCCGAATCCCGGGAGAAAACTGCCTTCACTACGTATGGAGGGCTCTTTGAATTTTTAGTTATGCCATTTGGGTTGTGTAACGCCCCAAGCACCTTCCAACGTCTTATGGAGTCCGTCCTTCGCGATTTGAACTGGCAATCATGCCTTATTTATTTAGATGACGTCATTGTATTTTCTTCCACTTTCGAGGACCATTTACAACACTTAGCTGAAGTTTTTGATCGTTTCCGTCACGCTAATATTAAATTTAAACCGTCAAAATGCAGTTTTGGCCGACAGGAAGTACATTATCTGGGTCATGTCATAACACCCTTAGGGATTTCTCCAGATCCTTCTAAAATTGTAGCGGTACAAGATTTCAAACCACCAAAAACTGTTCGTCAGGTTCGAGGTTTCCTTGGCCTTGCGAATTATTATCAACGTTTCGTACAGGATTTCTCCAAAATTGCGGCTCCTCTCCATCAGCTAACAAAGAAATCCACCAAATTTCCGTGGACTGAGGAATGTCAAAGAGCTTTTGAGACACTTAAACGCCGCTTGACAACAGCGCCAATCTTGGCTTTCCCTATTTTCGATTCCTCGTTTTACCTTTGTGTAGACGCTAGCGCTGATGGCCTGGGTGCCGTGCTGGAACAAGGTCAGGATGGGCTTCCGGTTGTAGTTCCTTATGGCGGACGCCGTTTATCCCCACAGGAGCGTAATTATTCAGCAATGGAACGTGAGGCCCTCGCTGTGGTTGATGCTATAAAGCGTTATAGGACATATTTAACTGGACGCCATTTCTATATCATCACTGACCATCATTCTCTGCAATGGCTTATGAGCATTCCTGACCCCACTGGTCGTTTGGCACGATGGGCTCTACAAATACAATCCTAGCATCCTCCTTTCCCAAGATCAGTACTTTCTGAATGACGATGGCCTTCTTTATCATCTTTGGAAGCCTCTCAATAAAATTGACCCTCGTCTCCGAGAACAGTTAGTGGTTCCTCAGGCGCTTCGTGAGACCATTTTATTTCAAATGCATGACGAAGTCACGGCAGGTCACTTAGGCTTAGTGAAAACATATGAAAAAATGCGACACAACTATTATTGGAACAACATGTATGCAGACTGTGGTCAGTGGATCCGTTCTTGCACCAATTGATTTAGTTGAGATGGGATTTTTGAAATGGTAGCTAGCACGGAGTGGAAATTCTAATAATGAACAACATATGGGAATTGTTCATTGGAAATTGTTACACACATTACATTGACAGCTTATAGATAGAGGTACGTTGTTGCGAGTAATGTTAAGTAGAATAATGGAGCAAATTATTTAGTGATACAGTCATAATTGTGAAATTAAAGTGCTTGGATTGTTATGAATATAACGAAATAGATATTTAATGCATATATATTGTTTTATGTGACATTTTGGAGTTGACTTTTCGACTGGCTGACGAGGATTTCATTCTGAGTGAGAATTTTTTTTTCAATCAAGGTATCTAGGCTGAGATGGCCCTTAACCTACGTACAAAATCAAAACAAAAGCTAGCGGTAGTAAGTTACAGAATCAATTACCATGCCTAATAATACAGATAAATAAGAAACTTTAACCTAGACTATACAATATTTAGAAAGTTAGAATATAATGTCCATAGGTTTATGTCAAATTTATGTAAAAAGGCATTAGTTATTACTCATTGAACTGAACAGGGCTTTTGTGATTATTGATTAAAATCATCTCTTATTTTGAAAGAAAGGTTACAGAAATTTGCTAATACCAACAGGCAACAAGGCTCTTCCTGACTCATAAGCCAAATAAATAGATTCATATTGTCTAATTGTCTCGTAGAAGGGTATTTTTCATAAATAGTATTTAACAATATTTCTCTTTTGACCGAGAAAAGTGGACAGCATAAAACGAAATGCAATTCATCTTCTACTATATCAACTCCAAGAGCTTTACAATACTGGCAAAATCTTTGTTCTCTTGGAATTTTCTTTTTACCACCAAACCTTCCCATTTCAATTTTTAAATTATGGGAAGTTAAACAAAATTTGGCAAGCTAACTTCGAATTTTGAAACTAGGAATCACATCAAGATATATTTCAAATTTGAAGGTTGTTTTGAAAAGAGCATAAGTTTTTAGTTTCCTATCTTCAAGGAGATGTTCCTTAAGTTGACCCATAATGTAAGATTCAAAATGGTCACGAACCTTAGACTTAATAACATCAGTATTGTCTGTGGGTATTATATTGTGTAACAGATGAAGGGAACTTACTTCTGAAACTCAGTATGAAAAACCAGAATCGGCATCATTAATCAACATTAAGAAAGCTAAATAAGAATAACGATTAATATCCAAATTAAGCAGACGCTTGTAAAACTTTAAAATATTAACATGAAAGTTGTGTTTGACAGAAATCCTACCTAACTCAGCGTAAAATAGCTTCAGTATTTGTACTAGATTTAACTCCCAAAGCATATTTACAAGCAGAGAGATGAAGTCTTTCAAGTTTTAGAATGTCAGTTGTCCCCCAGACTGCAAAAGCATAGGTCATGAGAACTCTGGAGAATATTTTCAATAGAGAAAAGATTCAAGACTTTGGCAAAAAGGCCATTCTTTCTTGCTCCTACATTCAACTTGATGATGGACATTAATGTTGTAGAAGGGTAAATATCAATTTTGATAAATTATTTATTTATTTTTCAATTTCCGAGTTCGACAAAATATAGCGAATAATCAAGCACGAACTTAACGGGGCCTTGATGAGCAGCATTATCTGTCTACCAAGGGTCCCTCGTGTTCAAGAGTTTCTCATACATAGAATAGTCTTCAGCCACCTGTTCTGAAACTCACCGAAAACAGCTGTTGTAACGAATGGCCTACTCTTCCCGCGCTGTATGAGGGTTCTACACAGCCTCTCATGACATTGGCCAGAGCATTCGTCAATAGCCTTTCGAGTCTGAGAGGGGTGGTGTTGATTAAACAAATATATATGTCGAACAACTTTAAACTTAAAACCGAAAAAATAATAAACTTTTTTCATTCTTTTGTTATATAGTTCACTCTGAGAATACCGAACAGACAAAACGAAACAGTATATGATTGCCATTTTGTTCCATGCAAGGAAGAATGGGATTTAAGCCCTGACCAAAGATCAAAATTTGACAAATGCCAATGGCAAATTCCAGCTTATCTTATGACCCTTGTGAAAATAATGCTCAAGGTTTCTGCGGTGACCATTTGCATCTGATAAAATCGATTTGTGAAAAAGTAAATCAAGTATATTACTTTTCAAGAAGAAGAAGATAGACCTTTGAAAATAAAGTGTCGATACCATTCGTATTCCATCTGCAAATATCAGCCCAATATTAAGGGAATTCAATATCAATCGCTTATGGTGCAGAAGCAGCTGTACAGAAACATTCATGATTTTCAAATTCTTAGAGTTTCTTTTTGAATGGCAGGAAACGCCTCTTTTCCACCTTATAAATACCAAAAAGCAATAAGGTCTGATGTGTGGCAACTTTTTAACGTAATATGAACAAAAAAGTTAAATTGAACTTCTTAAATTTGGACACTTATGAATTTTTCTATCTATTACTTTGTAGTTTAGTTTCGTAGTTTATTCCTTTATAAGAAAAATCATATCTTTAATATATTTCTTTCTCATATCTTTTTGACTCATATCTCATTTATTTCAAACTCAATAAATTCATAAAATTGAAATAAGAAATATATACGAAGCATAAAAAAAATAAAAAATTAATATCATCAATAGTAGAAAAGCATAGAATTAGAATTACTAGAATCACCAGTTCAACAGCTTTTCACAAAGGCGAGAGTCAGAATATGCTAGTATCGCCAGACATCTTCTAGGCAAGCTAGTCAGACTGGGATTGACACGTTTTTTCAAGTTTCTAACTTCGCCAGGAATTGCAGTATCACTAGTTTTCCCAGTAGAAAAAGCACAGAATTAGAATTACTAGAATCGCCAGTTCAACCACTTTTCACATAGACGAGAGTTAGAATATGCTAGTATCACCAGATATCTTCTAGACAAGCTAGTCAGACTGGGATTGGCACGTTTTTTTCAAGTTTCTAACTTCGCCAGGAAATGCAGTATTACTAACTTTCCCAATAATTTGAAAAGGAAAATAGAAAAACATGAATAGAAAAGCGCAACATTAGAATTACTAGAATCACCAGTTCAACCGCTTTTCACAAAGACGAGAGTCAGAATATGCCAGTATCGCCAGACATCTTCTAGGCAAGCTAGTCAGACTGGGAGTGACACGTTTTTCAAGTTTCTAACTTCGTGAGGAATTGCGGTATTACTAACTTTCCCAATAATTTGAAAATGGAAAAATAGAGTAGCATAGATAAAATAAAAAGTCGAACATAAACAGAAAAAAATACTAATAAAAGGTAAAACTATTAATACTATCTAAGTAACTAAAAACATAAACTAAAATAGAACAAAAGGAACGAAGGTTCTAAAAACAAAGTAGCGAATTTTGAAAATAAAATTGCGATATAACTGTAAAAAGTAATAACATTTTAATATAAAAGCTATAAATTAATTATTAATAGCATAATAATCAAATATAAGATGTTTCGAACTGAAATATAACAGAAATAGTTACTTACTTGCACAAAATGAAGCACGTCCGTCTTCTTCGCCTTCTTGAAACTTATGAAATAAAAACTCTCTTACTTTGTCATATGACATTCTAGCAACAGTAATTCTATACCTTGTTCGATGGGATACATTCAGGGGCGGCCGGCAGTGGTATTAATGTTATTATTCTGATAGCAGTTTTTTCCAAGGCAAAGTAAAAAAAATTATTTGACAATTAGTTTGATTTTTTCTTCAAAGGTGAGTGAAACCTTTTCATCTGATGGCCTCGTTTTGCTTTTCAATTGCTCACTAATCCTTAATGATAGCAACTCTGTTGTTTCCTTCAAAAACTTCCCTTTGACCCTTCACGTTACAAAATTCTCAGTTCTAATAAATGGAATGCTTTGTAGTAGTGATGTAGAATTCTTTTTCTTCTAGTGCTTAAAATAGCCATTTCTGATAGCCACATTATCAGTTTTCGAGTTCTAATAAGGTGACCAGTGACCTGTAGTGTAGTGGAGTTTCTTTGCACTCTCTTTTCACAAAATTTTGAATCAGGTTTTACGAACTGAAGTTAGTAGTCCTCTTTTACAAGGCGTTCAGAGTGTATTTTCTCTGATTTCGGGACAGGGAAAACTTACTTATGAGCAACGTCTTGGACTGAAAAAAAGTAGAAGACCTTGCTCAAAAGTTACAATAAAGAATCGATCAAGTGAAACCGTTTATGATACTTTTCCGTTGATTTGCGGAGAGGAGGAGAATAATACATTTTTTTGTTGGCCGTGTTTGATCATGGGAGATTTGTCGAAGGTAAGAAAGTGCCTATTTTTTATAATTTGTTACAAGGGAGAGAGTCTAACTGTACGTTATTACAAGCGCCATTCTAATAACTGGCCGTGATGGTGGCTGCATTGATAAGGCCGCCACATATTTTAATCGTACAATAAAACGCCCACAACAAGCCACTGCTCGAAAGACGACGTTATTAAAAAGGCCTCTCTAATAATGAGCCCTTCTGGTGGCTAGACATTAGAGCCGAAACATTCTGAGTGATACATTTGTATCCAAAGTAGCCTGTGTATATGTCATATGTCTTATGTCATATGTCATATGTCACATGTGCTCTTTCTAGAACAAGCTCACTATCGTCAGGAACTTGTCTATAAGGACCATTGCCTCTGACAGAGGTTTGCTGCACAACAAATACTCCTTGGTATTTGTGTTCCCACAGAGATCTCGCATCACGTGACCCAACAGGAATAGCGACCAGTTTCTTTTGCTTGTCCAGTTTAAACAAGTCAAAGTCTCGTTGTCCCAGCATTGGTAGCAACTCTTTGATTCTGTTTGAGAGCTGTTCCTCACTTAAGCGGATAGACAGTAATGTTGCCCTGGCTCTTTGTTTTGTGACATCATGGCACTCTGGAGGAAAACCTAGAAAGAACGAGACACGACTGTTGATAGTTTTTTTTATAGGAATTTTGGGTTATAGATTTCCATTTAATATACTTGTTATAGCTCTAGCTTGCGTTATTTATACTTTTGAAACATGCGATAAAAGTTTAATGTTATAGTAGCATTTTGTCATTCCGAGAATCATTTGCAAAGAAAAACACGTTTTGTTGAATTTTTAGATACACAAAACATTCCAATATTGACATGCCGAGCATAGTAAGACATTTCCGCCCGTACACTTATTATTTGTCATAAGCTAGGTCTGTGTTTCCAATGTTTTCAAGTAAACTCCCTGGGAGAGAACATTATGTCCAAAAAAGATTTGTAGGCTTTGTCCTGCGATGTGAACTGTGAATTTATGTGCTGTGCTGATAATATCATGTGCAAAATATTTGATCGAGCCTATTATTCAATAATGCATTGTCTTTGTGAAGATTAAATGTGCAATAATTATGTGCAATATGCATAGAGATGTCGTCGCGTAGGCAACACTTGTGGATTCCCCATATGATTGAAAGTATAGCATGTTGACTGCCCCTGCCTTACTGCCCACGGACAAAAGTATATGTTTCTCTAGTCAAAAAAAATATTTGAAAATATAATCAAAAGCGTAACTTTGCTAGAAAGGAACATTAAATTGAATCAAAAATATTATCAATCTGACATATTATAATCAAAATCTTTTACTATGCACCATAACCCTGGTCCATGTGTTGTTTTACCAGGCCACGTGTTGTCACTCCAAACATTGGTATGACAGATGCCTCGGGAAGATGGTAGAGCTTCATGGCCAGCACTTTGGTCTTGGGCCACGTGCACCTTTCTTTTTCTTTGTATTCTGTTTTCTCTGAAACTGCATATGCCTTAGAGCTTCCACATCGGAAATTGCTTCCCCCAAGAAATTGTTGCAACTGTCTTTGTCGTAATCCATGTTGAATGTCAGGGAAAAAGTATGGAAGAAAAATAACCCACAGAGAAACCCAGTTTTTCAGATAAACCCACTTTTTCTGAGATCAACCCACTTTTTCTGAGATAAACCCACTTTTTCTGAGATAAACCAACTTTTTCTGAAAAAAACCCACTTTTTCTGAAAAAAAACCCACTTTATCTGAGATAAACCTACTTTATCTGAGATAAACCCACTTTTTCTGAGATAAACCCACTTTTTCTGAGAAAAACCCACTTTTTCTGAGAAAAACCCACTTTTTCTGAGATAAACGCACTTTTTCTGATAAACCCACTTTTTCTGAGATAAACCCAATTTTTCTGGAAAAACCCTCTTTATCTGGCGAAAAACCCACTTTTTCTGATAAACCCACTTTATCTGCGAGAAAAGTGGGTTTATCAGAAAAAGTGGGTTTTTCACCAGATAAAGTGGGTTTATCCAGAAAAAGTGGGTTTTTCAGTAGAAAAACCCAGTTTATCTGAGAAAAAGTGGGTTTTTCTGACTAAGGTGACATCCGCTTGCCATATTCGACACATAGAGACAAAGTTTTCAAGAATTCAAGAGCAATACAAAATGCACAAAATATTTGAAGAAAGCGAAGAGCAACACCAGCAAAACAATAACAATGAAGGTACGTAAAAGGTTAATTATTAGTGAACTTGTTGTGGAGACTTTTTTCTGTTGCTGCATTCTGTTTTTAAATTTTCTGTAGGGTTCTTTTGCGTTTCACTTTACTTGCGTGTTCACTTGTGAGCTCGTTGTCGATTTTTTTTGGTGACTTTTTCGGTAGAATTATTACCGTGTTTTGTTCTGTCTCTTTATTTTTGCTGTATTGTCTTTGATAAACTACTCTAGCGTTGTCATCAGCATCTTTGTGGCTGACAATGACATCTAAGCTAGGTTTGTTGCAATTACCATAGTGCATGAAATATGTTAAATTGAAGTATTTCGTTTTTTCTTCAGAGAACGATTTGGAAGAAGAGGGCTGGAGCAAATGGATAGCTGATTTTTTAACGTCACCACAATGAGCAGCAGCACACACAACACCATCATCGTCATCACCACCACCATCATCAGCAGCACCGTCCTCATAAGAAGCAATCTCAACATCAACATCATTATCATCGATATCGTCTTCATCATCACTTTTAAACATTTTACAATCACATCCGACATCATTATCATCATTATCATCATCTTCATCATCACAACTACGACCATCAGGACCAGGACCAGCATTAGAAGATAGAACAGCCAAACAGAGAAGAGTTGTAAGTATTCAGCAATTTCAATTTTTCCCAATCAGAGAGATAATTATAATGTCGTACAGCATTAACATCCAACTTTTTAAATTGTTCTGTTAAACCTGTGTCGTCTGACCAATTTGAGGAGTTTGCTTTTTGTGTATTTGAATGACTGAAAAAAATCATACAGCGAATTGTTGACGAGATCTGTTCAGAACATTCTTTGTCTGTTGTCATTAGGAATTCCATTTGTTTCGCTGAATTTCCCTTAGCAGCAATAAGTTTTCCAAGAAAGTTGGAGAGTTCAGATTAATGCTTTTGCTTTTCCAAAGAAAGATTATGTGCTAGCTCTTTACTGAAGTAAAGATCGAATGCATGTCTTAACTTTGATTCCATTATTGTCTTCTCTAACATCTGTGAATACAAATGTGTCATTGAGAAATTTTCCTAAAGTCTTTGTGTAGTTGTTAAAATTAATTAACACAGAAAACTGTTATGAAAAATTTGTATTTTCCTTTCAGATTGAAAAAGAGAATTCGAAATGACTTGAACGAATAGTAAAAGAGAGGCATCTTGCCTTTTGTGAATCCATAGAAGGAAGACAATTATTTAATGCAAATATAAATTCTAATTTTAACGATATGATTCACTTATGTATTTGTACTTTTGCACTTTTTTTAGAAATCAAGAAATGCACTATTTTGATTTAGCACAATTATGCACTTACACCGACATATTTAAACACATAAACGATTTCAAGGTAGTGATGGACAGACATGACAAAAAGCACAACAGACCTCGTTTCCATTGAGGTATCTGTTGTGTTTGCCAGTCTAAAAAATGTTTCGCCTGGTGCGAAGACAAGGACAAAACCAATTACAAATGTATAGAATGTTATTTGATTAATTTAATTAGCAATGATAATTTTTCTTCTACTTTTAATGATAACACATCAGTAATTAGTAAGTGCGAATATCACCCTTTTAATGCATTTTTGTTTTAGCATGTTGCATTTTTATTTGGTTCTCATACATTTAAACACACATTATTGCACCACGTCATTAAAGAATACTTATGGTTTGTTTTCGGCACAAAGTCTGATCATTTTCAAAGACATTTGAAAATGATCGAGCCAGCTAATTTTTTTGACTAGTTTAATTTTAGAGCACTTTTTTATGTAAGGATTCTACACCACTACGACTACCATACAATGCACTTGCACAAAATTTTTACTAGAAAAATAGCTTTTATTTTATTTTTGATAGAAAAATAGCTGGATTCATCATGTAAACGAGCAATTAAGAAAATCAATTTTGGAAAAGAAAAAATACACATTTTACAGACTGTAAATATACATTTTTAGAATTAAACGAGAAATACTATGGAAAAAACTACATAATTGATTATATGAATGTCTGATTATGAAAATTGTCTGTTCCTTTTTCTCAGTACTATTTATTTACTTGTCAACTTCATCTAAAGCCTTGACAAATACATCATCTTCATCTTCATCATTGTCATCATCTCTGTTATTGCTATCATAATTAGCAGTACCATCATCATTGTTGTCTTTATCATCATCATCACCATCATCATCATCATCTAGTATGATTTTTCTGGCAATCTTTGGTCTTTTTGCTGTCAAGAGAACATCTTCATCACCTTTGCTGTCATGCTGCAGCTTGTTCTTTCTAGATGTTTTGAATTTAGATTTGAATGGACACATTTCTGAGCTTTCAATGAACTCCTGTCTTTTATCGTTCGTCATCATCATCATCATCAATATGATTGATTCTTTTTTTCTTGGTACATTGGGGGTTCAGGACGTTCCATAATAACAAAGCCTGAAAGTAAAAAAGTAGAAAACGTTGTTTTGAAAAATATTGCATAACAATGAGCATATCAAGAAGTTTTCATGAGATTGTCAGAGAGAAATAAAGTATGGTAGAAAACCCACCATTTTCATCAAAAAAGTCATGCTGTTGTTGCAACTGAATATTGTTTGATTTGTTTTGAGTAGTGCATTGAGAGGGAAAAATTTTAATTGTTGTTGCTGTTGCTGCTGTTGCTGTGCCTCATTGTGCAACAAAAGTTTATTGAGTAACTTTTTGTGTTGGTAATTCATGCGATTCATTCTTTGAAGTCTGTTGTTTCTTTTGTTTCTCGCCTACTAATGTTGTTCAAGCATCCAGTGTAATTGGGAAATTCTTCGACAGCTCACTATTTGGATTGCAGAAGTCGGTTTCTTGGTCACTCAGTTGTAGCACAGACTTGTCCTTTGTAGTCTTTGCAAGGCTACATCTATGCGGCGAATGACAGAACAAATACAAAACCAATCCTAGACACTGACTTTGGCATTAACATTGACCGGAAAGCATGTAAGAATTAGGACGTACTCATCTTTCTCCCTCTGTTTGTTTTGTGGATTTTCAAAAGAAATGAATTCCTGAAAATCTATTCTTGGTTGAAAGAAAGTGTTTGATGCACTCATCATGCTGGTGAATTGTTTCTTGGCATTTGATATTTCCTTCTCACATATCGGAATGGATTGACCAACTAAGAAGCCGTACATCTACCCCATATATTGCTTGATGTACTGAAGCAGCTGTGTTGGTGGCGTTTTTTTTGCTGACAGAGTTGTGCAATTTGTGCATTTCAAGAGTGTCATCAATGTAGCTTCTCAATTTGGCAGCTGTTTCACATAGGGCATTTTTAATCATCTTGTAGCTTCTGGTGCTCAGGCTGATCGATTCGGTGATTTCCCATCCTTTATCGTCTTGTCTTTGACTTTGATTTCGCGTTGTATTTGAACACTCTTCTTGGTTTCTTTCTCTTCTTCATCATTGTTTTGGTTGTTGTTGTTGTTTTTTCATTTCTCTTCTTGCTTGGTGAATGGAAATTTCTTATCACCATTTGCAGAGATGTTTCGAATTTATGTATCTTGTCATCAGTTTTTAGATATTGCAGATGCTTAGAAAAAACTTCTTTAGAGAGAATTTCATAGCAGCCCATTTCTAGATTCTGAGACATGGAAGATGCTGCCATTTCGGTCCCAGTCTTGTAGCTTCCTTCTTCTTCTTTATCTGCTGCTTCTTCTTTGTCTTGTGGTGGTGGTGGTGGTGATTTCCGAGCAGAGAGTAAAGTTCTAGACAGTACGTCTGTTTTTATGCATTTCGTGCTGTTTACTCTGATACATGATCTCTGTTGTACTTGCGGCTCATTATTATGCGGCTCATGATCTCAGAATTATTATTCTAATTCCACGTATTGTTTTTCTTGCACAACATTTTTCACCATTGTTTTTCTTGCACAACATTGTTAACCATTGTTTTTCTTGCACAAACACATGGTATAGCATACAAAGATCGTTCTTGCTAAAGAGGGTTCATCAAACGCGTATATTAACAAAGCTGCCCAAAGCCAAGAAACATAGCCAAAAAAACACACGGCGTTGGGTTTAACAAATAAGTACAGTTTGCTACAAAACAAATAATATATAAATAATATATGCTATAGAATAATTCAGCTTACACAAATGAGAAAATTAAACTAATACTGATTTAAGAAACTTTAGGCCTAAATAAACGATTGTCTATTAACTTACAGATTTTATGTCCTCTATGGCCTATAAAGCCTCATCTTCTTTACTTCTTCTCTTTCTTCAATAGATCACTGCTTTATCTTCACTGCTTTACCTGAAAAATATTGACATAGCACGAGCTCCTCAGTACAGCAACTATGTGGAAGAGCGTATATTAAAAGAAGAAAAGTCCGTATATTTCCCTTTACCAAAGAATACATTTCCACTCTTGACCTGTCCCCCTACGAAATCCAGTACAACCACAAAATGGAGGCCAACACATAAAAGAAAAACTGCCAACTTTTTTCTCAACTTTATGTAGCATGCCAAGTGCGAGAAGGAAATCTGGCAGAGTTTTTTCAGCATGAGAATAACAATTGCCCTCCTGTACTTTCAAAGAACAAAGAAATGCGCTCAGGTAACAAGGCAGATTTGGTATCTTGTATGGAAAGTGTTGCCCTTCCTAGCTCTGAGAAGCCAGTTGTCAATGTGATAATCCTTTATGGTCCAGCCATAATCAATATGCTGAAGCCAATGCATGCGAAAACATTTGAAGAGTATGCAAACGATATTTATTCGCCATCCATCAAAAGGCAACACAATGATGAATCAAGAGTTGACGTCGTTTAGGATGTTTACATCGCCAATAGTTTAAAAGCATCAACAAGATGTAAACGCAGGAAAGGAATACGAAGAAGAATGCAACTGCATTCAAGAATTCCTGGATGGCGGGAAGCTTTCCTTCGCTTGAATGAAAATAAAATGGAGCTTTTTAAGTACCTAGCAGAGCAAACAATAAAAATTGATAGCAATGGTAAGCAAGTTATTAGAACTTATGAGGGACTGGTTTTGTGCAAGTTCCCGCACGAAACAGACGCCCTTTCTCCTTGTACTCAAGAGGAAGCCGATACCCGACTTTTGATCCATGCTTTTATGCAGCAAAGCAAGGCTATGATAAAATTATGATATGAACTGTTGATACTGACGTTGTGGTGATTGCAACTGCACTATTTCATCAATCAGGCCTTTGGAACTGTGGATTGCATTTGGAACCGGAAAAAATTTACGGTATTTGCCTACTCATTCGATTTGCAACAATATGGTTGAACAAAAATTCAAGAGTCTTTTGATGTTCCATGCTGTGATCAAGTTTCTTTCTTTGCAAGCAAGGGAAAGAAAACAGCTTGGGAAACATGAAAGCAATTCGAAGATGTTATGCCAGCCTTTGAATCTCTGTGTGAAGCACCTGCCATCGTTGATGTTGATGAAACCCTAACAATTCTTGAACAGTTTGTGGTCCTACTCATGACCGTCTCAGTACGTGTACCTCTGTAGATGACTGCCAAAAAGAGCTTTTCACAAGAAAAGGAAGATCTATCCAGGCTTTTGCATTGCTAGGGCCAGTCCCTCATTGCCAGACCTGCAATTCCATGTGGAAGCAACTGGGGATGGGATAAATCATCAACTGGAGAGTTTGTACCCTTTTGGACAAGTTTACCAGACGCATCTTCGACATGCAAATAGCTAATAAAATGTGGCTGCAATCCAGAAAAAGGCTGACACGGCTGTTGCAAATGCATCAAAGCTGAGCTACAGTGCACTGCACTTTGCAAGTGTGGTGGAGACTGTGAACGATTATGTATTCTTTATTTAGTAATGACACTGCTATTCTTTAATCATTATATTCATTGTTCCTATTATATTAACTCCATTCCAAATGTTTGCTAATTTGTTTGAAAAAATTAATGCAAAATGTTTTGTGATGACATTAATATGATGCCATCATGACATCAGAGCAACATTGTCTTTTTGTAGTGATAAACACTACTTCATCCATGACCCTAAAAGGAAGATAGCAAAATTTACTTCAAATGATTAAAAGGTATAGACTACCAAAAAATGAATAAAAAATCCTTATCAATATGACGTCATTATGACGTTACTGTGACATCATAGAATGAGATTTCGAGATGGGCCTGCATTTCAAAATAATCAGCATTCCAAGTTCTATAAGTGTAGCAAGTTTCATGCTTTTACCTTAAAACCCACAATTACTTAACAATTCTGCTGGACTGTTAAGGATTGTAGATGCTTGAAGCAGACTTCATCATTGTGTTATCCCAACAGAAGAACTTTCTACACAACGTTTGCATGCATTGTAACTTAACGTTTTGTCACTTAAGCGTTCGCAATGACGCCATCAGTTATTACCCCATGAGTGTTTCATGTGTATAAGACTTAAAGCTACTATTTTTTAAATGTAAATACTAGAATCCCATTAAAATTCTATGCTAGGCCATTTTTATGTGTTTCCCACTCATACCGAATTTCATGAAAGTTCTAACTTGACCCCTTGTTAATGACGTCATCAAAAGCCCAAACCCCCGTCTTTTGAATAAATTATTTAAGATCTTAGATTTAAGTCAAAATATATATATAATGAAGAACAATGTAAAAGTTGATATATACTTCTTGTGACAAGTTTTCCCACTCAAATATTGCAAAAATACCATCGAGATGACATCATCAATAATGTTTCAAAGTCTTAAAATACCTTTTATAGTCCAATTACTTCGAATTCATAAAAAAATTCTAAGTTAGGCACTTGGTTAGATTGTTGTGATAATTTCCCTGTCTATAAGGACCATTCTCAATGTGTTCTGAGCACTTTTGATTATAATCTGAGATGTTCAAAAGTACATTCGCTCACCCCTTTTTTCAATATTTCTTGCCAATCAAATTGCGTTATTAGACAGGTTTTTTGAACAGTCTGGTTACACCAGAATCAGTTAATTTTAAAACAAGGGAGTAATATTAAATTAATTAATATATAAAATTAATTAATATAACAATTAGTATAACAATTTATAACAGTATATAGTTGTGTTCAACTTAATATTTTGGTATAATTTCTGGTATACATTTGAGTTAGTAAAAATAGTTAGTTGAAATTTTGTTCCTTTGGCGAAACATTCCTATTCCGAACTAATCAAAGCACCACCATGAACTTCTGTACAGTAAATAACTGACACCAATTTAATAGAGAAATAACAATGAAGTAACAAACATGCGCCATTTAAATGGTGAGCTTATTCCTTTTCAGCCTTTAACGTCTAGAAAGGAAGAAATTAAACTACTGACTGAGATTCCTAAATTTCAAATTTATAACTTACCTACTTTGGCTAACTTACGTACTTCTCAAAAGTTTTCATGAAAATTTTGTTTAGTCCTATCCTGAAACACCTAAAAAAGGAAACAGAGATATACTGTAGGTATAGAGATATAGTGATCGATTTGACATTTGAAAATGCATTGTTGATTTGCAATAGCAATTAATTTTGCCCTTTTCCTTTTTCTTTGTATTTTCACCTAGCTTAAGAAAAACTGACTCTGATCTCTTTCTCAAAATACTTAAAATTGTTGAAGTTGACATTTTTTATGTTAGGATGAACTAAATGAGGTCTGCAAAAGGCTTGAAATGGAAAGGCTGCAGTTTGCGATCTTGCCTGCCTGCTGTTCTCTGATGAGAAAGTAAGAAACAGCAGTGTGAAAGGCTTCTCAACCAGAAAACATCAAATAGCAGGAAGGGGACTCCAAAATTACAGGCTGAAGATCTTAAATGTATATAAAGCATTTAGAATACTTACAAGAAGCAAACATCTATAAATCCAGTGAAAATTGATGCTGTTTGAAACATTAATTGTATAATGAACCTCTTTAGTAACTGAAGACATTGTCTATCTAATTACTGTAAATAGTTCAAGTATATGTTCATAGGTTGATATGTTGATATATTAATACATATTTTAAAGACAAATATCGAAATGAAAGTAAAAAATTGAGGCTTGTTATCACAACAGTCAGGTTACTCAATACCATTTAAAGCAGGAATTTATTTGAGTCTATAGGCGCCCTATAGCTTGAGCAGATACCTTGTTGAGTACTTGCATGCACTGCAATATGCCTATCCTGCCTAGTATTTACTCTTACTTTACAGTGTATATCAGTATCAGAGGTATTTCAACTTATGTTTTGCGACTTTTAAATATTTTAGAATAAGATGCTGACACTGCGCACATAATTTTCTGCTTCTGTCAACCATCCCACCCTCCGGCAGCTCACACAACCTGTCATTTCTAGTTAAAGTTTCCTGTCTAGCTGATTTCGATGATTTCAAATGTGATTCAACAGGTTCATGGAGACATAGTGGCACCCCGAAACGCATATTTGCTGTAGAAAGGACAAAAGATGACAGCACGGCTATAATAGTAATAACAATGACGAACAAGTTGAGTATCAGGAGTATTACACTTTAAAAAGAATATATTCTGTAAATACCGGGTGCTCCAAAAAAAGGAACTGGTTTTAGAGATGGATTTTATTTGTGAACCATAGCTTCACGGCTAATGAAATTTTCTCATAATACTTAACTGTGTGTAATCCAAACCAACGCTTTATATGCTATCCTCCCTAGACCAGGCGGAGAATGGGGGTAGGGTCACCCCTCCGGGAAGTAACTTTAATTAGGTGGTTTTGGGTAATTTTGGGGTGCTGATTCCGAAAATTGATGTTATATGGGCAGGTTCGGGGGCCTTTGGCCTATTTAATGTTTAAGTCTCGCTTTCATGTAAAATACCTGCACAATCCTAATTATGTCAAAGAAGGTGGATTTAGGCAATTTGGGGCGCTGATTTCGAAAATCGATGTTGGAGGGCGTTTCGGGGGGCATTTGACCTCTTTTCAATGAGAAAATCTCGTTTTCATGCAGAAAAGACAAAAATGTCTTGATAATTACTCTTCTCATTATGGGATTTTTTCAAACTTGGTTCACTTTGGTAGTTCTGGTGTACTAATTCCGAAAATAAATGTTATTTGGACACATTTTGAGTCAGTTATCTCTATGTCATATCAAAGTCTCATGATAGATAACAAAGCATTTGTCGCTTGAACGTCAATAAATCTATAAAAAAAGAAAATAATCTATATGCATTGTCAAAACGATTAGGCATAAAAAATGTCAACAATTTCTTCATCAAAGTCGTTTTCACTGTCATGGCCTAGTAGCAGATCAGCGTCATCGGTGTTGTCACCATTCTCATTTTCATTGCTTAGAAGCAGCTCTGTGACATCTTCCGGGTAGCATTTATCACTCCAGGCAACTGATCCACTTTCATCACATCCATGATTAGCTGGGTCATCCAGATCCATCATTAAGCAGCCTGCTTGCCTAAAAATGGATGCAACATAGAGTGGTGTCGCCCTGAAATGGAACACTTTTTGTAGTTCAAAGTTTTCAGGGCTTTGTGAAAAATTTAAAAATAAAGGAAATGCGGGCCTAATTTTTTCAAATAGCATGCGAAAATAATTCCTAAAGGTTATTTACATCATTTTTACATGTTTTCCTAGGTTTATCAATAACAAATAAATTTTTCTAAATTTTTTTATTGTGCTCACCGGAAATTGACTTTTCGGATTCCTCGAATTTTTCATTTGTTTTCTCCTGTTACTAAATTTGTCTCGTTTATTTCTGCATCTTTCTTACAACTTAAACAAAAGTTTTCTTGCTCCAGAAGAAAACAACCTTCACAAATTGATTTGACAAAGAAAGAAGAAATAATTCGCAAACACTTACAAATTAGGAAACATTTTTGGAGCAGTAACATGACTGGCCGAACGTCGCCCTTCTTGGAACATGTTTGCATGCTCATACTGGTTTTATGATTGTGTTCGAAGAATTTCGAACACATTGGTGTGGGGTGGCGTGTCACTAACTAACTAACTAACTAACTAACTAACTAACTAACTAACTAACTAACTAACTAACTAACTAACTAACTCACTGACTAACCAACGCTTGAACAATGGAAAACGTGTAACAATAGTATAAGCATCTCAACAATGCCATTAGGGCCATTGTCTCGGCCATTTATGCGCAATTTGCGGTTAGCCCTTTGTCGATTTAAGGTCATGTGACAATTTTTCTCTTCGCAAAAGCTTGATTGCATCTGACTCATGGCTGTTTACCATTTGAAACTGGCAAATTGCCACCTTTGATTGGTAAATGACATTTCACGCATTTTCAACATTAATCAAAGAGTCTTGGCAAAGAGCGGCAATTTCAAACCAGTTTTCAAAACAAATCTTCATTATTATCATCCTCACCATAAAAATCGTCATAATAATAATAATAATAATAATAATCACCATCATCATTATCATCATCATCATCATGATTACCATCACTATCATTGATAGTGTGGCTGCGGCAAGATCTTAAGGAACTCACCACCACCACAATCACCCCTACAACCATCACCACCACCACCCCTATCACAACCACCACGCCCCTTATCACCACCACCACAATCACCCCTAAAACCATCACCACGATCACCTCTATCAAAACCACCACGCCCTTATCACCACCACCACAATCACCCCTACAACCATCACCACCACCACCCTATCACCTCCACCACAACCACCCCTAAAACCATCACCACCACCACCCTTATCACCACCACCACAACCACCCCTAAAACCATCACCACCACCACCCCTATCATCACCACCACAACCACCCCTAAAACCATCACCACCACCACCCTTATCACCACCACCACAATCACCCTTACAACCATCACCACCACGACCCCTATCACCACCACCACAACCACCCCTAAAACCATCACCACGATCATTCCTATCACAACCATCACAAGCACCCCTACCTTCAGCACCACAACCACCTCTACCACCACCACTACATCCATACTACCACCACAATCACCCCTACCAACAAGCATCATAATCATCGTGGTCATCAACATCATCATCATAACCAGCACCATTATCATGATAATCATTATCGTCATTGTTGTGCATACCGATTAACATCTTTCATCATTTGACCGAAATAGCTATATTCAACCAGAGTCGTTCTTCGAACACGCCCATAGGGCCCCTATGTTTTTTCAAAATGCGCCAGCGGAGTCAAAATAAATTTGGACTTAGGAAACGTAAGAAAACGCAAGTTACCTCCGGCTGAGTGGTTATTTTTCAACAACAAGTTATTTTTCATATTTCGTATTCGTAAACACAGCTTCCGAAGACTAACGGAAGACTAACCGGAACGTTCGGTCCTATTCTTCGTGTTCCAAGAGGGCGACGGGCCTAAATTTTTGTCCGCAGAATCACTGCTTATTAATGTTGTTAATACGGATCAAGAGGCTTGCAAAAAAGACTAATTTTTTCATAATAATTGAAAAAGATGTAGAAGAATATATTGACATCATTTTAATTTTTAAAGAACTGCAACTTTCCATATAATTGGAGTTTTATCAAAGGTGTTCCATTTCAGGGCGACACCCCTCTAGTTCGATCGCTTTATGTGAAGCTTTAAATTCGACTGGCAAGGCAGCAGCAAGCTTAAATCTGTTATTTTATTTTCATTTTCAAATTTCTGCGAAAAAATCTTCTTTCTCACGTCATTTACCGATTTCATTCTTTCGTTACCATACATAGCGCATAAAAACTGTTCTAAGCGTCCCTGCACTTCTTCAGATACGAAAAGAGTGGTTCCCAAGTTTGCAAATAGACTAACATATTCCGCCTTTTTGGCCATTCTTTTCCAAAAGGCTATTTTTCCTTTTCTAAAGAAGCTGGAGACATAATCATTTCCGGAAAAGGCCTGAAGCCCAATGAGTGCTCTCCTCTTCTCGATGTCCAGAGATGAAGATGTTATGTCCATTATTTTCCTACTTAGTCCTGTTCCATTGTCAATCAATACTTGGACTCCTCCAAAATCATGGGCAACGAAGAGGGCTAGGATATCGATGTCTCTTCAAGATGCATCATAAAATTTACGTAATATGTGCCATAGCTAGCATAATGAACCCTGTTTGTAGGAAAGCAAAGTGCTAGCGATTGTTTCCAGGTGAGCAGGCGAAGGTTGTAGTCGTTAGTATTAACAGAAAAGTGCAATTTGTGTTGACAATTAACCAACTGTATGTAGTGCGCCCAGTACTGGGGGGTTTTTCCCAATTCACTTTTCAAGCACTGGCTCATCTTTAATTGATATTTGCTGCAATACTCTGTGACAGAATTTTGGCATAACAAGTCTGTTGGTTTTGAGCTTACTGGGGTTGACTGAGCAAATTCATACACTGTTTCGGGTACCAGTGGTACAAAGCGCTCCAAAAACAGCCTTTCCAGTGCTTCAGCAAAGGCTTCGTGGACAAGCAATCAACGGCTATAGTGCTTGCCGCTCACCACACCATTTATACTTCCCGAGCTGCACAGTCCTGCTTGAAAAAGGATATCTTCAAATCCACTTCACGCCACAAACGACCAATCACACCGAAGAATGCCATTATGGCATGAAAGTCTCCTAGATGGATGATTATATCCGACCACGAAGCCTGATTGTTCCACAACACGTGAAATGCTTTTATTGCAGCTCCAACATCCAAAGTGTTATGAACATATGACATATTTGATTGCTTTGCAAGCTCTCTTGACACATTTTTGTTGCATATTCCGTTATCGGGGTAAATATGTCAACTTCGTTAGTTTACCATTGGCTTTCTAGATATGTTGTATTATCCATCCAACAAAGCGAGGAATGGTTTGATCGTTCAAATTGAGGTTTCTCGCTGACTTCCAAAGGACAAAGAGATTTTCACATACCCCATCAGATTCACTGGTATTGACCGAGGAAGACATCCCTGAAAAGGATGGGGGCACTGCTTTTCAGTTGATTGCAACATGCACTGACATTGTTTCTCTAGAAGGTTGTAAAGATCTTCTTTTTGACTTCGGGATACTGATATTCTCCTGTCTGATTTCAGCTTCTTGAGAATCTTCCTGAAAAGCTATGCCTGGCGTATTGTGTATTGATCCAGCTCCCGATGCGGTTTCTACGTTGCAGTCAAAATTATCATACCAGAAAATTGTTGATACCTGAACGGGGAAAAAACAATGAATATCAGAACTCTCGAAAAAAGCCAATTTATGCAACTACTTGCTCTCCGCAGCAACCTCAACGAATGAGTGTCGAGAAAAAGTAGATATACACTATATATTCTAGCTTTTCAGAAAAATGTTTCATTTTGGCATGAAAAGAGTTACAGAAGTTGCAAATAGCATACTTACTTTTGCACCCTGGGATTGTGGTTGTAGAGGCAAAGTGAGACTCTCTGATTCAAAATATTGCACCAGTTCAGCTTGTGCTGTTTCTATTTCGTTGACAGTGTTGTATGTTATGCAGTGGCCCAATCTGGCCAGAATTGTGATTGGTAGCTTTTGAGCAGTCAAGCAGGAGTTTCCCCTTTGATACTGCATGTAAGACATCTTGACAATGTGAACCAGTAAGAAGAGTAATTCTTTCACTAGTATCGTGATGGCTGTCTTTCGGAGATAATATCACTTTATAGAACACTTCTAACAACCCGGGGCTAAATGACCCTCTAGATGCAAAGCTTTCAACAGCAGACATGTTGCATTGTATAGGTAACAAGGCTATGTAAGTTTCTTATAAATACATGTTACGGCATCTTTACGTATGTTGCTACTGTTTGTGAGGATTGAGTCGAATTCTAGCTCTTCCCTGTCAGCTTCTTCTATAAAAGAGAATTGACATATTGCACGGATAAGGTTTACTTCAAATAATATTTTGTTCAAGGGGTGAACCGTGTTCATTTCGTATTTTTGATGCTTCTTTTTTGATTTTGGATAAGGCTTATATCACTGGCTCAATATTACTCCTCACAAGTTGAACGAAATAAATGATCTACAGTATATAATTGTCTTTGGAGTTAAAATATAGCGACAAACGGAAGATAATTTAGAAAATAATTGGGGGGAGGGGGCGGTAGTACACTTAGCACCGCTAAACTATAGTACACTTAACAATACATACCTCCAATTGCTGTTTTGACTGTGTCTTGGATCATTGCTTCCCAAGCTTGCTGAACGGCATAGTCATTCTTCACAAAGTGTCAAGCAACACTCACAGCATCCTGCTTGTGCTTCGTTATGAAGTCTGATATCAGGACTCTCTTGCAACATATTCCTATCTGCACAAAGAAGAGGAGTACAGGATCTGTCACATGCACAAGGGCACTTCTGTTGTACAACGCCAAGTGCTTCAGAGAATCAGGACACACAGAATACTTTCACGGGTGCTTATCAATCCGCTCTCGAGAAACTTTTCACAAGTCTTTCTTCTTTTGCTTTAGCAGCAACTTTCTTGTCCTTAGATCCTGCATATTGCGAAATATACTTGCAAGCCGATGATTTCACTTTGAACATGGCCCATCCTGCCAGATGTCTGACTTTTCTTAGCTCTGGTTTTGTCAAAAAAATTGGGGATAGGGTGGCTGCCACTTCTGTATCATTTACTGTTCACTATCAGCCCTGAAGAGCAAAGCATTTCATTTGATAAATGAAACAAGTAGGACAATACATATGTTCGGAAACATAGGAAGAAGGTAGCATATAGTCATCTTGAATGTACTATATAAATTTTCACCAGCCACTTTGCAGTATATTTTCACATTTGCAACTGTTTCAATCGAATACGGCACACTACATTAAGTGGTTATGAGCTGTACAAGCTACTAACTGTAACTTTCAGTATGGCTTGAAAGAATTTGAGTGCTTACACACCCCCTATTTAAGGTTCTGCTCAGGATGAAAGAAATAATACAATAATCAGTGAATGGTTAATGCCTGAGTACAATTTTAATGTGAAACAGACTTTTTATATTTCTATAACTTGCACCGTGATTACATCATCACATTGTCAGGACCAAGGTAAAAGAGGCAGGAGAGGCAGTTGTAATTTATAAGGCTTAAGTGAGGCTTAAGCATGCGAAACTCACCAGCTAACTGTGTTCTGAGCTTCATTATCAAATCAACTAGCACACTTCTGCATTTTAGGACATCTAGGTTTCTAAACAAGTCAGTTTTTACCATACTGGACCATTTCGCGTGGAAGCTGACCTCTGATTCTTTGGACTTTTTATCAAGATTTGTTTGTCCCAGTGCTACGTTAAGGTCACAGTCTACATAATTGGCACTTGGAATGTATATATCCTTTAATCGCTTCCATAACCTTCCTATCAACTGCTGCAACGGTGCACAAGTGCCATTTGCACGTGCGACAAACTCACAGAAAAAGCTATACTCTTTGGTTCGATTTTCATAGACCAAACGCTCCTTGAAGATCCTTTCCACATCAACGTCAATGGGAAACGCAACATTTTCTTCTTCGTTTAGAAGCTCCAGCTCGCCTTCACCAGCGCCAGATGATACGCAAGGAACAGTTGTGCTTTCAGTGACATTTATTCTTTCAAGGAACCCCTCTGCTGTTTAGTCGGGGCTGTTAGAACCATATTTAGGTCGAATCGAGCATTTTAATGATACCAGCACCAAAATTGATGAAGAGGGGTAGTTTGACACGCTGAAAAAGATAGGATATGGACCCCAACTGAAAAATGCCCCCTTGTGCTATTTTTAGACTGGGGTAATAGGTACCAGATCTCTACACAAGTTATAACTGTAGTTTTGTTATGAATCGCGTTAGAGACATCAAACTTGGGGAAAAGGGGCAGTTTGACACGCTGAAAGAGATAGGATGTGGACCCCAACTGAAAAATGCCCCCTTGTGCTATTTTTAGACTGGGGTAATAGGTACCAGACCTCTACACAAGTTTTAACTGTAGTTTTTTTATGAATCGCGTTAGAGACATCAAACTTGGCGAAAAGGGGCAGCTGGACACGCTGGAAAAGATAGGATGTGGACCCCAACTGAAAAATACCCCCTTGTGCTATTTTTAGACTGGGGTAATAGGTACCAGACCTCTACACAAGTTTTAACTTTAGTTTTGTTATGAATCGCGTTAGAGGCATCAAACTTGGCGAAAAGGGGCAGTCTGACACGCTGAAAAAGATGGGATGTGGACGCCAACTGGAAAATGCCCCCTTGTGCTATTTTTAGACTGAAGTTATGACTTCAATCACCTCATTGAAAGGTTCAATGCTCAGGCAAATCGTTAAATGACGCATTTATGAAAATGCTTCAACCTTTCACCTTCGAAGATGAAGTTTTGTGTAAATAAATATGCCTATGAATGACATCCTTTGTTCTGCCATTGGAAAACCCCGCATCCGTTTCATGTGATAAATTATTATCGACCACACGAGACACATCCCCTTTCTCTTTCTTTCACGATGGCCGTGTTCAAGGCATGACAGAGATATGTCGAAGAAATCGTTCATTTTGGTTGATGCAGCTAACAATTTTCAAAATGTTAATGCATCTAGACCAGGTCCTGGAGCTTGGAACTGGGATTTATGTTTTATTGGTCAGGAGCCATCATCAGAGGAAGTTATCTGTCCAGCAAAGAAGAGCAAAAGACCTGACAAATCGGCTGGGTACAGCTCCATTGCCAGTCAGTTGAAAAAGTTTCATGAGGTTGGTGAACTTCCGTTGTCTATCAGCAACAGAATTTCTTATCTAACCAGCGAAAGCCTTTGCGAAAAACTTGTGCGTGTGCCTTACATCTCTATATAACAGACTGTGAGAGATGAAAGAATCAAAGTCACTCATGGAATCTGAAGATGCAATAATTGAGGGTATTGTTTTGGCAGAGATTCTGGATTATATTGAAGATTCACGCGATTGCTCTGATTCTATTCCTGTTTTTAAGCTTCGAGATATCAAATCTTTGTATTGTGAGCGATTGAAAGAATACGGTGTATCCGATGTCTGTGAAAAGAATGTTCATAGTACACGCCTTAAGGAAAGAATTTTGTCACATATGCCGGAATTAGAAGAAAAGAAAAAGGGCCGAGATGTCATTCTGTTGTTCAGGAAAGAAGCCGGACGCGCCGTTTTCCAAGCCTGTTTGCAAACCTACGAAGATGATGGAATATGCCTTTCAAAAACTGCAAAAATAATCAGAAAGCAGGTTTTTGATTATAGGGAAAATGCCGGCAATAATGAGTAAATTGCAAGTAACGAAAAAGTATCAATACCGAACTCCTTGGTAACATTGATCAGTATGATAATGAACGGAACAAGAATCGATGATCCAAGTAAAGATAAGATTGCCCTAACTCTTTCACAGCTTATTTGTTTCAATATAGCAAAGCGAAGACGACCTACATCTGTCGATTCAAATAATATTAAACATTTAAAGGAAGCCAAAATGCCTTTCCCGCTTTATGCAGGTTTGCTTGTCCATTCCAAAACCCGTAAAAAAGGTCTAATCAATATGTTGGCAAAAAATGGACTCAGTGTTTCATATGAAAGAATCAAGAGTGTACAGTCATCTGTTACTAGAATTCTTTGTAAGAAATACCAGGAAGAAGGAGTAGTATGCCCAACAAGTCTAAGAGAAGGTCTTTTTACCACTGCTGCAATTGACAATATTGATCATGATCCATCGTCTACGACAGCAACACAATCATTTCATGGAACTAGCATTTCCCTTTTCCAGCACCCAGAAGAACCATTAGAGCGCCCGGACATTCAACTGACAACAAACACTGAGGATCATCGAACCAAGATTGAGCTACCGGAGTATTACACACAGATTCTACCAACAAAGTCCAAAGCAGAAGAGTTCCCGTTGCAATCAGTTAACCATTCAAATGGTTGAATGTTTGATGCTGGGAAGGAGGCGGAAATTTGGCTGAAAAATTTGGAAATCCTAAATGAGAAAGAAATCAAAACAGACTTGGAACATCGGTTATCTTGGTCAGCTTTCCACTCCAGGAAGTCCACGAGCCAGTCTGTCAAATGTATATCCGCGTTGCTGCCGTTGATCAATGAAAGTATAAACTCTACAGCCGTTGTTCGTCATACAATGAATATCATCAAACTGGCTCTTCTAAAGTTAAATCCGGAGCAGGTTCCTGTTATAACAGCAGATCAACCAGTGTATGCGATCACCAAACAGGTTCAGTGGATTTACCCAAATCTGTTTGGTGAGGACAAGGTAATAGTGATGATGGGTGCGTTACATATAGAAATGGCTTTTATTAACGCTATTGGAGATTGGTTAGAATGCTCTGGTTGGGTGGAAATTTTTGCCAGATCTGAAATAAATACACCTGGCCGCTCAGAGTCATTCCTTTCAGGCAGTCATGTAAAACGCTCAAGATACGCCCATCAAGTTTCATGTGCAGGGTTTTACTTACTAGTTCGAGATGCACATCAGCGAGACAACCAGTCTTGCACTCTTGAAAACTGGATCACAAAAAGGATAAATGAATCTGTCCAATTCAAATACTGGTATACTGTTATTACATTAGAATGCTTATTGTTCCTGCTTGTCAAAAGTGCAAGAGAATCAAATTTTGAAATGTTTGTCAGTGCACTAGATCAAATTGCACCATGGATGTTCTCCCTTGACCATGTCAACTACGCCCGATGGCTTCCTATCTTCATTAATGACTTGAGGCTAGTGAAAATAAAACACCCAAAGATATACGAAGAATTCATGAAAGGCCATTTCACAATCAAGAAAACCAGCAGAAAGTTTTCTGGTATCCCCGATGACCAAGCCCACGAACAAAATAATAAGTTGGTTAAAATTGAAGGTTGTGCTGTGGGTATACTCAACAACTATACAGCTATGATGAATTGGATGATTTCTGGCCCGGAAATTGCAAGCATATTGAACTTGCTGGGTGAAGACCCTAACGACGACCAACAAGAAGCACATCATGAGGATACTGTCTCGTACGAAAAGAAGTTTCGAAGAGATGTCGTTAGTTTTAAAAATGTTTTTGATGAAATCGGTAACCCTTTTCAAGAGGGTGACATCCTTATCAATGCAATTTCAAAGCAGATAATGAGTAACAAGGCTGCAAACTCTATCCAAAATGCTTTTGAATTAGGAAAACAACAATACTCCGACTATGTGCATAATCGGTTGATGACATGCAGAGTTTCGGTTTATGAAAGAATCCCAAAAAATAAGTTACCACTATTCTGAGAAAAGAATTCCGTTTCAACATCAAAAGCAAAGCTTCGAGCAACATCGGTCAAGCAGGATTGCAAATTATTTGCATCTTTGTATGTTGCATGCCAGACAAGGGAAGGCGATATCGGTGAATTTTTTGGGCATGAAAACCATGCTTATCCACCATCGATTTCCGAATACGGAAAACTGAGAAAAGGAAATAAATCCGAGTTTTTAAAATGTTTAGACAAGTATGGGGAGGTTGATCACAAACCGCCTTCGTTAGTCACTGCAAAAGTAATAGATGGTGCAGTGTTGGTGCAAATGACTCCTCCTGGCAAATCAAAAACGCTCGAGGAATATTCTCAAAGCTTTGCTGAAGTCATCCTTCAAGAGTTCAAGAGCGACCGGTTAGCTAGAATCGATGTTGTCTTCGATCGTTATCTCGAAAGGAGTTTGAAATCAGACACCCGAGAGAAGAGAGGTCAAGGTACTCGTTTTCAGATACATGGTTCAACACCCATCTGCAAAAACTGGCGAGACTTTTTAAGAGTAAATGAAAATAAATCCGATTTGTTTCTGCTTCTTGCCAACAAACTAGTTGAATATAACGTTGCCGAAAAAACTATAGTAGCAACGGCAGGTGAAACTGTTAAAGTGAGTGGATTTGTTAATCAAGAAAATTTAAGCCCATCAAATCACAAAGAAGCAGATACTCGCATATTTGTTCATGTGAAAAACGCAGTAGAAGCAGGGCATCAAGAAATTATCATTCGAACTGTTGATACTGACGTCGTAGTTCTTGCTGTATCTTTATTCCGAAGGCTAAATGTACAGAAGCTGTGGATAGAATTTGGAGTTGGTAAGAACAAGCGCTGGATTCCCGCTCATGATTATGCAACAAACTTGCCTGAAGATGTGTGTAGGGCACTTCCTTTTTGGTATGCCTTTACAGGGTGTGATACGGTCTCCGCATTCTGTGGTCGCGGAAAGAAGATTTGTTGGGAGGTGTGGAAATCTTACCAAGAAGTGACGGATATCTTTATTAGGTATGATTATTCCATTCATTACCTACGTTTTCAACCTATGTACTACACAAACCACCTTATATTTGTATCTCTTTTCGGTTTTTTCTGTAGGTTATCAAACCATAACACAAGCCAACTGCAAAATGACGACATATGTTATCTGGAGCGCTATGTTGCACTTTTATATGACAGAACAACTGCGTACCATGACATCAATGAATGCAGAAAAACGTTGTTTTCAAAGAAAGGAAGAAGCATTGAAGGCCTGCCACCAACAAAGGACGCCTAACTGCTCCACTCAAAACGAGCGTTACTTCAAGGAGGGTAAGAAATTCCGGTTCCGTAAGTTAGAGCGCATTCTCTGTATTTTAAGTGAAACTAAAGCTTTCTTAATTTACCCGCACATTTTGTAGAATCATATGGGCCCAATCACTAAAAAGATGGCAGAACTTACCAGATGTGAATGAATTTGGATGGTCGCAAGATAACAGTGGTGTACTCCCCAAGTGGACCACATTACCAGAAGCTTGGAAAGCGTGCCAAGAAGTAGTTAAATGCAGTTGTAAACTGAACTGTACAGGGAGGTGTAAATGCAGGCGTTTCAATCTTCAGTGTACAGACCTTTGCCATTGCTCTGGCCAGTGCTCCCCTGTATAGTATTTCTTGCTTCTCGTTAAGTGTCTTACCAAGAGTATAACTGTTCAACTAATTAAGTGTAAATTTTCTTTATATCTAGCTACTAAAGTAAATTCATTATTCTGATTCATTCTACGGCGATTCAGACTTCTTGAAAATAACACTTTTGTTGTTCAACACATTTATAGTTGTGTTCTGTCTTTAGACTTATAAAACTAGTACGGTTAGTCAAATTGATGTAATTTTTCAATTCGAATTCATATACTGTCTTTTTCCGCGTTTCAGTCTCCGAATTTAACTACCGTGTAGAGGTCTGGTACCTATTACCCCAGTCTAAAATAGCACAAGGGGGCATTTTTCAGTTGGAGCATTTTTAACAAAGGTTCAAGCCTCTAGTGCGATTTATAACAAAACTAAAATTAAAATTTGTGTAGAGGTCTGGTACCTATTACCCCAGTCTAAAAATAGCACAAGGGGGCATTTTTCAGTTAGAGTCCATATCATATCTTTTTCAGTGTGTGGAACTACCCCTTTTCACCAAATTTCATGCCTCTTGCGCGATTTATAACAAAACTACAGTTAAAATTTGTGTAGAGGTCTGGTACCTATTACCCCAGTCTAAAAATAGCACAAAGGTGCATTTTTCAGTTGGGGTCCATATCCTATCTTTTTCAGCGTGTCAAACTACCCCTTTTCACCAAGTTTTGTGCTGGTATCATAAAAATGCACAATTGTGTCACCAATATCCCTCACTAGTTGTAAAATCCAAGTTTTTTGCGTGGAAATAAGATGCCTCTATTATCTTCTTCTCGAAAGATTCTACTGCAGATGATGGGCATGGCAGTGTTTATGGTCCCAACCTGGTAATACTGCGAGACCCTAAAATGAGTAAGCCCTTGACAGGGCAACGTAGGCCATTCTTTGTGAGCACAGGCCCTTTAGGGACACTGCAACATTGTTAAGACTGAGGCCTCGACTTTGTGGATAGTCAAAACCCAAGCCAAAACTAACGGAAATTGCCTTCTAGTGGCAACTATTGTGTCTTCTTCATTCAATGCACCCCATGAACGAAGCTCAAATTTTAGGCTTTGTCCTCATTTGAATGCTTCATAGGGACAACCATTCACCACTGACATGACAGTGCCAATGGAACCATTGGCAAGGCCTTTGTGCATGTTTGCTACCAGCATTACCTTAGCACCCTTCTTATAAATAAGAGTTTTAGGGTACGAACAATGTTCCAACTTCTTGGTGTCACCATTGTCCACTGATTTCGACACAACTTCTGATCCAAGAAGGCTCTTAAATACCTCAATGTTTTTGCTGTCGACATCCTCTCTTCGAGGGTAGAGGTAAGTTAAGCTTTTGTCAGCGACATCTTCATTTCTTGGTGCGAGTTTTCTTTACGTCTCCTGTGCTGCGGAGCTTATATCGCCTCCTAGCCAAATTTGAGATAGCAAAGCAATCAGTTCAGGGTCCCTTTGCCTGTGAACTTTAGAAAGCTTCACGCAATCGTAATACAGGATCCCCAACTATTTGCAGCAAAACAATACTGAGTACTCTGTAGTTGATCATTGTCACGACTAAGGTTGACCACTGGTCGTAATTGCCTAAAGTCGCCACACAAAATAATCTGCAGTCCTCAGAATGGTTGCTGGCACTCTTTTATTTTTCTTGAACTCTAGGCTTTCAAAAGCTTCTTTAACCAGCATTGACACTTCATCGATAAACAGAACCTTGAATTTTTTCCATTTACAAGTGGCTTCGACATTCGACATAAATTTTTGGAGTAAGACGTACCTGGAACCTCTCCCTATCCCTATCTCTGCCCAACTATGAATTGTCTCCCCATTAATATGGGAAGCAGCAAAACCAGTAGTGGCAGTCACACCAATGTGCTCCTTTCCGAATTTTTCATTGAGACATGTTCCAATATCCCGAAGAGTTTTCGTTTTGCCTGTTCCAGCATCTCCGGTAAAGAAGAAACTTACACCATCTAAAGCTAAACCCAGAATTGTGCTTTGCTCTCCAGTCAGTTCATCCTCCATCCCATGTTTATGCAATGTAGGACGTAGTAGCATGGATATTCAGTTCGAAGTGACAGCAAGAGATCTGGTCTGCAACTTACTATACATATCGGTAATAATAATTAAGGTAATTCAGGTAATTCAACACATAATCCCGAGCTTCCCGTGCATCCTTAATGAAGGAAACGTTGATGGAATGTCATTTCATTGAACCCCTATTCCTTAAATTACATTCGTTACACTTTATTTTTCACCATAATAATAGGGTCTGCAGGGTAACAGTAATAAGTAAGGAATAAATAAAATGGGCAGTGATTAAAGTGCTATTAATAGAGTAGAATAGAGTAGAATGGAAAAGAAATAGAGTAGAATGAAATCTGATATGTTTTATTGTTGTGGCTGTTAAAATCTGTCACAGTTGATTATATATGAGGGTGTTTACAGTTTCTACTACTGTTTCTGTACTAATGGCGTCTTATAAAAATGAAATATGAATGCACAAGTGAAGCAAAGGAGACCTTACTACAATGCAGGAAAATTTTGAGCAGATCCATCTTTTATTTAGCCAGAAACATAGATTGGCTAATAAAAAGACAACAGCTGTAAAATATATGATATTTGATTGAAATGCAATTAACATGCAATTAACACAACTGGGATAATTGTCTACTTTGTTCTGCAAAAATATCTTCGCCTGGAGGACACTACGCAATATTACTATTTTACTATTCTATTCTTTTACTGCACTATGCACCACAATGTATGCTCTTACAATCAAATTTCAGCCAAGAAACAGTTGAGACTTGAATGAAAATTACTCTCAAGGAAGTGATATTAGGTAGGGTGGAGTAGGCATAATGGGCATAATGCAGTAAAATGGGTCTATTATTAAGTAGGAGACCTTACTACAGTGCAGGAAAGGAGATTTCTGCTTGTTTCCAGCCACTTTCTGTCTCAGTTTGTAAAACTCAGCTCTATGTTTTACCACCAGGGAAAAGGCTATTGGCACTGTCAGCTACACTTCGGAGCTGTGCTTTAGATAAAACCAGGAAGAAACTATTGTACTCTCACCTTTGTTTTCCTTCAAGCAACAAAAATTAAATAGTATATTCAGGTCTAGTCAGCCTGATAATGTCATACACATTATTTAACTTCTGCCCTTCTGCCATGCATCTTCTCTCCCACCATTTTGAAAAATAATATTTTATTGACAGCATTACCCTCCGAAACTGATGTAAGATTTGTGGCAGCTATTGTTCACATTTCATTGTTAGTTGCAACGCCCCCGCAGCAAAATGTTTTGCGATGTGAACAAAAGCTCTCTGTGGGATTTGCGGTCGATTGCCCTGCCATTCATTTTTCTATATTCAGGATGAGTCGCTCAAAGGCTCCGTCGACTGGGAACCAGTTCTCAGGCCATAGCCAACGGAGCGCGGTAACAATTTGCAAATTAGGCCCACAGAAAACCAACAGAACCTTTCCTCTTCTGCTTCAGTATCCACTTCATTGCCACTGCAGCAAGTCCCAGAATCTTCCTGTGAGATGGCTGCATGTAGCACTACTCCAACAAACTCTTCTCAGCAGCTTCATATTAACCACAAAGCAGGGCAAGTTATAAACATTGGTGGGAGATTCTTTCGTTAAACAGCCTCAGAGCAAGTGATTAAGTAATGCCTTAACAATCGGCATTTCTGTATATCGCTTATTATGCAATGCAGCTTTCTAAATGTCTGTTAATGTTTCTTCCACATTGGAATAGAAAATATTCAAAACAGACCAAAGCAGCAAAAAGAGGTAAGGCTGGTCGGCTTTGAAATAAACATCCCTCATTGGATTGCCCTACCAACTCAAATTTATTCGTCAATTTTTTTCTAATGCTCTTTCGTTTTGCACCAGCGTATTTGAATAGAAACATGCAGTCAAACAAGCGTATAAAGTTAGATAATAAAGCTGAATTGAATAACTTAAATATATATATACAGGAAAAGTTAAATATAAACTGAATTGAATATATATTTACAGGAAAAGTTTTCTATCAAACTATAGAAGAAATTTGAAAGCCTCCTTCCAAATATTTAAAGCTCATGACTATCGTTATTGTTTAAATCTTTACATACTTTTTATAAGATCGGCTTCAGTTGGGGTCAAGTGCCACTCAAGGTGGTCAATAATGTCATAGTGATTTTTCGATAGCATTTCACATGGACTTTAAAAAAAAATTTGGTAAAAGGTCATTTTTTGCTGCGTTCGTGAAATACGGGGGTCAGAAAACCAGGGGGTCGACATCGACAATAATATTGACAGATAATTTTTGGCAACATTTTTAGCAAACTGGGTAAACGGAATTTTAAAGTAGGTTTGGACTCTTTGGAGGTGTGCGGTCATTTTAAGACTTGGGAATATCTGGCAAATCCATGGTTGTGACGTCAATGATGACATAGAAAAGTTACGTTCAGTGAAAATCTGACATTGGAATTTTGTGTTTTAAATGATATTGACGGAAAGAACATCTCAAATGGAGCAAACAATTATGCAACAACAATTCGATTTGGCTTAATACTTAATACGGCTTGCAAGGGTATTGGCTATTCTGAAGAAGCAGACAGCCATGAAAAGACTCAGACTGGCTTGGGCCTGGGCTTCGCTGAAAATAATACAGCAAAATCTACAGATGGTGCAGATGCCTGGATAAAGTCCCTCCAGCTCTTACCTAATCTGACAAGTGAGAAAATTTATCAACATCTTATTGAAAATTCGACATTGCCGAAGACAACTTCAGCACCAGGTGCATTTCGCAATAAACAGCATGGCTACCGTTAATGGAAGGAAGGATTTGTCCGTTCCATTTTGGTGAAGCCTAATATTGGAGGACATTGTCTTCTCTTTATAGCAAAGGCCAGGGTGCATGCGTCAATGAAAAACACAGTTTATAACGTGTATGTCAATCTTGATGAGTCCACTGCAGATGTATTCTTTGCAAAATGCAACCGCAAAGCTGGTCAAGGGGATTGTTGTAAACATGCAGCAGCTCTTTTATTTACTCTTTTGGATTTTGGGAATTTGGATATCAAATATGTGCCAAATGATCTAACTTGCACTCAGGTATCTAAGAAATGGCACATCCCAATTTCTGCAAACACGACTCTGCCAAAAGCAGCGAGATTTGATGATCTTCAATTTGAAAAGGCAGAAGTTAACAAGAAAAAGGAAGAGACCAGGAGTAAGTGGAATAAGGGAGTCATTCTGTGCCACACCTCAATTTGCTTACAAAGTGAATACAAAAGATTTAAAGATAATGGTAGAAGAGTTTTCAAAAGAAAACCAGGCTCATCTGTCTTGTGCAGCGGTCGAGTCTATTGATTATGCTCCTTGTGGGAAGTTCCAAACATCAGTCAGCCGCCAACTTAGCAAACAAGAGGATGTTACTTCATTTAATAACAAAACAAATTCAGTGCAAATTACTATAGAGCAATTGCTTGGGAATCTTAATTTTGGTCTTGATGCATCATTATTAGAAGGAGAACTGTGTGCAAAAATATTCAGCACTGTAGCAGTAACTAGGCAAGATGTCATTAATATTTGTGTAAACACACTGGGCCAGTCAGAGGAAGCTCAATGGTTTACAGAAAGAAAATTGAGACTGACTGCATCAATATTTGGTAGAGTGATAAACAGGAAAACAAGTATCTATCCAGCATCACTCATTAAATGCATTGTAGGCAGAGCATTTAATGGCAAAAATGGTGTACCAGCGTCATTGCAATGGGGGCTTGACAAGGAAAGTGTTGCCATTTCTGAGTATGAAAGGCACCTAGATTTTTGTGGAGACAATGTTCAGCCATGTGGTTTTGTTGTGTTGCCATCGTGCCCTAGTTCATACTCAAAAAGAGATATGACTTTAAATCAGGCTGCAAAGGACAAAACTTTCTTTTTACAGGAAAGCAACAATGGTCTTTCCTTGACGAAGGGCCGCTTATATTATTTCCAGTGTCAAGATGTTGTTAATATTTTAGAACTCAAATGGATTGATTTTTTTGTTTTTACGCAAAAGGACTTGCACATAGAAAGAATTTTCAGAGACATGAATTTATGGAAGGACAAGATGCTACCAAGCTTAACTAAATTCTACCAAATGTATATATTTCCTGAACGTTTGAAAAATAAAACTTGTTAGAGTTGAATTCATTCTTTTCAGAAGTATGAAGTTTGGAAAACATTATGTGCTGTCTTCTTTTCTAACTGTTCTTTTTATTGAAATAAATATCAAATTTTTATCCTTAATTAGTGGTGGCAAAAAATTTGTCAAGTAAGCACAAATCACCCAAATTTTATTCAGCTCTGCAGACATAGTGATAGGAAAAACAGTGCTAAGAATCCTGAAAGTTTCAATCCTTGAAATTGCTCTCTCAACATGGATGCGCACAGAGGCAATTTTTCTTGTCTCAATTTCTTCATCAATAGATAAATGTTCTTCATCTCTAAGGAAGGGAGGAATATTCAGTGAGACACCTTCAGGTAAATCATTGCCAATGTCAATTCCTTTGTCAGCCATCACTGAGTCCTTTCTTTCAAATAAATCTATTATTCCACAATCCACGGTTGCCTGTTTATCACACGTTCTTCCTGCATATAGATCAGATGAAAAAGAAACAGTCCCTGCAGGTGTAATTCCAATAAGGGCTTTGGCAGTACTGTAAATAGGTTGCAATCTGAGACCGGACTGAGCTTGTCTTTTCAATATAGATCTCAGTACAGTGAATGATAATCATTGTGGATGGATACGTTTCTTTGTAACATTTTGGCATTCTTTTATCAATGCAAGCCCTGGATGGCCAAATTGGAAATGAACGTAGTGCAGAAAGTCCAACAATGTTATCCAGACTCTTGACAGATGCTGTTAAGAAACTGAAGCTCTTTGGGCCAGGTCTTCTTCTAAAAGTCCTAAGCGTAGACGCACAAGGACCAAAAAGAATTCTTGCTCTGGTGAAAGTGTTCTCTTTCTGCCACGTTTTATGTGCTCTTGTTTCTATAGCTTCTCAACATTAGTATTTGAGCTGTGGTAGATCAGTTCCTCTACTGCAGAACCAAATGAATGAAACAAGATCTTAAATATTCTGTTATTTGGTAGCCCAGTATAAAACTTAAACATCTTGTCATCATTCTTATACCGTTCAAACAAAAAGTCTATGTTTCCAACTCTTCTTAATAAATTGTTTACTTCCAAACTCTTTTGTACATTTTCAGCTTTCAGCTTTGCATTTTCTTCTAGAAGTGCTCTTACCTGAGCCCCAAGCTCATTTCTTGGTCAGGCCTTGTTAAGTTTTCGATTGTATCATAATCTGAATTATTCAAAGCTTCTCCATCTCCAGCCATGTAACACTCACCCACACAATCATCTGTGCAACCAGCAGCTCTATCAGTATTGAGATGTACTGGAGAAAGGAATTCCTGGCTCTAACTGTAGGTCTAGGTTTTGGTTTCATTTTCTTTTTTGTTTTTGGAGTAATTGTAGGCAAATTGTTTAAGTAAGTTTTCCTTCCTCCTTCAAAGTGCTCTGAACACACTCTGTGCATTAGAGTTGGTTTGAAATCCTTCCTGGAGATCAAGTGTAGCCAGCGCTTTCTTAAATCTATCTTTTCTGCACTGCTACCGGTTGGAAAAGCATAAAATAAAACGTCTCGGTTTCTTCTACTATTGTTGGAGCAGTTTGGTACACAGCAAGTAAAGCCTCCTTTCGTGATGATTATGTCATAGGGAGTAAGTGCTACACATTGTCTATGTAAATTTCTTATCCGTTAATAAATTTCTATCATTAAAAGAATGAGACCCAGATATTTTTGTCCTACAGCATGTTGTCATGCTTCAGGGTGGTCGTTTATTTTCAAAGAAATTATTCAGGATGCAACTGTTTCCTTGGAAAACTCAATATATTTCAACAGTGTCTCAAAATTACAGTTGAGGAGGCAGCAAAAGCTTGCTTAACTTTTGTGGATGTCTACGTAGAAAAACTGCTGCTGGGTGTGTTGACAATATATATCAGAAACCTACTTTTAGAGGTATCTACCCAAGTTGGACTTCCTTTGGTCTAAAAATGGGGAAAAACCCTATGCACAATTGAGGTTCACCTGTTCTACAAAACTAAGCTCTATCTTCAGTTAGGAAACACAACAGCCATATTAATTGACAATGGTTGTCTACACAAAATTATCCCGGACTGTTTCCATAAGAACATCAGTTTTTTGTAATACTTCCTATAGCCGTTAGAGTTAAGACTTGTTTTTTCCAGAGTTCAAAATTTCTAAATAAATTGATATTATAACCCATTGGCTGGTAGCCCTTTCAAAAAGAATACATCTCTATTACTAATATTCCTATATGCAAATTAGCTTGCCCCATTGTTATGGCCTGTTGTTCGATTACACAAGAAAGGCTTTTTCCCTGGGCCACCTAGAGATCCGCTTTTTTCTTAAATCGATCCCGTTTCTGGCCAGACACTGTTTAAAGATTTTGCTAAGCGTTTTGAAACCTAGAAGTTTGTTAAAATTTCGATTTTCTCTCCGCTCAAAAAAGTTTTGATTCTGATGGCGGCCATCTATTGTGTTTCCTTCACTGCACGCACAGTGATTCTTTTGTCATGCGGAAGTTTTTTTTCTTAATTAGTTGTTTACGTTGTTGAGCTTGCATTCGGCCTAAAATTATTTGAGTATTTCAAATGGAGGAAATTGCAAAACTACTCGGTTTTCTTACTCAAAGTTATTGCTGTAAATGTCTCTTAAAATTTCTTCAAAAAGTTGGATATTATTTCTGCCGTTGATTCCATGAATATTTCTCATGATTTATCACGCATCCCGGCTCTTTTGTCCTGTCTTTGGATTTTCTTCCGCTCAGAGGAAATAATTTATTTTGAAATCTTACGAGGAATCTTGCTCATATTCTTTCGGGTTTCAAGAAGAGTTCTTGCTCTGATAAGCTTCAGAAATCCCCACGGTAAGAGTTGTGTTTTGCTCTCAGTTTCGTCTTAAAATTTTCCACTAATAACGCAGTTAAAAGTTTTTAAATCACTTCTGCACGCAATGTAAACAAAACAAACACGTAATGAAACTCAAATCTAGGCCTAAATTTTTTTGGGTTCCTTGAAGAAGTCAGACTTCAAGCACAAAAAAAGGGAGGGGGGTTTAGTAATAGAGATATTTTTTATGAAGGACATTTGAAATTGAAGTTTTGGAATTTTCTCTTCGATAGGAGAAAAGGAAGATTATTGAATTTACCCAGAAGTAATTTCAATAATTTTAATAATTTTAGTAATTTTGATTAAGTGCAGACAGATCATAAACATTTTGTGACATTATAGTTCAAGTTGACAGAACACAGTCAGAGATATCCCTCACCTATATGTATACCACTTGCTCACTATGGTATGGTGACAATTATGATGAAGATTGTGATGATGATGATGATTATGATGATGGTAATGATGATGATGATGTGGATGATTCTAATGGTGATTATAAGGTTATAGTTGATGATGGCAATAATGATAATTTTGATGGTGACGATAACTATGATGATGATGATGATGCTCTTTTTTGTCCACAGTTTAATACCCTTTTATCAATTCTCTTATGTGTTTACCATAACAAGTAGACTAGCTTTTTAACTTGACGCCCGCGATGCGGGCGAGCTTTTTACCTTGACACCCGCGATCCGGGGAGGTTAGCTCCCCATGGCATCCCACAACCTCCCCGGACTCTAGCGAAAGTTCAGAAGGCTGCACGTTAAAAGGCAGCAAGTTAAAAGGCAGCTGAGTGATGTCTTGTCTTACCAAGGCTAAACTGGTACTAATGTTCACCCGCATCGTGGGTATCAAGGTAAAAACTCACCCGCATCGCGGGTGTCAAGGTAAAAAGCTCGCCCGCTTCACAATCATACTCAGATATACTGTACTGGAGAAAATACAAACAGAAATGAACTTACGTATCAAGTGGTTCAAAGAAGAGGATAAAAACACAATTAAAATCAAAGTTAATTCAACTAAAGAGAAGTCAAGGGAGAAGCAAGGCTATACAATCACACTGTACAGAGGTGAGAACTCCAAAAAGTTAATGATACAATCTAAAGATGTAAATTTTTGGAAAAAATTAGGATTTAATACTATCAAAGATATTGTTAATGAAAAAAGAGCTATGAAGAAATAATATTGAATGAGAACTGGTTACACGATGTCTTTTAAAGTTAAAATACCTTTTGATGAAATAAATAAGAAATCTGAAACAGCTGCTAAGTTGATTTCAGAAATTAAGACACCGAAAATTTCGAGAGAAAGACAACAAGAGATACTTTAAAAGGCAAAAACTACATATAGAAAAAGAAAACAAACAGGAAAAGTTAATAAATACAGTTGACATTTTAGAGCAGGAAATTGTTCAGCTAAAAGAAGAAAACAGCAAATTAAAAAGTGAGCTTAACAAAGTAAATTAAAAGATTAATAGTACATCAGCTATTTGTCACAATTGTGCATTTTATGAAGCAAGAATGAAAATTGGCATACCTACCCAATTTGATACGTTGAAGATGATGGGATACAGACCCCAATCCAAAACTGCATCCAGCGGCTATTTTTAGACTGGGGTACTTGGTATCATACCTCAACAAGGGTTTCTACTATACCAATGTTGGGAATAACAATACTGACATGAAACTTGGCAAGAATGCACAGTCTGATACACTGAAAAGATAGAATGCAGATCCCTCAGGAAAAATTGTCCCTTATTCGATTTTAAGACTGGGGTACTCCGTACAATACCTCTACAAGGGTTTCTATTATAACAATGTTGGGAATTACGATATTTCAATGAAGCTTGGCAAGAATACACAGTTTGATGCGCTGAAAGAGAAAGGATGCAGACCCCTTTGGAAAAATGACACTTCATTCTATTTTTAGACTTGGGATTTTTTGAATGAAATAATAATTAATAATCAAAAAAGAAATAATGGCCAATACTAACCCGCACTAAACGCCTTGCAACACATTTCATCTATATAGTATGGTGTATAAAAACTGATACAATGTTGTTTATCATAATGATAATATATTTAACAATACCAGCCCCCTTTACTTCGGACTCAGCATCTAGTCTCCCTTAAAAAGAGAATTTAGGAGAAATAACTACTATACTGTGGCATCCCATGTTCTCGCGTCAAAGAACACGGTCTGAGGAGATTGGTCCTATATGAGAGTCGGTGTATATTATAGAGGTCATGTGTGCTGAACGTTTTTAAATTTTGTACAGAGGTCATATACTCAAGTGGTTATCAGGTTTAGCTCATTGTACATACAGTATAAATATATGATTTGTATATTCTTGAATTATGGTTATAGGTATCATTGTGTTTGCCATGTATATGTGTACAAATTGCCTCTCTATACTCTTCAAAATTATAAACTTTCAGCATACAGACAATATCATATACATTGGCTCTTATATATTCTTGTATGCGAGAGCATGGGTGCGCCCTTAGATGAATGGAACACACAAGCCGTAGCCCTGAATGGTCTTTAGTTGAGGTAAACTAAGCTGATGAGTATAGTGAAATCGATGTAATTATGATAAACAACCCTGCATCAGATTTTATACAACTTACTGTATACTTGAAAATTTGTTACGGGCATTTAGTGAGGGGTTTGTAATAGACTGCTATTTCTTATTTAAGTTATTATCATCATTTCATACACACATGTTTTAAGTTTTAAGTTTATATTAAGTTTGTAAAAATTAATAGTGCTGAAGAGGGGTCGACATAGTGGAAACAAAAGACGTCAGACGGGAGAAAAGCTTTTGGCTGTATGACTTCACCTTCATTAATGGATTCTAACCCTCTGCGTGCAATTTCCGAAACGTTCTCATAAAGTGGGCCTCTTCACGATGAGATATCACCCTTGGCCTTCCACGTGTTTCACGTTTACTTCAGGAAACATCCCCTCCTACCTTCCTTGAGTCTTCTTTGCAACATCGATGTACAGAGCATATTGAAACATTCAGCATTTTCGCTGTTTCCCTATAGCTTTTCCCTTCTACAACAACCATTAGATATGCAAGCGTCCTTGTCTTTGGCAAATCTTATTCTTGAAAGTCATTGTGACAACTGATCATTATTTACTGTTTCCCTGCTACTAAGCTGTTGTATTTTGCCATATCAAAAATTAATTTAAACAATACCACAATATGTTTTTTCTTTGATGTCATTGGTTCTAGAAGGAATATAGAAGGAAGTCCCTTGTAGCCTCTTTCTATATACAGGATTTTCATTACTGTTTTCTGCGTACTTAGCAACATTCATCATCTCCAAAAAACGGCAAAAAAGTTTGACTATTCCAGCACATTCTTTTCCATCCTGATTGCTATATTTCGTACATTGTCTGTTTCTCTTCTAGCTCGTGATAATGTCTTAATTTTCAGCCTCGTTATGACGAGACGTGTATGTTATTCATTCTCAGCTTTACAGATGAAAAAAGTTCACATCAAAACATCATATTTCCCCAAATCACTGATGATTATCTGATCTACCACATATTTGCTATTGCACGTTCCTGCCAGAACTACAACTGCCTTAAATTGCCATTATTTATGTTTCTCATACATATGACGTCATTTATACAAGAAACTATTAACGTAAAAAAAAATAACCTCTGATTCGGATTTCTCGGCATTTTTTCACCTTAATACCAATCGAATATATACTGCATTTATCTACTTTTCGTTTCTACCCCACTCAGACAATCCTTGCCAAAATAATTGGAACGCTACAATAATTTCCCTTACTTTCTCCGCTCTAACTACCCTTCCCCCGAATACAATGTTGATTTACTCCAAAACTATCTTGCTGCTGGCCATATGGTGGCTGAAATATCA
This sequence comes from Chrysaora quinquecirrha, assembly GCA_014526335.1. Taxonomy (NCBI): domain Eukaryota; kingdom Metazoa; phylum Cnidaria; class Scyphozoa; order Semaeostomeae; family Pelagiidae; genus Chrysaora; species Chrysaora quinquecirrha. The sequence continues at coordinate 2,781,510 of JACTAT010000049.1, forward strand.
TAACTAAGGGTCTTGTCTACAAAAATCAACATTGTACAGGGGGAAGGGGGGGGGGAGAGGGGAGACGCAGGACTGTCAAATTGAGATAGCACTTATACCTCTGTTTGTCATTCTATAGTTATGAAATTTAGCCCCGTTCCAGCTATTTCCGGCAGGGATTGTCTGAGGCGATTGGAAAGAGGAAGATGGAATGGACAGAGATGTAATTTGTGGTAATATGAATAAATTGATGTCAGTGATTAGAAATATGGCATTGGATGTTATTTTATGAATCTATTTTAAGGTACATGACATCATAGATGAAACTTTGGGACTCTATGTGGTTGCAGGGCAGTGTAAAGGTTATGGATAAGGCACAGGTGTCTGTCAGTACTACAGAAAGCCTCACCTACAGCTGGAAAATTGATGTGAATCGTTGTTATATTGTTTCTTCAAAGTTTAACACTGCATAGTAGTCATCCCACACCCCAAAATTGAGTTGGTAGATTGACACGGGAACGAAGCTGCAATTTTTTAAGCAGTAGTATCATGGTTTTGAAAGCGTTTGCTGCTAGTCAGGCGTTTCTAATTGAATGAACAATAATAGTAAGGTATAAATGCTGGATGCATTTGTAAAAGCGTTTCAGAATCTAGAGTACACTGACTATGGCAAGCAGACAAAGGGAACAAGCGAATAACGAAGCAGTGTCTTCAGAGCCTGAGGTACAGGAGGAAAATGTGAAGATCTGATCATATATAGCAGAGCAGATATGGAAGCATTTTGTAGAGAAGGATTTGCTAACGCTGTTGTTACATCGCTCAATAGGGAAACCAGTTGTTCCGTCAAGCAGTGGTGTTGCTGTCTTGAAAGCCACAAGGATGGAGTACCGCATTTTCACATGGCCAAGACAGGACGATGAAGCCGGGTACAAAATTATCTGCAAGATTTTTTTGGCATAGCAGTAAATTTCTCTGTACATGGTGGCTATTACAGCGCTTATCCGTCCGTACCTGATGAAAGAGCATGAAGAGGTCGCTTTTAGCGAAGGTCACCCAGAACAGATAGCAAAGCCGAAAACGCCAGCTGCTTCAGCCGCCAGGGCCAGGAGACGTGCGAGAAAATTTCGCTGATATAATTATCAAGAAAAACATCGCTAATTGAACGGAGCTATTACAGCAAGCTACTGCGCTAGCAAAGCCGAAAACGCCAGCTGCTTCAGCCGCCAGGGCCAGGAGACGTGCGAGAAAATTTCGCTGATATAATTATCAAGAAAAACATCGCTAATTGAACGGAGCTATTACAGCAAGCTACTGCGCTTAAAAAGACTGTCAATACAGATTTATATCACTTTTGCATAGAAAGATCAACGAAAACACTGGTTGATTTCATAGGCACTGTCTGGGATGCTGAGAATGCAGAGCATATTCTTGAACAAAGCTATAAAGAATAAAAATTTTTACAAAAGCATTGCAAAGTCCTTGTATTTGTGAAGGGGAGTGGTTGCAATGTGCTGTGCAGCTCGTGGATAGAAACAACATAGAACTGGACAATGGTGATGATGAAGTGAGAGACAGCACACAGAAAATTGGCAGTTCACATGATGTGGGGTGTGGGAAAATGTTATATAAAGGGAGGTTTTTAGGGTTAACAAATGTAGATGATTTCAGCGCTACGCGGAATAGAATTTCAAGGCTGCAAATTAAAATGGAGAAATGTATCAAAGACTTCAAAGCCAGAATGAAAGAGGCAGTTCATCACATTCAGGGTGGCATGGAGGAATTGGACGAAGAAATGGACGGGGCTATGTACCAGTTTATTGTGAAGGGCAACAGAGCTGTGGGAAAGCACAGAACAGAGAGAGCAATGAGGCAACTCAGAAGAACGTACAAGAAATGGACCAATGATATCAACATTTGGAAGAAAAGGATGTTGGAGACAATGAATGCCATAGAAAGGGAGAGAAAGAAGAAAGCTCAACAGGAGGAAGATCGAAAGCTGGGGCAAGAAGAGAAACAAGCAGAAGGCAAGGGAACAGGGGTGGAGGAAGACGTACAGAGAGAGGAATAGATAGAATATTCACGGATAGAAGCTGACGAGTTGGAGAAGTCATTTCTTTGAGGAGATGCTAAGGAGTTTGAGCAGTCTTTTAACTCTGAAGATGGTGTAGAGACAGCAAATAGCGAAAGCTGAATGTTTTAATTTAAATGGGAACAGTATTATATATACTTGAATAATTAGTTATTTAATTTTATTAATTGTTGTTTGCATGAGACTTATACATACAAAAATGTATTTCATTACTCACTTTCTGTTCCTTATTTTAATGGGAAAGAAAATATGTATTCAAATATGAGATATGTAAGCAACGGTAATGAAGAATATAGGTGGAGAGGGAGTTGGTATTTATGAATTGCGGTAAAAAAAATAGGTTTGGAGAGGGGAAATTTAGGGATTGTGAGTGAAAAGTAAGAAGGCAAAGGGCCGGTGCGTCTTTTTATTTGTTAATATGCATGATATTTGTTTAAATTACTTCACCTATTAAATGGATAATTAATAGGTGAAGTAATATAATGAAAAAGTTTATTATGGTAAAGAAGTTTGGAGAAGGAGACGTTTTGGTTGTTTTTCCCCAATTGAAATGAATGGGCGAAGTAAGGGGTTAACAAAGATTCCTCTTTATTTGTTGAGCTATGTTTTATGACCATTGAAGGTAATAATAGGTTAAGTGGGAGAAGGAAAGGCTTGTAAAGTCCATATCAGGGAAATGTAACTCTTATCTTATGAACGTGTGTATGAATTCAGGCCATTGAAGTTTGTAAAACAGGCGTTCCTTCAGTATGCAATATAACCAATCTTTATCATTATATTATGATCATAAAAACAACTGTATAATTATGAATACTCAGAATATCTTATTTTTTAATCAGAGAAAATTTCATTTAAATCAATGATGAAATTCAAAAAGAATGTTGCAAGAGAGTTTCAGATTGGGAAGGACATGCGATTCAATTTCAGCAATGAAAATCTTGAAGTTCTTACTGCAGAACAAATATGGTAGGGTAGGATTCTTTATCTGTCTGTTATTGATTCGTTTTATCGACACAAGTAACTCTGCTCCTTGGAATGTAATCTTCCATTCCGCATTCACTGTGTTCATATTTCTGCAACCACATGAAAAGTTATACATTTTCGTTTGCAGAGAATCTGGGGACATCTACGTAATCAAACCTGATGAGTGGAGAATTCGTCGTAAGAAGCCACGAAGAAAACAAAGAAGAGCCAAACCGTACGCGAATGAAAGCAAAGATGGTGCAGAGCATATTGGCATTATCATAACAGCCAGTCCTTTGCAGAGACTAATGCAAATTTTCCTGAACTTACAAAACGCTAATTTGTAGTATATCTAACCATTACTTTATTTTTCTAAATGCAATTTGTAAGCATACTGACTTTGCTTTGCTTCACTGTGGTTTTTGCTTTGCTTCACTTGCTTTTCCTCCCATTCTTTGAAGTTCTCAATTAGCTGTATTTTCAGAATTAGAATTTAAGCTTTTGCAATGAGAAAATGGTATCAAACCAGTTGCGATTTCGTGATTACATTGGAAAATGGTTATTAAATGGGCTTTCAAATGCACTCTTCAAACAACCTCTCAAAAGGTTTTTGTTTGCATCAAAAAGGGTTATATGGGCTTCGAAATACACTGTTGAAAAAAACTTTTTAAAGATCTCTTTATTTCGTTTTGAATGAAACGCACTTTTCAATAAGCTTTTTAAATCAGGCATCTTGTCTTGTTTCAATCAAAAAGACAAGTCCATTTTTTGAAACGTTTTGGGTCTATCAAAGGTCCATCATCAGTCATATTAAATAAGAATTTTAAACTTAATTTATACTAATCTAATACAATAATAATTAGAAGGGAAAAACAAATTACAGATTTAAAGAAAATTGAGGAATGTTACAGTGATAAGGTACCTAGGCACTACTAATAAAGAAACCGAGTGATGGAAAAATAAACAAAACAATAGACAAGGCCAAATAAGAAGAAAAATTAGAATAATTCAAAGGGTATGGAAGACTGTTGGGAGTTAAGAAACGGGCGGTCAAGTAAAATGAGTAGACTTTCATGAATGAAAAAATCATATGAATTGCTGGCTTTAGAAAGAATGGAGAAATCCTCAAGTGAGACAGAATGACCAGACTGGGAGATGTGTTCAAGAATGGATGATTGATTAAATATTATGCTTTGACCATGTTTGTTTATGCCTGAATGCTCTCTCGATCAAACTCTGAGATGGCGGGAAGTTTTCCCTTAGTACAAGGCATTGCAGCCATGACACGTGAATTTGTACACGATCGAAGCGCGAGTGTGAGATGGAATTTTATCCTTGAAAGGAAAAAAAGAGGAAATACGTTTGGGTTGTGTAAAAACAATATTAATCTTGATTTCAGAGTAACACTGTTTAAGATGACAAGATAATTTAGTCTTAGCCAATAAGCTGTAATGGCCCAAAAACGGCAAACAAAATGTAAGAGAAAGTTTATCGGGAGTGACTGTTGAGTGAGTGAGGAGTGACTTAAAACCGATTATGCCAGACATGGACAAGAGAGGCAATTTCATAATGCGAAGTTTGTTTGTTTCATCAACCAAACTACTGGGTGCTATCAGAGGCAGTAAGTACACACTGAAGAATATAAGATGCACTATACTGGGAGCTCAGACCAACAGATGCTCAAAAGCATTTAAGAAACTATATGCACTAGGTAACTGGGAAAGTAACTGTAGGACTGTCAGTATATATAGAAAATAATCATCTAGGGTTAGGGTACCAACAAGAGACCTCCCATTCACTCTTTAAGGATAAGGACAATTTTATAAGAACATGAAGCTGGTTTTGCCCAGATTTTAAGAACAAAATAAGAACAAGCTGAGGCTAGCCTTTTCATAAGCCCTCAGAATATCAACTAAATGTGAATTTAAGACAGTCAGAATGAACGCAAACGAATATGCAAAATAAAGATATGGACAATCATGCTGCATTTTTAAACAAATCTTCTACCTCTCCAGACATTCACTGAAAAATATAGATGTCTTTTACCAAGAAATTATAAACAGATTTAAAACATTTTAGGCTCAAAAAGGCAAAAACTTCAGAACAGCAAGCCTCAATCAAATTTTCCTGCCTCTTATATAAAAGAAGAGTGTACTTCCTCTTCCATTAGATCTTCCTGTAAATTTGAGGGTGAATGTTTTATGTTTCATGTTGAGAACATCAAAATCAGAAGTATAGTTAATTTGCATTGTCATTATTTTCATCCAGCTACTCTTTAAAACCCCTTGGAAAGAACATCTAAGATATCTAATGAAATCTGTCACCTAATGCTTAGTTTGTAGATAAGAGTAAGAAGTACGTTTAAAAAATTTTACTATTTTTACCACAGCAACAAATCAAAGATGGAAAACTACTGTCAGAATCAGAACAGGAATGAATACATAATACATACCTTTGAGAATATGATCATTGGCACCGCAACCTGTTGTCATGTTGTGGAGGATTATCAGTTTTTGCTTAGTCTTTACACCTAATAACAAAGTAATCGTGGAGACCTTGTTTATCTTGCACTAAAAACTTGGCACCATTAATATTGAGGGTAAAAATGTTAAAATGATGATACGTTGAAGGCAAAATCATAAAAAAAAGATCAGCAGAAACCAAACAAAACAAGATAATTTCTGCTTTCATCTAAAAGTGAATGGAATTACTGGTTCATCAGTTCAACTCGTATTTATTTGCTATTTGCGTCACTCTCATCAATTCTTGTGTGACTGATGACAAGTGCTCACCCCATGTAATGTCTGTGCAGTATAATGAATAATAACACTAAAAGCTTGAATCTAATAAACGGTTCACACCCCGTAAACCGTTAAAAATTGGAAATTCAATTTTACGTTTTTCATAATAAGTTGTATTTCATTAGGACAAAATATTCAATCATTTGCAGTGTGTTTAATCAATATTTATGCTGGTATTTTCATTTTCTCCAGAATCCCTTTTCATGTTTTTCCCAAAAATTCAGATGTCTGAATTTTTCAAAGACTTCTATATCTAAACGGAAGAAATTCATCAAATTAAATGTCAGCTTATGTCTTTGAATGATTCTAGAAATAGAATACAATGCTCCATAAAAATGTTTTATTGTTCAAATTCTTGACACAACTTAAACGCAGTGGTCATACAGTAGCAATAAAAATAAGAGTGTTGTACGTGAGTGTTCAGTTCATGATGGCTCCAAGAAGAAAATGTAAGAAGATGCCCATGGAGGTATCAATTCATTTGAGATACCTTCACCAAGACCGACATATTGCTGGTTGTAGAGTCAAAGGGTGCAAGAATCAAATATTAGTTTTTTAGCTTTTAGTGTTATTATTCATATTCTGCGATGGGCTCATTTTTGCTTTGTAAACCGTGGTAAAAGCCGTGTCATTTTTTTAATACAGTGTGTCCTAAATAAGATAGTACCAAAACAAAGGAAATCTTTTTATCGCATCATTTTTGTCAAACGAAACAGCAAACAAACAATGTGAACAGTTATAAATAATTCAATTTCCAATTTTTTAACGGTTCACAGGGTGTGAATCGTTTACTATAAAACAATATAATTTCATGCTTCTTAACTCTAATAAACGGTTCATGCCCTGTGAACCGTTGGTTTTATAAAAAATATTATAAATTTCTTATTAATCTAATAAACGGTTCACGCCCCGTGAACCGTTGCTTTTATAAAAAATATTATAAATTTCTTATAAATCTAATAAACGGTTCACGCCCCGTGAACCGTTGGTTTTATAAAAAATATTATAAGTTTCTTATTAATCTAATAAACGGGTCACGCCCCGTGAACCGTTGGTTTTATAAAAAATATTATAAATTTCTTATTAATCTAATAAACGGTTCACGCCCCGTAAACCGTTAAAAATTTGAAATTCAATTTTACGTTTTTCATAATAAGTTGTTTCTCATTAGGAAGTCATATTCAATCATTTGCAGTGTGTTTAATCAATATTTATGCTGGTATTTTCATTTTCTCCATAATCCCTTTTCATGTTTTTCCCAAAAATTCAGACAATCTTGGACAAAATATTTTTGCAGAACATCCCTTTCTAGGGAAACCACATGTTGAGACGTCTTCCCCCCTCCCCCCTGTGAACAATGTTGAAGAAAAACAAGGCAAAGCACATGGCAATGATTCAACATTGTTTTTAGGGGCTGAGGGGGGCATAGAGTTGATTTTTCTGTGCTTTTTCTATGCCAATAGCTGATATGAACTTTTTGCAAAATATTTTGTCCAAGATTGTCTGAATTTTTCAAAGACTTCTATATCTAAACGGAAGAAATTCATCAAATTAAATGTCAGCTTATGTCTTTGAATGATTCTAGAAATAGAATACAATGCTCCATAAAAATGTTTTATTGTTCAAATTCTTGACACATCTTAAACACAGCGGTCATACAGTAGTAATAAAAATAAGAGTGTTGTACGTGAGTGTTCAGTTCATGATGGCTCCAAGAAGAAAATATAAGAAGATGCCCATGGAGGTATCAATTCATTTGAGATACCTTCACCAAGACCGACATATTGCTGGTTGTAGAGTCAAAGGGTGCAAGAATCAAATATTAGTTTGTTAGCTTTTAGTGTTATTATTCATATTCTGCGATGAGCTCATTTTTGAGCCTAAAATGTTTTAAAGCTGTTCATAATTTCTTGGTAAAAGACATCTATATTTTTCAGTGAATGTCTGGAGAGGTAGAAGGTTTGTTTAAAAATGCAGCATGATTGTCCATATCTTTATTTTGCTTATTCGTTTACGTTCATTCTGACTGTCTTGAATTCACATTTAGTTGATATTCTGAGGGCTTATGAAAAGGCTAGCCTCAGCTTGTTCTTATTTTGTTCTTAAAATCTGGGCAAAACCAGCTTCATGTTCTTATAAAATTGTCCTTATCCTTAAAGAGTGAATGGGAGGTCTCTTGTTGGTACCCTAACCCTAGATGATTATTTTCTATATATACTGACAGTCCTACAGTTACTTTCCCAGTTACCTAGTGCATATAGTTTCTTAAATGCTTTTGAACATCTGTTGGTCTGAGTTCCCAGTATAGTGCATCTTATATTCTTCAGTGTGTACTTACTGCCTCTGATAGCACCCAGTAGTTTGGTTGATGAAACAAACAAACTTCGCTTTATGAAATTGCCTCTCTTATCCATGTCTGGCATAATCGGTTTTATGTCACTCCTCACTCACTCAACAGTCACTCCCGATAAACTTTCTCTTACATTTTGTTTGCCGTTTTTGGGCCATTACAGCTTATTGGTTAAGACTAAATTATCTTGTTATCTTAAACAGTGTTACTCTGAAATCAAGATTAATATTGTTTTTACACAACCCAAACGTATTTCCTCTTTTTTTCCTTTCAAGGATAAAATTCCATCTCACACTCGCGCTTCGATCGTGTACAAATTCACGTGTCATGGCTGCAATGCCTTGTACTAAGGGAAAACTTCCCGCCATCTCAGAGTTCGATCGAGAGAGCGTTCAGGCATAAACAAACATGGTCAAAGCATAATAGTTAATCAATCATCCATTCTTGAACACATCTCCCAGTCTGGTCATTCTGTCTCACTTGAGGATTTCTCCATTCTTTCTAAAGCCAGCAATTCATATGATCTTCTCATTCATGAAAGTCTACTCATTTTACTTGACCGCCCGCTTCTTAACTCCCAACAGTCTTCTAGACAGGTCTCTTCCCGGCAAAATCGGAAAACTTTTCCAGTCAAACTTTTGAAAACGGAATCCAGGTTTTCAAACATGCTGAATTCGAATTTCACCTCGGGACTTTTGAAATTTTGACCGGAAGTTGCCTTTTTCGATGATGTCATAAACACGCGATTTCGGTAGTTTTTCGAGAATATAATCTCAAGCATTCCATTAAGTCGAATAATACATGCATATTCGCAGAGAGGCCAAACAGACCTTTCGATTGATATATATTTTTTCATTTTTAATGAACGTTGAATTTTCACTGATGACGTCATCAGCTGCTACAGGCAACATGGTAACACTTTCCAAGTGCAGTGTAACTTTATCTAAGGATTGAAACAAGCAAAGTAGACTAACTTTTGAGTGAAATATCCGTTTATGACTGCAAAAGGGGCAACAAGACCTTGCCAGTTCGATTTTTTTCATATTTTTTAAATACAGTATAATTTTTAGTATGTGACGTCATCAGATCAAAAGGCATTATAAGTAGTATGCGCTTCTATGTAGAAAAGGAAACACAGACGGTTACCCGGGCCCTCCTTGAGAACTTTGATGCGAAAATAAGGTAAGAATGAAGGAATGTGGAATCTTGGAATGCTGGAATTTTGGAATTGTGGAATGTGAATTGTGGAATGTGGAACGTTAAATAGGAAAATGTTGGTAGCCAAAAAGATTCTTGTATTGTCTGTAATAATTTTATATGGCAATTCATATGGCAAGTTTTGTATCACCTGAAGGCTTTTTATAACTAAACTAACCTTGGAACGTCCGTTGGAAGTTTGAAAGTGTTTTTAATTATAAAGGCATTTTTTGGACAATGATTGGGACAAATAGAAAAATATAATTTCGAAGACAGTAGATTCCGTAAAAACCATTCCTCATTTAAACCCTTTAAAAGAATAACAAACAAACTCAGCAACTTTACACGTGCATGTATAGACTAGCCTAGGTATCCGTCAATGCCGAATTTTTTGCGGAAAATCATTGCTGAAAGAATTTTGATACTAAAAAAATCAGAAAAGGAAGGGGTTTTAGGTAAAGTGATAATGTTACTATAACCGTCACTTTCACACTAAGGCAGACACTTTGGTTTGTTGATGAAATTAATCTCCAGCAACAAGAGCTTTTCTGTATGTGCTCCGTTCTCATTCAAATAATGATTATTACAGGCGTTGATTAATTGACCTTGTCTTCGATTAGTTGTTTATATGTCCCAATGTGGCAACAACTAGATCTAAATTTTGGACAAAGGTGAGTACTGTAGTGTTTATATGGCAAAAATATATAACAAACCCGCTTTTCTAAAAGTAGTCAGATGCCTTTTCTATGAAAATAAATAATTTAATTCAGACCAAACTTTAAATCTGATACAAATTGCTTCCCGTGCAGACTGTTAATTGCAGTTGCAGACTAGAAGAAATATGTTGTAGCAGCTACAAGATAGGAACGAAGGGATCAAAAATATATTTGATAATGACTTTAAACAGTCTTTACTTGATCTGGCTATATACTTTAGATCGGTATTCGACTAATTTCATTGCAGTTTGAAGCAAGAAGCACCCTTATACTGTATATGAATGTAAAACATTCCCATCGCAATGATCCATAATTCCAAGATTCCATAATTCAAAGGTTAGTTTAGTTATAAAAAGCCTTTAGGTGATACAAAACTTGCCATATGAATTGCCATATAAAATTATTACAGACAATACAAGAATGTTTTTGGCAACCAACATTTTCCTATTTAACGTTCCACATTCCACAATTCACATTCCACAATTCCAAAATTCCAGCATTCCAAGATTCCACATTCCTTCATTCTTACCTTATTTTCGCATCAAAGTTCTCAAGGAGGGCCCGGGTAACCGTCTGTGTTTCCTTGTCTACATAGAAGCGCATACTACTTATAATGCCTTTAGATCTGATGACGTCACATAGGAAAAATTATACTGTATTTAAAAAATATGAACAAATTCTAAATGGCAAGGTCTTGTTGCCCCTTTTGCAGTCATATATCGATATTTCACCCAAAAGTTTGTCTACGTTGCTTGTTGCAATCCTTAGATAAAGATACACTGCACTTGGAAAGTGTTACCATGTTGCCTGTAGCAGCTGATGACGTCATCAGTGAAAATTCAACGTTCATTAAAAATGAAAGAATTATATATCAATCGAAAGGTCTGTTTGCCCTCTCTGCGAATATGCATGTATTATTCGACTTAATGGAATGCTTGAGATTATATTCTCGAAAAACTACCGAAATCGCGTGTTTATGACGTCATCAAAAAAGGCAACTTCCGGTCAAAATTTCAAAAGTCCCCAGGTGAAATTCGAATTCAGCATGTTTGAAAACCTAGATTCCGTTTTCAAAAGTTTGATTGGAAAAGTTTTCCGATTTTGCCGGGAAGAGACCTGTCTATTCCATCCCCTTTGAATTATTCTAATTTTTCTTCTTATTTGGCCTTGTCTATTTTTTTGTTTATTTTTCCATCACTCGGTTTCTTTATTAGTAGTGCCTAGGTACCTTATCACTGTAACATTCCTCAATTTTCTTTAAATCTGTAATTTGTTTTTCCCTTTTAATTATTATTGTATTAGATTAGTATAAATTAAGTTGAAAATTCTTATTTAATATGACTGATGATGGACCTTTGATAGACTCAAAACGTTTCAAAAAATGGACTTGTCTGTTTGATTTGTTGAATATTAATATGGTTTTGCAGTAATTTACATTGAATTTCTTCGTTGTGTACTTCTTTGTACTTGAATTGATAAAATTACTGCGTTTTCCTGAAAATTTACCTAAATAATCAAGGTTTGTTGATTATTTTATTAGTTAAAATGCAAGGGAAAACAATTCGCAAATCGCCAGCACCACCCCATGTAATGTCTGTGCAGTACGGTGGGGGATGTGCAGTACGGTGGCGGATGTTCAGTACGGTGGGGGGATACCATGATTGCCGTGGGGAGGCATCTTGCAGTACGGTGGGGGATGTTCAGTACGGTGGGGATACCATGATTGCCGTGGCGGATGTTCAGTACGGTGGGGGATACCATGATGACTGTGGGGATACCATGATTGCCGTGGGAGGCATCATGATTGCCGTGGCGGATATTCAGTACGGTGGGGGATACCATGATGACTGTGGGGATACCATGATTGCCGTGGGGAGGCATCTCGAGTACGGTGGGGATGTTCAGTACGGTGGGGGATACCATGATTGCCGTGGCGGATATTCAGTACGGTGGGGGATACCATGATGCCTGTGGGGATACCATGATAGCTGTGGGGAGGCATCATGATTGCCGTGGCGGATATTCAGTACGGTGGGGGATACCATGATGACTGTGGGGATACCATGATTGCCGTGGGAGGCATCTCGAGTACGGTGGGGATGTTCAGTACGGTGGGGATACCATGATTGCCGTGGCGGATATTCAGTACGGTGGGGGGATACCATGATGCCTGTGGGGGGATACCATGATAGCCGTGGGGAGGCATCATGATTGCCGTGGCGGATATTCAGTACGGTGGGGGATATCTCTGAGTACGGTGGGGGATGTTCAGTACGGTGGGGGTAAAATATGATCTAATCAACTAAATCATGGTAAATCAGAAACGGGGGCTAAATACTTCTGCTTCAGCAACAATCGTCGAGCCTCTCTCCATTTCAAACGAACCTACAACCTACAGCCAACGACCTGCAGCACATGCACGGAACACGACAAAGTGTACCGTCGTGACGTGGCGCTGCAAAGTGTAGCCTTGTAGCTATGTTTTGGAACAAACCTACAACCTACAGCCAACGACCTGCAGCGCATGCACGGAACACGAATAAGTGTACGGTCGTGATGTGGCGCTGCAAAGTGTAGCCTTGTAGCTATGTTTTGGAACGAACCTACAACCTACAACCAACGAGCTACGGCGCATGCACGGAACATGATAAAGTGTACCGTCATGATGGGCGCTGCAAAGTGTAATCTGTAGCTATGTTTTGGAAGGAACCTACAACCAACGACCTACGGCGCATGCACGGAGAATGAGAAAGCGTTGCGTCGTGACGTAGCAGCTCGGAGCAATTTTTTTCAACCAACCTGAACAACAACAACAGCAATTACAGCAAGGGGGAGGGACTGGTGTTACCAGTCTACCTACCACCTAGACTCACTACACGAGTCTCTAGTTTACGCAGCCCTTATTTATATTTGCCACTCAAACTTCTACATTCAACATTACAAATTGTTCATGCTAGCCGCGATGATAATCGCAAAAAATTGGCCTTGATTAAACGTCACACCTTTATATCTTCTGTTAGGGGCATTTCACTCCACCAAAATGCGTATGAGATTTCTTTTTGAGACAGAAGGATTTTTACAAGATTCCCACAAAAACAATAGAGGTTAGGATGTGCGAGATTCCAAGGAGTGAATTGCCCCTCGATCTTCGGCGAATTTCTGTGAATGAAGGACGATTTTCCGCTGTTTTGTCGGCCATTCGCCGTTTCCCTAAAATGTGCACTTATTGTTTCCACAATGTAGACAGGTTGTGTTCATCCATCGAAGGACTGCAATGCGGATAAAATCCATGGGGAAGTTGAAACCCCAAAATATGGCGTTGGCCTTAGTAGCATATGACCATGATACATTGCAAGCACATTGTAAACTCACGACACGAGTCTTCAATTAACTCACTCCACGCTGAGCAATTTCGAAAAACAACATGAACAACATCGAGCGAAGTAGTGGGACTTGTGGAGTGAGTCTACCCACCACCTACAACCAACAACAACCAACAGCGCATGCCCGGGAGAGAGATGCATCCCTGGCAACAGGAATCGTGAGCATGGCGGCACGGCACGCGGGATGAAGAGACTATGGACGTTCCATAGACGTGACGCTTAACGCAGGGGAGAGGAAGGCTTCAGTTGGATGTCTGTTGATTGGACAGGAGAAGAGAGGAAAGCAGACTCTACTGTAAGTTGCTTTTGCCCTTCTATCGAGGGGATACTGTTGTAGGTTGGAATTGCAGTTTGGCTGCAGTATGCATACCTAGTTTTCAAGCAAAATAGGTAGAGTTTTATTTTAGACTACACACAGGAGCTCTCCAGGGTAGGCAACATGGAATACAGAATGGGTTATTGTGCAGCAGTACAAATTCTTTTGAAAGAATAATCCTAATCTTTTAGGCTTCTAATAAACGGATAATGCTGTGGGTTGCTGTTGCTGTACAGGAGTATTTCTGGAAATCAAAAAGTGATGGTAACCTTTAGGCCTTGTAATAAACGGATTATGTTATGGGTTGTAGTTGTTGTACAGGAGTATTTATGGAAATCAAAGAGTGATTCCAACCTTTTTGGCTTGTAATAAACAGCTCATGTTATGAATTGGAGTTACTGTGCAGCAGTATTAAAGTTATCAAGGAATGGTGGTAGCATTTCTGCCCTTTTAAGTAACTGGTGTTGTTATGCGTTGCAGTTATTGTGGTGGGGTATTAATGGATTTGAAGAAATTGTGTTTGCGCTCCTACCCTTCTAATAAACGGATGATGTTATGAGTTGCAGTTGTTGTGAAGGAGTATTAATGGATTTGACGGAATTGTGTTTGCGCTCCTACCCTTCTAATAAACGGATGATGTTATGAGTTGCAGTTGTTGTGAAGGAGTATTAATGGATTTGACGAAATTTTGTTTGCGCTCCTACCCTTCTAATAAACGGATGATGTTATGAGTTGCAGTTATTGTGGTGGGGTATTAATGGATTTGAAGGAATTGTGCTTGTTTTCCCACAATTGAAATAAACAGATTATGTTATAAGTTCGGGTTTTTGTACAGTAGTTTTAATGGATGTCAAGAAATAGTTCTTGTTTTCCTGCCCTTGAAATAAACGGATAATGTTATGAGTTGGGGTTATTGTGTAGCAGTATTAATAGATTTGAAGGAATTGTGCTTGTTTTCCCACAATTGAAATGAACAGATTATGTTATAAGTTCGGGTTTTTGTACAGTAGTTTTAATGGATGTCAAGAAATTGTGCTTGTTTTCCTGCCCTTGAAATAAACGGATGATGTTATGGGTTGGGGGTGATTATGCAACAGTATGAATAGATTCCAAGGAATTGTGCTGGAATTCCTACTTCTCGTCTAGATGTGTATTAAGATGCATTTTTTTAACAACATGTGTTATAGCAGTAAATAGGTTTGAGAGAAAGAAGGTAGTGATCATGACATTGTAAGATATGGCTGATGGTCTGGATTGGGGTTTGGTACCTTAGGGGTATGGGTGTACCCGTCTCTCTACTGAAAGATTGTTCTTCTCAGCTGGGTTATACTACTGAATAGGTTTCAAACAAGGGAGTTAGTGGCCTGGACGCTCTTGTTAATGACTGATGTTGTGGATTGGGTCTTGGGTTTACCAGCCGCGCTAATAACTGGGTGGCATTGTTGGTTGGGGTTATTGTAGGGCAGTAAATGTATTTTGAGGAATAGGTCAAGTCATCCAGGGCTGCCAATCAATGGGTGATGTTATGGGTCAGGGTTATTGCGCTGTACTGAAATGTTTGAAGGGATGTAGCAATTCATCGCTTGTATTAAATTGGTGTTGTTACAGGGCCGGGGTGTACATAAGTGACATGTAGTATATGCAATCATTCAGAGAAACGTGGCTTTTTTCCAGAAGAATTATACATAGAATTTATTATTTAGAAGAATTGGTAGGAAAATGCTCGAAAAATGTTACAGAGTTCTGATTACAAGACATAGTCCTAGTTGCCACAGCGACTGTCTGTTGTCTCCCTTGCTTCCTGTGGATACGTTGTGTGGTTTGGTCTAGTATTATCATCGTCTGGCTGCTTCTCAAGGTCGATTGAGAGGAACAGGCTGTTGTTTTTGTCGTCATTTAGATGACGAAGGATCTTGATGTCTCCCTGGAGATTCTTTATTTTAATGTCTGCCTCCTGAATGAATGTTTTTGAAGTGGCGATCAATTTGCGCCTGATCTGTCTCATCTCTCGTTGTGCTTTATCAAGCGCCTCCTTGCTGCGTAGGACAATGTCCTCCAGGTGTTCAATACGCCTCTCCAATTGGCGAATTGATTCTGTGTATTGTGTAAATGTTCCTGCTGCCATATTTATGTTATCTGAAGTATGGAGAAAGATATATATTGAGAATATGACGGTTTGAAATCATATTGGAACTGTGTTTATGATCAGGGGGCTGATTTCGCGGCATTTTTCAATAGGAATTGTTGTTAGGCGCTAAAGTTTATAACTGTGAATCTTGGAAAATTCCTGTGGATTTATGGGGCAATGTTTTATGCTTGGAATCGTGGCAAGTCACATGACATGACACGGATAATAGGACATACAAATGTAGAAGACCCTCTAATGTACTGGTGGTATCCACGGTCAGTACTTATGACATCTCATGACAGTGCTGAGCATCCTCGACACTACCGAATATCCCCCACAGTATCCCACAGATGTCCTCCAGGGTGATAGAATGAATATCGCTAGGTGTATAAGCGGGAAATTAACCCTCGAGGTTGAAATGAGGGTGGTAGATTTGAAAATCGCCGAGGGTGTAAAAGTTCAGCGTAATAGATTAGCCGCAGTGAAGTGCTGGATACATTTTCAAAGTTGTCCTCGTGTACGAGCAAAAGATAATTAAATTTTGCAAATGAGACTGTAAGTTGAAAAGGTGTACAGTACTTTATGGAGCATAGAAGGACGCGAGCGATAACGTGGAGAGATAGTAGCTTGTGGAACAACGTACCTGGCTTTTTCTCCTGTATGGATTTTTAATAACGATACTTGATGATGTGTTCTCCACTGAGTGTCTTCCACTGAGCAGGTCCTCCAGTGAGTGGCAGAGTGATAGGCAGAATGGCTGCATCGACGTGCGGCTGTTAAGGAAGTAGCTGAGTTGTCATTAGTTGTGTGGGAGGTAAGCACGGCTCATTAGGGCAATGAATGAGATCGTGGAATGAGCTGCAAAGTAATTTCAAGGGGGTACGTATTTAGGGGCTTCTGTGTCACTTGATGCGGGAAAGGGAAGAAATGGAGGGGTATTCTTTGCAAATGGAGCTTGAGATGAAAGAATTGTGGACTGCTATGCAAAGTTGGAAGAAGGAGACAATATGTGAACGAAGGAGGGACTTAAGCAAGCTAATTAATGGTGAGGTGTTTTTCGCAATGAAAGTCTGGCCTCCCTGGATGAAACCAATATTTTGGAGGGCTCCTATGAGTGACAAGAACACATTCATCCTTGTCTTATTCTTGTTAGGGAACGGTTGTTCGCCTAACGTTATATGCGAATGGATTTTGTGTAGTATAGTGTGGAAGGAGGCTTGGCAAAGACAGAAGAAGAGATTCGATCAGATGAAGTGGGTATTAAAGAAATCGAACGAGAAGCGCAGTGATTGGTACTATTTTGAATTATTCTACAACCGCTACTTGTTCTTAGATAGCACAGCGAGATGTAAATGATGGATGTTGGGATTGAGAATGGATGTTTGTTCGAGAAACAGCAAAAGTGGAAATACCCTTTGCAAGTCTATTCAAGCAGTCTATGTGGAAGAAGAATAGTACTGCACTGTCGTTTCATTAATGGTTTTTATAATTGACTTGACTAATATGAAATATGCATAGTGAAATCTATATAGCACATTAAGGTATCACAGTGAAGGTTGTTTAACGGTGCTGCTCCCATGTTTTTTTTTCAATGTTAGATATTGGGGGGAGGCATGGGCCAGTGCATGGAAAGTAATGTTGGGGAATCAGGCGTCACGGATCTATATTATGACAGCAATATGACATGTCGAGGATACGTGCTGTCGATGTTGGTCAGGAATCGGCCGTCATTAATATACCAATAAATTAGACACATTTATGTTATGGTGTTATCTTATGAGTACCGCACTCTTATAAAATGTTCTGGATTTACAAATATTAGAGATACCTTTATTGCAAAATATTTATTTCAGTATCCATGGGAATTGAAATTGCAAATGGTGATGACCAAAACAAGGGATAAAAAACGTATGGGCAATATTGCAAAAGTGGTAAGGGAAATTGTCAAGTATAGGAAAATTATTTGTCACCTCCTGTGAAACGGAATTTTAGATATTTCATTGTTGCAGTTTCTGTTGTTGCTGTTTCTGTAATGTAACATTTATATTGGAATATTCTATAGCTGTTTCTGTTGTGACTTTCGTTATGTTTATTATATGGATATGTTTGAACTGTTTTTTGTCACGTTTTTGATGCAGATTTTGAACAGTTTAATATTTTGATGTATTTTTTAATGCTATATCATTTCCGAACTGTGGGTATGAGTAAATTTTGTAATGATGGTGATGATGAAAACTGGTGAAACTCGTGAATATTTTCTAATACGTTGGAAAGAATCAGTCAATTCTGATAAGGCAACGGGTAAAGCAAATAGCTTATTTGTATGCGTAGATTAGCACCCAATCAACCATTCCCGGGAGTGGAATGAAGTAGTGTGTATGAACTATAATGATCCATAAATGGAAAGGCTATAGCCTATTAGTATGTAGAGCTATATCGGCAATAATGTCTGTTGTACATCACTATTAGTGTGACAATAGGAATGAAGGGATGATTAAGCACCTCCGCCTGTGGAACTAACTGCTG
Source organism: Chrysaora quinquecirrha (assembly GCA_014526335.1). NCBI lineage: Eukaryota > Metazoa > Cnidaria > Scyphozoa > Semaeostomeae > Pelagiidae > Chrysaora > Chrysaora quinquecirrha. The sequence continues at coordinate 2,799,958 of JACTAT010000049.1, forward strand.
TGTAATTACTGTAATTTGTTTCAAACTGAATGATGTACGTAATTGACCGTAGGGAGTGATATCTGGTCGAAATAATAGTGGAAACGATTATCCATGTGAGAATGTAATTGTAAATTGTCTGTCATGTTTCCATTTTGCAGAAACATCGTTAAATATAGTTCTACAAATAAACGAGGTGCTTTTTCGATAATGAGGAAGGTAATACAATGAAATAGAATTGATGAAGAAATGGGTTATCACAAGGGCATAGGGAGAGTAACCTAAGGGAGGAAAGGCAATCAATCAGGAAATATAATCACATAAGAAGTAGAAAGTGGAAAGTAGCTTCTGCAACGGTGCGCCCGGGGGTTGGCCCTTCATGCTGTAGGCGTGTGTGTATGGGCTGCTCATTCTATGGGGGTACCTCCCGATTTGTGATATGTTGTTGGGTTTCTTTTTTTGTCCTTTGTGTCACATGCGGGTATAATGTTGGAAATCTGGGGCCTCTTTTCAAGATTATGGAACTTATGGGCCGCACATGCTCTTGGATTCAGGAGTCATGCCCCCCACCCCCAGGGCCAAAACACTACATAATCCAAAGTACTGTTCTTGTGTACGGAGGAAAATAGAATAGACGCATTTTTTTTTATAAGCAAGTGCTTTATAAGGAAGGTAGTACTCGGGCTGGCAAAAACTGAAGGAATTTCTAGTACTGGACCGGAGACTACTAAGGGATCTGACTTTTCCTTTAACTTAGCATGTCGATTAAAATTACCGGTTAGCCATGTTTGAAGGATGAGATCATGCCTATATGATTATGAAATGGCCATGAACAGAATATAATCGCCTCTAATTTCAACCCAGTTCCCGTTGGTTTTCAATCAGTATTCATTTCTACTCGTCTTCTGAAACCTTTATGACCTATATTTCCTTGACCATTGGCTGTTTTTAAGAATCACAAAGTAAGAAGTAAAGGAATTGCTAAGGAATATTGAGTACACTTTTTTTTAATAAGCAACTTGACTTTCGTGCAGCCCTCAAAGTTGCTTAAAATTTTAGACATTTCAGCCCTCAACGTTGCTTAAGAGTTGCTTGACCTTTTTTACCTAACAACCAGCCTTGACTTTGCGGGTCAAAATCGTCAACTGTTAAGCCTTTAACACGGTTTTTGGGAGACAGTGGAAAAAAGTTAGCTAAAGAACTTCAACATGCAAAACAAACAATTTCCTAACAACAAGAAAACGTATAGGCATGGTTGTTTGACTTCTTAGTTGCTTACAGAATTCAATTGAGCCCTCAAGTTGCTTAATGTTAAGGTCAGTTCAGCCTTAGTTGCTTATTGAGCGGTTGCTTATTTAAAAAAAAAAAGTGTACTCAATTTTCACCATCAGTTAAGGAATTTTCTGTACTGACCCTGAGCCGAACTTCCTTGAAAAAAAAAATGCTTGTATGCAGGAAAATGAGACTGCAATTATCACAGCTGAATGCCCCGTGGCTAAGAAATTTAGTGTCTTGCATTGTATTCCCCATTGTCAATGCAATTGAAAAGTGTGCAGTGATGTAGCCGTTTTTTTTATAAGAAACCTGGCTCAGGGCCTAGTTCTGAGAGTTTGTTAATTTATGGCCCAATGTTAGTTCTAGAAGTTTCTTGACAGTTTCTTAATTTTATGGAGAAAACTGTCAAAAAATTTCCTAAGTTTCTTAACTCTTTCCTCCTAGTTCTAAAAGTGTCTTAACTTTTGGGGTGTCGAGTTCGAGGTTTCTTATAAACAGGTTTGTTATAAAAAATAACGTGTACTGTATGAAGAAATGCATGAACATGAGAAAGTGAAACGGGGTCGCAGACCAGTTCCTTATTTAGAAGTTGCCTGGTGACCAAAAATTATTCAATAGACAGTTGTATTCACTCACATAGCCAGTTATTGTACGCTGATACACCCAATACGCCCAGTACCACTCCTGATAATGAAGTAAGGCATTTCTAGCAGTTAGAAATGCCCTTGCCTTCTATTATGACAGTAATATATGGAGACTTGCCCTGTGAAAATGTCCTTCATTATATGAATATTTTAGTGGCTGGAGGAGTAAACTCTCACGTTCGATTATGATCTTGAAGAAAAACGCGCCTTGTTTCAATTGCATGCTGCAGAGACGAATAAACCCTATGCAGGTGCGGAGTCTCAGGATTCTCTTGAAGGCCAGCATTCAGTGAACGCTATACAATTTATCAGATGCACAAAATCTACATTCTTGTAGGGAGATATTGATAATAACCAAATATCAAGTATGAAATAGAAGATTATATACAAATATTCACGAAATACATGTGAACAACATCTCGATAAGGACATGGAGTAATTGCAAGATTACATATCAATGTTAAAATATACTTAGCGCAGGAGAATAAGAATAATAAGGAAATTTACAAAAACACGTCAGCAAGGTGTCCATAGGAGCACCGTGTATTTATTAGAAGATTAAGTTCCAACTGCAAGTAAAACAAAGTGATAGCGGCCAAGTGGTGTATCACGTGTACAATGAGGCACGAGACTGTTAGGATTTATAGTTGTAAGTTGTAATGGTTGGATTGTGTAGTACAATTATCTGGAGATGTTTCAGCCAAATTTGAGACAAGATCTATTTTGCAATGTATGCCATTTTTCTAGATATTTAAAGTTCTACATAAAGAATAAAGAAATAACTGGAGTTGCTGATATACGATGTTGGAGAACGGAACAAAGTATCACAGTTATTGCTGGAATTGTTCAGGGCCATAAACCTTAGTAATGGCATTCAAGAAACTGAAGAACAAGTCCTCATCTCTGTTACTGTAGCGCCTGATGAACTCAGCAATATGTGGGTCGTAATGGGCCTTTGGTGTACCATGTCTTGGTAAGCTTCTTTTCAGATGAAACCAATGACCCTCAATGTTATTTGTATGCACTCCATCTTCTGTAACGTATTCTTTTGAATGATTGACAGTGCTATGCTCATATCCGTGTGAAGCAAGATTCACATAGCCCTTCCAGCAGTCACTGTGAATGGTTGTCCCAGGACGTATCCATTGCTTGATATGAAAGAGAAGTGTAGCCTCTGATCTGTCTTCCACACACACACTAAAATTTTTGCGCGAGCCAACTTAAACGGCACCAAACACCCACTGGCCTTCCACATAGTGGCCCCAGTGATACTTGCGCTTCCCGATTTTACTCTCGTCCATCTGGACAATCTTTCCCTCACCGCCCAAGATTTCACGATCTTCATACAGAACAACAGAGCAGGTTTCTCGACAGAACATGTGCCAGTCAACGATCGTGTTTGTTGAGAGTTTCATCTGCTGCCTTATCTAATCCTGCGTCAATCCAGCTGACCACCAGTATGTCAGTTTCATGATCTCATCGATCGATAGATTAGACTTGACAGAGCTACGAGTTACACTGCCAACTGGAGGATGCGACGAATGTGGCCTTGAGGTACTTGCTTGTATACAATCTTTTAATGCTGAAATATGTCGCTATAACATAAAACCACAGTCTGCTCAGAACAGGGTGTCAATATTACTACCTATGTATCTGCATGGAATTGACATAGGGCAGTTTTTATCCTTCATCCATGAAACACTGCTACTTGGTGTTTCTCCCAGGGGGTTTGGTGTCCTGCACAGTTGTACAACGGGTACCTTATCAACAGAAAAGTATTCATTGTTACCAAGAAATGTTATGGTTAGGCCTACATTTACGCTCGTTGTTGGCGACTAATGTTGACGTTGTCCGTTGGAAATTTTTTCAAGCGGTAAAGTTTTTTCAAGCTATAAAGTCATAGCACGGACGTGGAGGGGGAAAATAGACACAATAATGCTACATCTACAGGAAAAAACAGTTCACAGAATACCACGTTTACGTTTACAGGTTGTCGTGCACAATATGTCCACCGCGAACAAGAGCCTGGTGCATGGTCACTGTCACTGACGGGTGCAAAGGCTTTAGGTATTTCGCTCGATATTGCTCCTCCGTGCAAAAGCTGTTTTGCCATAATATCTCATCTGGACTCTTTTTCAGGAACAACTCGCCCATACTCGTTCAGCTGATTGATGGTCTGCTCGAATTCTTGAACTGCAAGTCCGTGGAACTCCTTGGATGTGCATTGCCTGTATGTTCTGTGGTTTACAATACGACCAGGTAGCAGGAGGCACAATTCTTCAATTTCTCGACGTGTTGGCTGTGGTGTTTCCTCATCCAGAACAGTCTCTACCAATGCCTCAAGGTACTGCAACACAGAGCATACACGGGATTACAGCAATTTACATATACATGGTGAGTGAAGAGATTTCTTTTCATTGGAAGCTTACAAATAGAGGATATAAAACAATAAATAGCACGTGAAATACAACAGCTTTCGAAAAATATCCTATCACTGGTAGGAGTGTGGTAGAGTTTTAAACACTTCACCACTCAGCCCCGGGGGCTGTAAAAAGTTTCAATACTGGCCCAGGAAGACCCTCTATAAGATGGAAAACGTTGATGGGTATATTAAAATACCCTTCTGGGTCTCAATTTTGCTTAAATTTTCGGACCTGATATTACTGAGATAGATGCAAAATCCCTGAGAGGGATATCTCAAAAGCTTCAAAAAAGAGCTTCAATTAAACGTCAACTTCAGTGTTTATTATGGCCTGACAATATTCAGATAAATTTGGTATCTGTCATTGAAATTTCTTGGAAACAAAGAATGTAAACAATAGCTACCTACAATGAAAGTATTACATGGTTCTTGCTGTAAAACTTGTGTATGTTTCAGGAAATATGTGGGAACAATGCATCATAGTTTGCTTTTTTGGTAACAGATCACATCACCAAGTAGCCCCTGATTATCAATGTGTTACTAATTAGGAATCACGTAGGATATAAACAAAGTTTCATAGCCTTTAGTATATTAGGTCTCAAGATATATGGGGGGTCATATATGGGATGTGGCCATATATGGTACGTGGCCAGAATTTGAGAGCCAGGGTAGAATAGGGGCGACAAGTCAGAAAAATTGCCACAGGATGCTCGTGTAAATCACAGAACATTACATGAGTGTCATCCTTGTTGTAAGATAATCTATATATCTCATAACAATACTCTTTTTCAGAAGTTATAAAGTACGTCTTGCTGTATACAAGAAACACGAAATGCTGCAAATCAGACTAACCTCAACAATGATTTCTTTCTGTGAATTTGCCCACTGGACATACTTTACTGCTCGCCGCACTGTTTGCAAGGTTATTTCCAGAGGAGGCTGAGTTGCCTGGACACCCATGAGCACCTCAGAGACGACATGGTTGAAAATATGAAGCGCAACTGAGACTCTCTGGATAAGGTTGACAGATTTTGATCTTGGTACCACATCACCACTCAGGGTGGCCTGGTTCAGCTCTCTTATAAACTCGTCACTTATGTGCATCAGCAATTCTGTTGCATCTGCATCATAGCGATAAACAGTGTTTTCTTGCAGGGCTTGTTTCAAAAGCAGGAAGAGCTCTGGAAATGAAGTAATTGGGCCTTGCTGTAACTGCTTCCTAGCCTGAATGGTCTCATTCGCCATTGGTCGCAGACAAGGGGGAGAAACTAGTATCATCCTGTCGAGAAGCCCACTTCCCTGGTTAACACAAGCAATAAGCTTTGCCGCAACTTCTATCTGCGTTGTGCCAAGTATGCAAAATGGAGTGTCAGCGTCAATCTCCCTGGTGGCCTGTGTTGCAAAACGGAATGAGCACTTCTCTCCAGAAAACAATTGACAGAAGAGCTGCGTTTCGCCAGTACCACGTTCTTCGTCACACTTAAGCAGTGAATTGAGGACATCAAACACCTCAGTTGAGATAACATAGCCCTGTTTCTCTGTTGAGAGGATCTTGGTAAGAGCAGACGCTGTGCACTTGTTCATACTAGCTGATGGCCACTCAGAATTATCGGAGACTTTTTTCATAGCAGCTGTAATTAGCTGATGTAAAATAAGATGCAGACATGCGTACATTACGACAGGTAAGCACTAAAAAACCTGCAGAATTGTCTTCGTGATATGTTGCCCAGGCAATCCCTTATTCAGCAAGCTACCAAAAAAGAAGCAACCTAGCCTTAGGACCAATGTGCAAAAAATAGCTGCCCCATTCTACTTCTGAATTAGCAAAGGCCCACTGAGTATCCCCATTTGACCTTACAAGTAGGAAAGGCCCAAATAATATTAAGAGATATTGTTGGAAGCAAGATGGCCCTAGGTCCCATGTTAAACAATGAAAAAGCTCATTTTAGTTTGGAACTAACATAGTCTGACAAAGTATTAACAACTATTCTTGTAAGCAGTTAAGTTATGCAAGTGAAATAGCAACTATACATTGATATTTCAAAAACACGCTTTTTTTACAAGGAAGCACAATTTTTTTATAAGGAACCTACATGTAGAAGGGCCAAATGTAAAGAAGTTATACTGCTAGAGAGAAAATAACTGAAGAACGTTTTATTGTTGACTAGTTGTATCACTGCAAACAATCAAGACTTTAAATGCCGGTTCCTTTCATTTGCATTCGAAAATCACAGAAATTGTAGGTTACTCATGTATGAAATGTTTCCGTGAGTAGTCTCGAGCTTTGCTCAGTATTGTAGTCATGAAACTGACCCTGCAGTTAAAATTAAGGAACTATTAAGGAACTTCTGGAACTAAAATCTTGTCAAAGGAAGTCCAAAAATAAGAAACTTTGAGGACTAGGCTTTGAGGTAGGTTCTTTATGAAAAAAAAGTGTGTGATACTTAGCATATTTCGATAAAAGTCTGCAATGGTCATAGATGTTGTGGTAATAACAATAGCCCATCTTCAGCAGCCGAGTGGCTCTGGTTTTCACGTTGCAGTTCCCCTTCCCCCACTATTGCGGGCCTTCTGTTAGCGTTAGGAAACCTCTGCACCTTGTTTCTTTCACACCTACTTGTTTATTAAAAGAGAGTTTATTGTGTTCTAGTGCTCTCACCTGAGATTTTCCTGTTGATGGCGGTCCCATCAAAACGCTGAAAAGGTTAAGCAGGAAAGGTGTGCCCAAGCATTCGCCTTTACTCACTCTTGCTGCCAGGAATGCTGTTGTGGTGATGACATTAACGGACACATAGCCGACGCTGCTACTCAATGACTTAGCCATTCTGACCAAGAAGTGATAAACTGGTTCGTCAAATAGGTCCTCGAAAGGATTTGCAAGCTCCACCAGTCGTTTCCGCAGGCCACACCAGGCTTTTCTTGGCTGCTTCTTTATTTTCCGTATCTGTTCAGCAGACATTTTCGAGGACAGATATTGCAATAGTAGCAAGATACTGTTAGTAGAACTATGTAACTTAGATTAAGCTTTCCGAGAATTTTCGTTTAAGAGCAATTGCTGATATGTCACTCGAGGCGCGAATTTATACTATTAGCGCCTATGTAGAAAGTACATTGTAGGCGTAATATATGGGTAATTTAAGCACATTGGGAATACTTAAAGAAGTAATGCTGCTATTAAACATGGCAATTGCGCCTGTTTGCGATGATTCCCACATATGGCCATGGGGCTGGTTTGCCTGCCTTTGATACTGAATATAGTATCGTAGCTGAGTGCCGTTGCAATCTCAGACATTGTCAGGCAGATCAAACGCCTGAAATTATAAACACACCGATGCAGATCCGTATTTGGATAAGATAGCAATTAATAGAATACCTTAACCACGGGCAGGAAATTGTAGGAAGCTATTACAAGTACTACGAGCAGTTTTATTTACAGTAGCAGAATAACCGAGCCCTCAACATGAACCGTTTATTGGAATGGCAAGAAGTCTAGCTCCCTAACATGAAATATGTGTAGTTTCTGCGGAATAGCACCAGAATAACACCGATCTATGACATGATATTCATGTACCTCTGTAGCATAAGTCTAATCCATAACATTCGCCATTTTATTTATTAGAACGGCAAGAAGCCGAAGAAGAAATTAGATAATCACCAATAGACGAATTTTTCTTAACAAGGAACTAAAAAATTGCTCCATTACTATGAGTTTCTTAACATTCTAAAGTTCGAATGACTGAAACGTTCGTAAGAATTTCCTCAATATCCATATCGGCAACTAAAATTATCCCAAGTCCCTAACTTTCGCTGACATTGAATTGAATTGATGTTGTTGTTGTTCGCTTCAGTAGTTTGACCGTTAAGCCATTTCAATGCAATAGCGATAACAACGGTTCAGGTAATAAGTCTAATTGGCAACATTGTTATTCTATCCGAATGAAGCAAACTTTTCGCTGTCTGAGGTGAGAAGTTTGTTAGGTAAAAAATTTCCAGCACTGGACTTTCTACAATGTTTTGCCATTCGATCAGGAGTCTGTCTTGCTATAAAAAGGATATCTTATGAAAAGAAATATACGTATACGCTAGATTTCTTGCGACACCAATATGGATGTAATAAGCCCCGCCCGAATGAGTATATTCTTAAGAAGACTTTTTGCCTAGGGGCAATTCACTCCTCGAAAAGATGTACGAGATTTTTCTGAAAAGGAAAGGATTTCCCCACGATTTCTGTGAAAACAATAGGCTATGTAGCAAAGATGTAGGAGATATCAAGGAGTGAGTCGGCCCTAAGTTGTTGCTATACTAAAATGTAGACACTCTAGTTTCAAGTCTTGTCGTTTGACCATGCTTCGCAATTACATATTACAGTATATATATTTGTTTTTTGTTGTTCACAAGTAGCAGTAGAGAAATATACACGTTTTTTTTATATAAGGAACACCTTTATAAGGAAGATGAGGCTAAAAAATGCCCAAAAAAATTAAGGAACTATCGAGGCTCAGATGGATAACTGAGAATAATGTGTTTCAAGAAAAAGACCATTTGTACAGAAAAATAAGAGATTAACAATATATTCTACCATAAACGACTCCATTTATATGTAAAGTTAGAAAATGAAGAAAATTGATAGGAATTTGCTATAAAAATTAGTATTCAAACTCTAACGAAATTCTGGATGAACCCTGCGCTCTGTCACTTTGCTAATAATATTTGAATAGACAGCCAACCGAGAATATGGTATTTGGGGGGCAAGCGAGTCCCATCTGATTTTACAAAATTTGCTCAATAAGTTAATCTGATTTCCCTTAGCAATATCCAAGTAAAATATCCAAGTATGCAAAGGGAAGTTCGAGAATCCTGTCGGCAACACTGACTCACGTGTCAGTAAATATTATGCAAATGAGCTTGGAGAATGTTCTGATTGGAGGAAAAAATCTAGTAATATAAATAAGAGCTTCGAGAACTTGTGGCAAATGTTCTACCACAATGAATCATGTACTTGTTTACAAATTCGTGTTTGCTACTCATTGTCTAAAAATAGGCTTTCATGAAGAGCAATTACAGCGACTGCAAAGTTTACTTTCTCTTATTTGTGGCTTAGCTATTGTTACAAAATTGGCAAGAAAAAGCATCAAAACATATTTGCATGCATGTATCCATACATACATGCGTTCCATAAAGACAACGGCGTCACGGCAACAACAAGTCTCTGATGCTGTATTACAGACAGAACTACTGTTTTATGCTTATGTCAGCTACTGCAACTAATTCTCACGAAGCAATTGTTTGTTTTTAAATGCAGTACAGAAAGTCTGTGAATAAAACTCCTACCAGCAAGTGACAGTACTGGCAAAATGTATACATCAACTTGTTCTTCAATAATAAATGCATAGAATATTCCTGCAGCACTACATGCAATGTTGAAAGAATTGACTCAGTGACACTGTACATGTCCAATACCAGTTGGCAAGTTGCAATTGAACACCTCCATTTTTAGGCTGACCACATCATTTTACACTGGAAGTGAGAAAGTGAATTCAGTAAATATGACAAACAAGCTTAAAGGTATTGAAGACTCTAGGAATTGGGGAAGAAAAAGAAATAGAGGGGCTTATGCAAAATAGACTTGGCAAGGCTGACAACGCTGAGAAAAAATGTTGACACGAGTGGCGGGTTATGAATTAAAATGATGACAATGAAGATTTTGATGAAAATGAGGATCATTCATGATAATGATGAGAATTATGGTGGGGATAAGACTGATAAGGATAGGAATTTCTATGACGATGATGACGGAGCAAATAGCAATGATTATGATGATGGCAACTTTCAGGATAGTATGATTATACTTGAATGTCCCATACGGTTTTGTTGAACATATCGCACGGTTTTACGGTTTTGGAGCAAATTGTAGTTGCCTCATTGTTGTCTTATAACATTGAATCCAGAAATGTATTAATTATAGTCGAGAAAAAGAATTAAAGAATGTATTGTAGCTGGAAAACTAGCACATGATACCGTAGAGTCCAAAATGAAGAATGAAAGAATGTGTTTTAGGTGGAAAACTAGCAGATGATACTGTCGAAACTATTTTCATTTGCAAGCTAGATGGTGACAGCTATCTAAAAACTCTGGTATTTTGAGAAGGGATGGCAAGTAAAACACATTCCTTAGGCTATGTAATTGCCTTTTTGAGGCCCTCTATCTGGCCTAACAATAAACCATCATAAAACCACTGATAATTGAAAGACTGAGTGTTCTGCTTGCCTCATTGTTTTCTTATAACATTGCATCCAAAAAATTATGAACACCACTGATAATTGACAGTGTATTCTACTTGCCTCATTGTTTTCTTATAACATTGCATCCAAAAAATTATTAACACCACTAATAATTGAAAGACAGTGTGTTCTACTTGCCTCATTGTTTTCTTATAACATTGCATCCAAAAAATTATTAATTATAGTTCACAAGTTCCAAATAATGTACTTTTTTTCGAAAAGAGTCACCATTGCAGCTGACAAGAAATTGTTACTTTTCTAACTAACATCAGACCGAGGCTGCTGACACCATAAATGTTTTCCCTCTTCCCCTCTTGTCATTAGAGAGTAGACTCACTGCATGAGTCGTAGTTTTCGCTGCCTACACCTCAATTCAATTCATTGAAAAATATGTGAAATAAAGAAATAGTTGTTGCTGCTGTTTATGTCGGCAGCTCAAAGTAGACTCAGTACACGAGTCTCTAGTTTACGCTCCCCTTATTTTGATTTGTCACTCCACACTGAGCGATTTTAGAAAACAACAACAACAACATCGAGCGAAGTAGTGGGACTTGTGGAGTGAGTCTAAGCTCAAAGTATGAGCGGGCTGTATGGGGGCCTGGGAGCAAATGTACGACTTTTCTAGTGAGTCTAATTACAGAGGAAACCTTCTTGAAAACGAGGTTATGGCCACCAACCCTATGGCCCTGGCCGTCATACGATGATGTTGGTGATCAATATCAATGAAAATGGCGTTTGCCATCGAAACAAAATTTGGACGAGGCGGCGCTGTAACTTTATTGATACAGCTTTCGCTGCAAAGGGTAAAATTTAATGCCGAGCACGTAAAGAAATTACTCATACCTGTCTGCAGTGTAGATTTATGAGGAAAATTTAACAGAAAGGGACGAATATTGCCACTCCTCGAAAGGCACCAAAAATCAGCTATCTCGTGTCCATAAGTCTGCGATAGAGAATACATAGCACTGCAGCACCATCTGCGGGAAGAAATATGTGATCAAGTCTTCCCTCTCCAGGTCGAGCAATTTTTTTCCAACTATAGAGACCGTACCTGCCATCCCTGCACCGTTTTGTGCACCCTCTCTGAAAAACGACTCGCAACTGTCCGTAATTACGAAGAGCCTACAGCATTTTAGAACAAGGGGTCATTAACGTCTTATTGTGCATCATTACCCATTCTTTTACGCCAAATCTTTTGTCCTCCAACAAAGCATGATTGTTGTAAAGGACAATTGTGCAACCTGTAGGTTGTAGGCAGCCAAATCCACAACATGATGACCTGGCCCTGTATTCCGCAGCCATGCCGTTATTTTTATTCTCTCGGACTTTTGGCACCAGCCGTTGGGCCCTCTTTTGTGAAGCGGTATTCTATATGTCTATCCATGGCCATTTTTTCTGCCGTTTTACAGATTTTATCAGAATTATTGGTATATGGTTTTTCAGCCATGCTTTTGTGTGCTTTAGTGCATTCTTGTTGTGCCTCACGCATGGCCTTGTGATGTTTGGCTAAAAGCCCGCACATTGTTTTAGCAAATGTTTCTTTTGCCCTCATCATCTCCAAAGAGATTTCTGAAGAAATGTTGTTTTTATATCTAATTTCTATCTTTGGTAAAAGGAACGGAGGGTATCTCTCGTTCCTTTCAGCCTTAGAGTATTCATTGTTTTTATCATCATGGTAGAACTGACTAGCTAGGCTGTTAGCTATCAGCTTTATAATTTTGCCGTGATCCTCATCACATGTTTCTTCAAAATTAGAGGCCTCTGTACGTTTTGTAGGCTTAACCAGTTTAATTGTATCTTTTTTCGGTATTCTATAATTTGAGAGACCCATACGACGGGCACCAAACGTTTCTTGTTCAGCTCTGTAGTTTTTCTTTTTTTCTTTTTCAGTTTTTGCATCTTTGCTTTCTACTTTGTTCTTTTTTGTCAACGGCCTTTGTGCACATTGTATTTTCAGGACATCGTCCATGTTGTCACTGCTGCTTTAACTAGCTGATATCTCAATGTCCATTTCGTTGTTAGAATCTTGTTCCTCGTATTCTTCTAGTAAGTTATCTGCGTGTATTAGTATAGGTATGAGTATCTTTCATTTTATATTTATCAAAAGTATCCAGCAATTGTAAACGAACTATAGCCGTGAGAGGAATGAAAATGACAGTTGAGAAGTAAAAGAAAGAACAAGGAAGTATAAGAGAATCAAAAATGGTAGTCAAAAAAATAGTAAAACAAGTAGTAAAAAAAGTAAAAAAGTAAAAAAAGAAGAAGTAGTACCTTCAGGTTCTTGTTGTCTTGTAGATTTGGTATTTTGACGGTTAGCCATAGTTGATAGTTATAGATTATTTTTTCCTCAGTTTCTTCTGCATATACTGGTGGTCGCCAAACAAGAGAGCGAGATAAGGTTTGACAAGTTTTTTATAGTGCTCTAGTGACGTGACCAAAATTAGCATACGAGACAGCATACACAGTATGTAATTGTGGTCTGATATTGGTATACAAGTTAGAGTACTGTGATCATACATGGCGCGGGCGCCTAAGAGGAAAAAGCTTGCGGCGATTTCTTAAAACATAGGCTTCTTTGATGAAAATGATGGAAAATGATGAAAATTTTGTCTAATGGCCAATTTTGCTTCAAACTATTTCATGCTGCAGAATCTACAGTATCTGTTTGCAGTAAAACTTTCTTGAAATTCAAGAATCCCATTTGCTGCCAAAATGTCTCCAAGAAAGTGAATGAGGCTCCCTCTAAACTTTGCAGTTCTATGAGATGAATAGAACAAATCAATTTCATTTTCTAGCGTTTTCAAATCTCTTATGATGACTTCTACAACTTTGTTGAAGTTCATTGTGCCATTCTTCTTTAGATCGGATGTATGAGCAGCTGCAACAAGATGGATATTCTACAGATTGGAGTTGTAATGACTTGGGATATTCATCAGTGTAAAGTAGATTAAGGCAAGATTGTGAACTCCTGACCTCCAATCAAGTGGGCTTGCAACTTCTAAGTCGTAATAGTAAAGTGCATTTTGTAATCTATGTATATTAATCTTGAAAAAATCACTTTCCTTGAAATGCATCTCTAAAATGGTGCATTTTCTATCTTCCACGTCTTTTATTTTGTTCCATAATAACATTATATAACTCCTGGTAATTTAGGATAATTCCAATCTTTTTCAAAATTGAAACATTTTGAAATGTAACCTCTTTAATCAAATCAGCTTCATTTTTATACCCCAAATGGACAGTAATGGGTAACATAAGACCTTTGTCTACAAAATCAGATGCTTTTAATTTTCAACAGTTGCTAACATGCTTTTTTTCAGTATTAAAAACTACTGGCTTTCTAAAACTGTAGTGGGCAAAACTTGCATCAGCTTTCCAGATGTTTTCTTATAGGCAAGGTTATTTCTTTGACTACTTTCTCAGTCATTGTTACAACATTCTGTATTGCACACTTTGGAACCGATGCATTTCCATACAAGCTTGTCCTGTGTCTACAAGATCATAAGAAATCAAAATTAGTTGTTTTTAAGGAAAATAATTTATGGTTGATATCGAAGATAGCTGTATCTTGCAAGCTGATTGGTGTTTACAACACAATTCCAATGCCAGTGCTTCTCTTTCTCACTGCAATGGTGTGTGAAGCTGCATCTGGGTATAATTTGTGCCCTAGTTTATTGTTTTCGGTCTTTTTTCTGATGCTTAAGCTCTGAGTGTTGTCAGATGAAAAAAGCTTTTAGTATGCCAACAAATTGTTCCATTATTTATGGCAATACAAATAATTATTTTATTCAAATAATAGACATCTTCTGGAAGTTAAAGAACATTGAAAACTTTAGTTTAAGCCCCAAGTACTTACCTAGAGATTTGACTGCCCTTCTCAAACTCAGCCGCATTCATTCAATTGACTGGTGTAAAACTTCTTGTTGGCATTGTAGGAAGTAAAGGAAAGAAACCTTCATATGACTTATTATAAAACACTTCCTTATAAAATAATTATGTGTGTACACTCTGTGATGCCATAAATAAACTATTGTCTTTTGGCAATGAACACTAAGCTGACAGGGGCTGTGCCATAGTACGGGTACAAGGGGTTGCGCCCCCAAACCTTAACCTGTTTGCAGAAACCAAATGTTGTTTTGGCCTATTAATGATTTGCAAAACATGTGCTATCTGTGCTGTTGAGTTTTCATAAAATTTGTCATTTAGCAACTTCATTTTCAAACTAGCAACAGTCAGCGAAACCATTCAACCCTCCATGCCCCTGACTGCATTTTCATGACCACACCCTAGAACACACCCATTTAATCAGCAAATTTTATAACTGTACGCCCAAATATTTTGCAGCTTCACCTAAAACTGAGTTGACTTTTGTGTTGTGAGAGTCTTCCTGCACAGCACAAAATCACTGCCATGACTAGCTAGCTACCTATCTTTAGAATTTAAAGCGCCTTTTGATCTTATATCACACTAATTTTCAAATTTTCAAATTGTGAGTACTGAAAGCTTCTTTAAGAGTTTCCTGAATATCTTGTTGGTAACATAGTTAGAATGGGTAGAGAGAACACTGATGCCCGGAATAGCAGATAAAGAAAATTAGAATGTATTAAACTTGACGCCCGCGATGCGGGCGAGCTTTTTACCTTGAAATCAGTGTGTAGGCTCTTATATTTCTTTGTTCTTATCTGCGGGGTTTTACTGTAGTAAAATGGTTTCAGATCCTAACGCATGAAATCTAGCAAGTGTAGCATGATGTTCAACAGCTTAAACAACAATACGAGGCGCTTATTCAAGATGCAGAGCGCAATGATTACTGCTATCTTTTTAAACATTGGTGAACTAGAGGAGCACGGAAGTGAAGAATTTATCTGACAGTTCGAAAAAGACAACTGGGAACACAAAGCTCTATTGTACAAATATTATCCCAAGCATATAGATAAATATACATTTTAATACGGATTTGAAACAGATGATGACAAAGAATGACACAAGTTTTGATGTTAGAAAGCATGTATAGATTTATAATTATATAAATGCTGGAGCAACATTCTTCTATAGAATGATGATCTTGAGCTCAGAGAATGTGATAATTGTTCAAATTATGCATAGAAAAACTTCCTCATCGATGTTAGTTCTGCTTCAAAAGCTTCATTCACCTTGCATCAACAGCTGAGAGAACCCTGAACAAAACTGCCACTCCTGTTGAAGATATCTTTACAATAATTTTGAATCTACCGCAGGAAAAAATAATTGCTTCAATCTTAGACATGTACTATACCACAAAGTACTCAAAGAAATCTGATCCTTAAGAGGAGATACATCAACGATAATATTACTGCCCAATACATTAAGCTCCCTATTGATGTCAAATGCGCTCCGTTAACTCACATAATCAACTCGTTTATCAATCACAGTGCATTCTACCTCGCTGCTCCTGCATTGGCCTCGCTGCTCCTACGTTGGAGCAGAGCAGCCTACATGAGATCACGCAAACACCCAGGAAGATCACTTGCAACAACATCGTGGAAGAAAGCTAAGAAGAACCACGTTTCAAAAGATAAGTACAACTTTTAATTTTTTAATATCTTCATAATCGTTGTGTTTCACGTAATATGACTGAAGAACGTCAGTCTCCAACTCCACCAGTTGGAGAGAATGTTACAATTTCGGAGACACAAGACGTAGTCAACCTAATTCGGAACTCCCTAAACCTGATAAAACAGGGGTAGATGAGTTGCATCTCTAGAGGCAGAATGGTCCATTATAGAAGACCAGGGGGATGATATTAACCCCAAGCTTGCTAAGATTATAAACATCCTCTATGCTAATAAGATGCAAGATGACAAGATCAAAGAAAAATTGAAGAAATACCCCCTTTCTAAAAACTGCAACAGTGTAGCTGTAGCTAAATGCAACCCAGAAATCTGGGGGACGCTGGCCTCAGCTAAAAAATTACAAGTCATCACACTTCAGAAAAATCTAAATCTGCTTAATAAAGCTGCTTCCGCACTTGCCAATATTGGCCATCAACTGATAAAGGGTAAGGAATCCTTACAGGACATTACACTGAATTCCCTAGTCATATCGGCCACTGATGCCATTGCCCTCCTGGGCCATGCCTCACAGGAGTTGCATCAAATGAGGCGAGACTTAATCAAGCCCAGTCTCCCTGCCAATTTGAAGGGACTGTCATCAAATGTCCCTCCAGCATCAGAGTTATTGTTTGGAGATGACCTCTCAAAGAGGATTTCAAGCATCAAGGCCACTAACACTGCACTATCTAAAACCAACTCTGGCTCAAAGCAGCAATACACAAAACCATATGGTGGCAAATTCCAAAATAGGTCTGGTCCAAAAAACAAGTTCACCCCCCAGAGGAGCTCTGCCCCTGGGAAGAAAGGTGTCTACCGGAGACAGGGCAGACAACAACAGCAGCAGTAGTCAGTGAAACATCGGGGGTGAGTACTTTGTCAATTGAGCAACTGACTTTAGACATGTTGACTTTTAAGGCAGGAAAAATAGGTGACAATTATGCCAAATGGGCGACATTACACAAGACAAATTTATTCTTGATATTGTCCAGAATGGACTAACCATAGACCTGTTTGCTGAGCCATGCTCATCAAACACATATTCATCTCAGTTCAGTACTGATTAATGTAGGGCAATGGACAATGAAATACAGACCTTAATACAAAAACAGGTCATTTCAGAATGTCTGGCAGAACCAGAAGATTTTATATTTACATACCTATATTTACAAGAACATTTTCTTACCTATATTTACAAGAACAAAGAAAGACGGCAGCTTGCACATGATTCTAAATCTTAAGAAATTAAACAATAATGTTTATTACAACCATTTTAAAATGGAATCCCTGGATAACGTATTGAAGATTATACAACCAGGGGTGTGGATGGCCAGTGTAGATCTAAAAGATGCTTTCTACACAATCCCAGTTCATAAGGACCATCAGAAATATCTCAAATTTTTATGGGAGGATAGACTGTACCAATTTAAGGCTATGCCTAACGGATATGCTGAAGCCATGAGAATTTTCACTAAAATGCTGAAACCCTCTTTCAGCAAACTCAGACGAAATGGCTTCTCCTCAGTCGTCTTTGTAGACAACACTTATTTACAAGGCAACAGTTATGATGAATGCATGCAAAACATAACTGAACCTGTTGCACTGTTGCGGGGTCTTGGTTTCACCATACATGCAAAAAAGTCCATCCTCACTCCAACTCAATCCATAGAATTCCTTGGTTTCGTTATTGATTCAAGTTCAATGACTGTCAAACTTTCTGAGCAGAAAAGGGGAAAAATTATCCAGAAAATAACAGAGTTCAGAGAAATGAAACATCGGACCATCAGGCATTTATCCTCAGTTATTGGATCCCTGATTTCAACTTTTCAAGCCATCCCCTTTGGCCAGTTGCACTACCGAAAGTTAGAAAGGTTCAAAATAAAACAATTTAGGTTAGCTAAAGGAGACTTTCAGACCAAACTGCCACAGCTACCCTTGGGGTCTGTAGAGGAACTTCTCTGGTGGCAACACCATATCAGGTCCACTGTTAGATACATTGAGATACCCGCAGTAGATTGTCTAATCACTACTGATGCAAGTCATAAGGGCTGGGGGGGCAACAGATGGAAAAGTCCCAACAGGGGGAAGATGGGGCAGCTCCGAACTAAATCACATTAACTTCTTAGAGTTGAAAGCAGCCTTTTTGGCAATAAAAGCCTACTACGGCCAGAAAGTCTACAAGCATATTAGAATCAGGAGCGACAACTGCACTGCTATTGCTTACATAAATCACATGCGTGGCATTAAATCTCCTGACTGCGATACGCTTGCAAAAGAAATTTGGCATTTCTGTATAGACAAAAATATGTGGCTCTCTGCAGCCTACATTCCAGGGAAAGATAACACCACTGCAGACAAAATGTCACGTGAATTCAGTGACCAAACTGAGTGGATGCTAAAGCCCAACATTTTTCAACAAATAGTCTTAAAGCCTTTCTACCTGACATTGATTTGTTTGCATCTAGGCTAAATCACCAAGTAGACCAATATGTTTCTTGGACATCAGATCCCAGCTCTATTGCCGTTGATGTGTTTAGCATATCTTGGGCAGATATTCAATTTTATGCCTATCCTCCTTTTAGCCTAATTGGAGCAATGCTATCGAAAGTAGCAAAAGAGCATGCTACGGGGATCATTATTATACCAGACTGGCCCACACAGTATTGGTACCCAATAATGAAGAAATTGCTTGTGAAGGAGCCCATAGTGTTGCCCAAAATCAGAACACTGATCAGACTGCCATTCAACCCAGATGCCAGACATCCGCTAATACCGAAAACAAAGCTTATTGCAGCACTGGTATCAGGGGATACATTAAAACGGACAATTTTCAAAGGAGGTTAGCGAGATTATTATGGATTCCTGGAGAGATAAAACAAAATCCAAATACAACTCAGTGCTCAGACGCTGGGAGTCTTTCTGTAATGAGTTTGGCGAAAATCCCATTAATCCAACTGTAAATTAACTACTTGAATTTTTCCTGCAACTTTACAAAGGAGGATGCTTGTATAGTGGACTCTGTGCAGCACGTAGTGCATTAGCAGCAGTGGTTACCATACTAGGGTATGCCTCTTTCTCAGAGCACCCCATGATCGCCAGATTTCTTAAAGGAATTTTCAACCGGCATCCATCTCTGCCAAAGTATGTCAAAATTTGGGATTTAAATGAAGTGCTGCACTTCTATAACAGTCTTCCAGAGAATAATTTACTGTCTCTAAAGGATATCACACAGAAACTTGCAATGCTTCTCATGTTATTAGGACCGAGAAGGAAAAACTCGCTGCAAACCATCTCAGTGGACAATGTCAATATCACTGACACGGAAATGATAATACTGCCTCACAAGGTCTTAAAACACACAAGGCCAGGGAAATCGATGGAACCCATTGTTTAGAAAAGATACAGACTAAATGGCAAGCTCTGCGTAGTGCAGTGCATGGAGGTTTACCTCAAAAAACGTTATTCCTTGGTATCAAAAGATATAAAACTGCTCTGTATCACATATGGCAGCCCACATAAACCTGCTTCAAAAGACACCATCTCTCGGTGGATAAAGAAAAACCTGAAATCAGTTGGAATAGATATAAAAATTTTCCAAACACATAGCTGTCGCTCAGCTGCAGCTAGCAAAGCAAAACAGCTTGGTATATCAATTGAAGATATTCTCAAGAGAGGTTGCTGGAGCAATGATAACACTTTTAAAACATTTTATGATAAAGACATAATTGGATCTGACAAAACAGGCCACACCTTTGTTGACACATGTTAATTGATGATGTACTTGTTCCTTGTTAACCAGGACTGCTTAAGCAGCATTGTTTTGTTTGAAAAGCTATTCACTTGTTCTGTTACATGTAAAATACATATAAAGTTGGGGAAAGAATTTGTATTTCGTGTAGTCTAAACCTGCTTTACCAGCAACATATTTGGCAGGCTACCAGCAGCTTTGCACTTCATTCAGACAGGGCTTTAAAGTCTCATGTAGGCTGCTCTGCTCCAACGCAGGAGCAGCGAGGTAGAATCCAAAATTAACTGAACGTAGTGACGGGTAATTTGGATTCTATGAGCTGTGAACTTCAAGGAGCAGTAGACTACATGCCACGCCCATTCCCACTCTTCAATAATATACAACTAGAGAGTAGCTGAACTTCAAAATTCAGCACAATGATTTCATTTATCCATCGGTCCTCTTTCCGTGCTCTTTAAATAGGGATCTTCCTGCGCGTGCGCGCGATCTCATGTAGTCTACTGCTCCTTGTAGTTCACAGCTCATAGAATCCAAATTACCCGTCACTACGTTCGGTTAATTTTGGATTCCCAACATCATGGAAGAAAGCACGCATTTTACCTATTGGTAAAATTATAAATCCAACAGAAAAGAGTGACTTTCCTCCTATCTCGATCCTACCCGCGCTGTCTAAGGTATTCAAAAGACTAGTTTCAAATCAAGTAATTGCCTTCATTGAATCTATGCATATTTATAAAAAAACAGTAGCCGGTTTTCGTAATGGCTTTTGTACGGGTCATTCACTTCTGAAAAAAAGAGACAATGTAAGAAGAGCTATGAAATATGCTGAGCTATCATTCCTAGTATTTCTGGATTTCTCCAAAGCTTTCGATACAATCGCACATGACACCCTGATAATGAAAATGTACCAGCAAGGCTTTTCTAAAGAATTCCTCTTGTGGACAACAAGCTATTTAACTTCCCGTAGACAATACGTTCAAGTTGATGCGAAATCATCAGGCACTTTACCCACAACATTTGGTGTACCGCAGGGATCCATCCTGGGACCAATCATATTCAATCTTCATGTAAATGATCTACAAGATCATTTTTAATCCAGCTCGGTACAATATGCTGACGATATGACAATATATGCAGCGTGTAAGCCATATGACTTACAAAATGCCCAATATCTGCTGAACAACTCCCTGAGGAAGGTGAATGAGTGGTCTGTTCAAAACTCATTGGCCGCCAATGCAGTTAAAACGAAATATATACTTTGTGCATCAAAACGCTTGTACAACTACCACAACGTAAAAGAAAAGGAAATCAATGTTATGTTAGGTTTGACGGAGCTGCAACTTGACAAAGAGCTGCGTTACTTGGGAATATACCTTGACCAACATCTGGACTGGGGAAAGCATGTAAAACACATCTTATCCACTTGCTACAGAAAACTGTCTGTGCTCCGTAAAATGAAAAATTTTACATCATTTTCAGCACGGAAAATGCTTGCGCTATCACTGATCCTGTGGAAGATTGATTTTAACGATTACGTTTATTTTCCTTTGACGCAGTGTTAACTGAAGTAACTTCAGCAACTACAAAAAGCAACTGCAAGCTTTGTTTTAAAACGCTACGCACAGACAGAAGATATATTGAAAATTGGATGGTTACAAATTGCTTGAGAGACGCGAATTTAACATCTTGAAACTGGCCTTCAAAGCCATCAATAATAGAAACTGGCCTGAAATTAATAAAATTGAGATCCAAAATAGTAGTAGAACATTACATAGCAGTAGTGAGGCCTGTATAAGACCCTCAATGATTCCAAATACTTTTCAAGATACCGCCGCAAGTAGCTTCAATGCTCTACCTAGTGATATCAAATAACAGACTAATTTTAACAAGTTTGATCTGATGGTAAAACATTCTTGATGAAGAAAGCAAAGGACTCACAGAATTAAAATCTTTTAAATTGATTGAATTTGAATTTGTATGTAATATTCTTTTAGTTTCATTTAATTGCTTTAACCTTGTAAAAAAGACTTGTATTTAATTTTTGAGCTGAAGAGCCACACTTGCAGCGGATACACTCATTTATGCCATGTAATAATATTAATAATAATAATACAAGTTGCATTTTAACTTTGTTTAACGTGTATCCTCCAGCTTGCTTTAGTCTTGGAAACGTTTTCTCTAATTCCCTGCAAACTTCTTCATGATTTGCATTTCTGTTGTTGTCTGTTGGTCTGGAAAAGGTATGCCGCAAAATTTGTGTGTCCACGAGTCTTTCACCACAAAGGGCACCTGCTGCAGCATTTTAAGGTCGTCAGTATGCTTAATATTTCTTTCGAGCAGCCTGGGAAATGATGATTTGTAAGCAAGAAGGTCAGTATGGTCAAGAAGGAGATTATCTATATGCTAAAAGAAGCAAATTTTAAATATAATACTATACTTTACAGCTTTATATTGTACTGTATATCATAATATACATGTAGTATCCTATTGAATTACAAGTAGCAATTGTACGAATTCATTTTTCAGAGGATTGTTTCCATTATTTGTTAGATGTATCCAGTAAAGAATTGGTAACTGCAAACCCAATAAACTTTCCAATTGAATGGACAGATTTTCGTTATATTAATGATAACAAAAAACAACAAAGAATTTTTAATTTACTGTCTATTCTTACAAATATACATTTTAATAAATACGATTATGTAAAAGACATACATAGCACACTGGTGGGTAAAGTTTTTACATTCCAGCCAACGCATCTCAAATTAAAAGAATGTAATTTTGTTAATAAAAGGAGATGTGCATTATTCATACGTGATATAGTTAACAATGGGTTATTTAGACCTAATTTTTTATGGTAGAACTTTTATTTACAAACGACCTGTCAACGTATATAGATGAGATGAAGATGTTTAACTCTTTAAGACAATGTAGAGGTAAAGATGGCGTTTGCAAACACACAAACATTTACTTTTCAAGGCTATTATGATAGTGAAGATGCAGCGTCACAGTTAGCTTAAATGAAAAATTTTATTTTGGTGCATGGAGACAATATAATCATGATATAACGCGCAATAATCTAAACGAAGAGATTATGTACAAAACTCGCATGGCAAATCAAGCGAATTATATCAATAACTATGAAAACGCCATCACCAATCTAACGCTAGAAAATCAAACAAAGTATGATATGGACTTTTCAAAACCAATGGCGCCGATTATTCTAATTGATTTGGCTAAACTGTTGAAAATTAGCCTTTAACTGCATGCACTAGCCAAATAATCTAAATGTAGGTGTACAATCATTAAGAAGCAAAACGTACTCATTTTTAAATGTTTCACTTTTAAATAAGCAATGGGACTTTGTTTGCATTCCGAGCTGCATCTGGGTATAAATTCCGCCAAGATAAAAGAAGAGAACCAAGATAGTCCAACTAAATCTTGTCATTTTAGCCCATTTGATTCATGCTTCTTTTGGGTTTTGTGGGCATAATATATCAAAACAACTGTATAATTTCTTCATCCAGACATTGACGATTCTTTTGGTGCACAAATTTCACCAGTCAGTTCAAAAGAAACTAAAATTAATGCCTTTTAATATCAGGGTATTCTGATATCTTACACAGGTTTATCCTAAGCAAAGTGACAAAGTAAAGTACTTCAGTTTCTATTCTGGGACCAAACCGCAACATAAACCTATAGGAGTCTTGTCACAAAAATAGTAATTTTGTGGTTGAAAAAGCCACTTTGCCTGGGGATAAATTATGCACAAGTTAGACTATCTTAGTTCTCCATTTTATCTTAGTCTATCTTTTCAGTCTGTCTCTGACGTTAATACTCTGAGAAGTGTCAGAGGAAAAAAGCTTTTAAGTATGCCCGAAAATGATTCTGCTTTTCATTGCAATTTCAAAAAAATTTTCTGAATTAAGCTTAATGCAACACTAACTATATATAAAATCAATGTTGCACCTGTGTAGCTTTTATACCAGATTAAATTCAATTCGACACGACCTAAATGCAGCCTTAAATTCCACATTATTGAAAAGGTGTATTTTCAGATTTGTATCATCAACAATGAGGCTAAACAAAACTTAAAAACAACCTACAATTATAGACAGATATGTTGAGACAGATTAAGTCAAAACGATTTGGGCTTTATGCCTTGGCTCCCTCTCTAATTCAATCTTAATTACTTTTGGATGGATTTCAATTGAGATTTCATCATAGTCGCTTATCTCTAATGTGAATGAAAGGGTCTCTCTAACATTGAACTTGGTGAAGGGGGCTAAGGAACATACATTTTTTGTATTATCTCAACAATTCTGTCAGTGATTGCCAGTATGCTAGACTTCGAAATTTAGACTGGAATGGAACTACAACAAATCCATTCCTACCAGTCGAAAAACATTTTCTGTTTCATGGGAAAACTTTCTCAGTGCATGGTTCATGACCTTGAAGCCAAAGTGGACCATGCCCATTACTCTGTTTATTTCAATTGGAAACAAGGTTTAAAACTCAAACATAAAATTATCATACCTTAATGGTGTCTCTGGGTGTGTCATAGTTGTCTTACTGAGTAGAGTTGGCATACTGTTGCCTGCGTCAAGACTCAAACTGATCAAATCAGTAGAGTCTGCGCAATTATGTCCAAAAGCTTGTTCTGCTGACTCAGCAATCTCGTTTTCATTTTAAACCGCGCGCGTTGCTCCGATGGAAGTCCATGCGGTGAAGGCTCCGCTCGGCCTGTTCATTTCCTTGTGGCTTAGATTTACTTTGTAGCTTGGTGTCCTGCTAGTGAAAAATAATAAAGTAAGTCATGTCGTGCGTTATTTGTTTCACTGAGTTCACAACGAAACAATCTTGGGACTTTGATTTAGTGGATGGAAAGGGCGACTTCGATGTCAGGAAAGCTTTTACAGCGCCTGAACTTCGTTGTCGAAATACGGCCTACTACCGACGAGAAGTCCTACCTACGTTTGCAGAGCGTGCCTTCGGCAGTTGAAACGATTGCACACTGCTCGCTTGAAAGTGGAAGGAATAGAAGCAGAGATAGAGCAGAAATACACATCTGGGGCAATGAAAGGACGGATTGCGGTTAAATGAAAGACCGCGAAAAGACTGCTGGCTTTTGAAGAAGAGCATTCTGATTCTGCCAGTGTGAAGCACCCATTTGTACCAGTACCTTCAGTTGCTGTCATCAGTTTCAGTAGCAAGGACAGTGCAGTGACCCCAGACGATATCATTGATAGATCATCTGTGCCATTGAGTCCAATGGCAAAAGAGCACGATTCAGTTGCAACCACAAGAAGAATGGCTCACCCTATATCTGCTAGCACACCAGCTAAAAGAAACAAATCTGATTCTTGGGTTGATGACTGCAAAACAAGGGCATCTGTAACGGTTGTTTGGCAGTCTGTTACAAAACAAAACAGCTTCCAGATGATCTTGCAGCAGTTGGTGCAATGCTATGCAGAGGAACCTACAAGCAAATAGCTACTTCTGTTTGGAAACATCAGACATTGCGTGGTTTCCTCATAGAAATTTTTCTGAAAGAGATCTACAAGGAATGCCAGCAGCTTTGTCAATTGAAAGAAAAGCCTGAAAACTCTAAACAAGCCATGAAAATTTTAGAGCACTGCCCAGAAAAGAAACGAACCTCCCTGAAACCAAGCTGTCTCCGTTTAACAAGCAAGGAAGACATAACCAGGTTCAACCTAGAAGAATTCGATGCAATAACTTTTTATAGAAACAGGGTGATATTAAATTAAAGAATTGTTGTCTCATGGCCCAGTATCTACCTTTGCCAATTTTGAAGTGCAAAGTATGGAAATTGCAAAAAATACTATGCGAGTTGCTGTTAAAATTATGCTTGGGGGCTTTCCAAGCTTCATTTATGTCTATTTGTTTATATCAACTAGCATGTACTATCATGTTATGCATTCATTTTCTATGTTTTGTTTTATACTTATGTAAGCCTGTTCACAGTACAATACAAAAACTAGCCTGGATGTGATCTAGATTTACTCGGTTTATGTTTGCCAACATTTACAGATGTTCTTGGTCTAAAAGAAACAGCGGTCCAAACCAAGACCTAGGCTACTTTTTATAATGAACAAGGCTATAGGTATAAAATTTTCTGAAATTAAATGTTAAAAGCCTGGTAATGTACTTACATAATTAAGATTTCTTTTTAAAATAATGTAAACTGTTAGTTAATTTAAGTAGATATCTTAAGTAGATTATCCTTAGATATATTCCAAGTGCTGTTTTCAGTATATATGCAATGCATTCTAGAGGTAGGTACCTAGAGAGTTTATTTACAGTACTTTGCTTTAAAAATATCATTATTGTTGTAACAAATTTCAGTTTGTAACAATTATGTAATATTTAAAATTGCAAATGCTAGTTAAGGTGTCTGAGTCATTAATGTATCCGATTAAGGTAAGAAAATGGAGGCATGTGCGAGAAATCCTGTTTTGAGGCAGTCAAGTCTGCCTCTGGTTCTGTAGGTTGTGGGGATGAAATTCTCAGGGGCTATAATTATGAACTATTGTACACTATTCGAAACCCCATGTACTGCTGCCTTCATATTCTTACCTTAAAGTTCTTGAAATATTTCAAATAGATCCTGAAATACACTTTGAAGGATTTGAAATGGTTTTAAATTACATGCTGGTAAACATACATAGTTCCGCTGAAAAGCTGACCCCAGTAAGAAAGTTTCTGACAAGTCAATCCAAAATCAAATATTCACATTTGAAGCGTGTCTGCTAAATGCCATTAAGCCAACAGTTCACTTAGCTGCCCATCTTTAAAGCTCCAGTTGTGTAGCTTTGTGTTAACAAATAAAGATTGCTCCTTTGCTTCTAATATTACATGTACTGCATTGCATGCAACAATGGGATTTTTTGTGTCAGTCATTGGAGCAGAATACTATTCAGTTGTTCTCAGATCTTTTGCCATAATCAATGTGCACTGAAATTCTATTCAGTTGTTCTTAGATCTATTGCAAAGTTCCAATGATTTAAAAAACGTGTTATTCTTTTCCATGATCTGCTGATGTGAATCAAACCAATTCCATTTCTTCGTCAATTGGCTGTATGTTAAAGTAATTAACAAAACATTGCTTAAGGAATGGTCTTGAGGGCCAGATTCATCCAGAGTATTCAGAGCATGATCATAATCAATCATACGACCTGTGCTATCTAAGAAGCTAATTTCAGAGTCATCTCGCACATCAATCCCACAGCTGAAACTCTTGAATTCGCCATTTTGAACTAACTCACCCAATCCACAAGATTACCGCGCGGGAACACAACGAAATCTCATGCGGCCGCTCAAAGAAGAAAACAATAGCACGCTGGGATTGACCAATCAAATCGCCTGCCAAAAAATTGGCAGGCGATTTGATTGGTTTAGTAGACAAAAGAAAACAAAAGAGAATTGAAGAAGAAATGAAACGAAAAAGAGGCCAGAACAAGCTTTTGGACGTAGTTGCGCAGACTCTACTGATTTGATCAGTTTGAGTCTGGACGCAGGCTAGCATACTGTATATTAAGACAGAAACAGCTTCAAAACATCTGGGGACACGTTCTTCTTTAGTGACCAAGAAATCCTTTTTCAAAATTCAGGAGAAGACATTTGTCAACAATCTTTATCTAAAATGAATTAACCAAAAATGTTATTGTCCACTCTGCTAAATTAGATTCATCTGTTTATGCTGTTTGTGCTTACAACTCGGTCTAAATATCAAGAATTGCACAAGTCAATTGAGTATCTACTATTAATCCTTATGTAGTACACAGAGACCGTGGAAGAAGATCAATTAAAATGATTAGTTGAATACCTGGAAAATGCATTTGAAAGTTTATGTTGCCCCATTCAGAGCAATCCAGAAAATGGCAGCATTAGGGTATAAGGCCGCTTTTAGAACCTGTCAAGTTTGAATTTGAATTTGAACTAATTTGAATTTGAACTTGAATTTGAATTCAAGCAAAATTTGAAAAAAGTTCGACCTAAATTCACCCATATAAAGTGGCAGTATTATTAAATGCTGCACTTTGAGTAAAATGCAGTAGGATTTGCCAACTTTAATTCCAAGTTTAACATAAATTTAGCGTTGCCTTATATGGTGGCATTTGACCAAATTTATTCAATATAGATTTACTGAATTTATTGCAGCCATTTTGAATTTAAAATCAACTTGGTAGATAAAATTAAGAATTAATAAACCAGGCCATAGAGTGTGGCCTGTGCATTCATGAGATTAACAACGGAACAATAGACAATAACAGGGGGAAAGTGCTTTGCAATGAACAGGATCTCCCCAAGAACTGAAATTCTCAACAAACTTAAATAGACCCATGTTGATACCAAAATGATGAAAAATAATATTCTTTTTGGGTGCATTGTAATAATGTAGTTTAGGAGTCACTGGTTTCCTGTATTATTGTAATCAAACATTATTTTGATAACTTCCAAAAAGCGGAAACAAAAAGATTGGACAATTTGACTCAAATAAATCCTTTTTAATGAACATTTTTCATCAATGCTGGTATGACATGCAATAGATTTGCAACATGTACACTGTTTATATAGGGGGATTAGGGGCACCTAGGTCTTAACCTTTAGAGTCCTGCATTTTTTTTTGATATTTTCGGTGCCTTTTAAAAATATTTTTTCTGACAACTGTGCCCACCCATTGCCAATAAAAGTATACATTTTTAGAATCAGCATGGGTTGGGGATTTAAAAAATTTTTTTTTGATAAAATATTTGATCGTGTGATCTCATTATTGATTCAAAATGGCGCAAATTTCGTAAAAATAGAAAAACATCTCACTTTTGCAGGATTTTTCTCTGTAAATGGAAGCATATGGTTAATTTTTTCAACATACCTCTGTTCCATGATGTCTTAGGAATAAAAGAAAAAAAATTTCATGCTTCTAACTATTTTTTTCATTGCTTAGGAATTTTTTATGTCGCGAGCGGTCATTTTCCAGACTTTTCCATCAACATAGAAAAAAACTGTAGGAATTCACCAATGTAGCTTTAGTTTTATATCAATCATTCATAAAGGGAAAACATCATATTTGTACTCAGTAACATTATATTATGGAATATTTATAAGTAATATAGACAAAAAACAGTCTTTGTTGCAAGTGTTTTTATCATAACTTTGCGGTGTAATGTTCTTCAGACCTTTGTGTGCCACTGAACAAAGCAATTTCTGTCCTTGTTCAAACAGAGTTAGACATGGACCCTTTTATGCCTGTCTGCTGCATCAATTTTGCCTCCCAACTTCTTCTTTACATTCACTCTACATTGCTGACAAGTGAACACCAACACTATGAAACCTTGTCTCATTCTGATAGGCAATTGAGGGCCTTCCTGCAGATGATCTTCTTCTCATGCTGTAGGTTCAAATAAGAAGATCAACCAGTTCTTCTCTGAAGCTTTGACGCTTGCGGGTTTTACGCTCTTCGACTTCGACAGTAAGGAATGATGATTCTACTATAAACGCATTGTGAATGCAGAGCTCTACAAGATGAAAGAGTACTCTGCGGTACCATTTTTTGATCTCCTACCACAGTTGTAAAATTTGACCATATGGTCTGAAAAATCTACTCCTCCCATATGGGCATTGTATGGCTGCACACAAGGCGGGCATGGGATGTTTCCTGCTTCAGGCTTGCTTTTGGTTCCATGTCATTTTATTGATAATTCGTCTTCTCCAGAACCCTCAGGATGTTCAGCATCATGGATTGTGCTCAAGATTTGTTATAAGCAGCCTGAAATAGATTTTCCCTTTGAAAGACTTTCATCAATCCAGATTTCTCTTCCCTGCTTGTATAAATTTCTAAATCTTTCGAAGATTAGGTGGCACAGTTATTATCTTCACAATTCGGTCATGCCAATCTTTCCTCTTGCTATTTGATCATCTGATACATGAAGGTGTCTGTATAATTTGAATATCTGTCTCTAGTAATGACTACAGAAAACACTGGGATGTGCATAAGCTGGTTCAATGTCCTCCAGTAATCTTGCATGTTTGGTAATCTATAAAATACTCATAGCCGGAACCAATCCAAAAATGACTTCATCTCTGGTACAGTTGTTTCTTTCCATTTTTTCGCTTGCTTGGAAATAGCATTCTGATTTGTCTGTGATACAAAAAGCTGCCAGATTGCACCAGTAAAACAGTTAATAATATCAATTTCGGTCCTGCTGAAAGAGTTCCTCTGCAGAACTGGGGCTCATTTTTTCAAATAAAGAGTGAAATAGTTCTTGGGTTCAACAGTTTTCTCCAATTCGAATCCTTACTCCACTGACTGTGCAAAATTTCATTACATTTTTGTGGCACCCTTGCTGGCTTTTCTTTGCGTTCCCTTTTTCCTGGTGCATTCGTTTTTTTCTGTTTTGCATAGGAAGGTTTCTTTGTCAGAATTCTGCCAGCTGCTGCAGCCAGTCTTGGTTTCTTTTAAACTTGAAGAGCAGCCATTCACTCACCAAAAGAGCTTTTTTAGCTTTTGCCAAAACAGCACCTCCTCCAATTTCACCACCATCACTCAACTCAGCTGACATTTCGTGATCAGCTGATTTACCTAGGCCTGATTCATCTCTGTTTCGGCCTTGGTCTGAGGAAATACTTGCCTCTGAATCAGATAAACCGAATCTTGATCAAAATCATATCCTGGATCATCTGAAATATCTTCCAAATCACTTAGCTCTGTTTCACTCATTTCATCAAATATTCTTAGCGCTTCATCTTTTCTCTTACATAATCTAGAGTAGAGTGTCATTTTGAATAACCCCAAAATTGGAAAGAAACTTCAAACCTTTACGGAAAGGCTGTTTTTTTCAAATTTTCGCATGCTCAAATTATTGTCACTTTACTCCCTCTGTTCCCTGTGCTGAGTCATGGAAATCCCCCTTGCATTTCAATGGAGGGAGACTGGGCAGACAGACCAAAGTGAATAGACTATTCAATTCAACTCCCAAACTTTTCACGCTGGCAGTTAAAAATGGCAGAAAGTAATGCAAATGGTCAAAATGCTTGCTCATCCTTGCAAAGATGCATGGACACTTTGCTGGATGTTGTAGAACATCTTCGCCAAGGAACAACAGTTTCTAGCTCAAGTGCAGCTCAGCCAACAACATCTACATCAACTGCCAGAACGTCCATAAGCTTAGGCTTAAGCCAATTAGCAGTCTCGCGATCTTCGTCGTCAGGGGTCTCGGTGACAACAACATTAGCTGATTGGCCTACTGGAGGAACACCACGCTTTTCTAGTGCTATGCAAGAGCATCGATCTTTATTTGGGTATCGTCCACCACGACCCAGGTTTACAACCACAACCAAGCCCGTCACTGGGTCACAGATGAGTAGCACTAGCAGTAGTGTTAGACCTAACAGGAAGAGAAGAAGAGGGGAAGTTTTTGTTGACACAAAGTGGACTAGAAAGTTTGTTTGCCTTTCAAAGAAAAATTCCTTCTCTGTCCCAAAAAATGAGGAATTATACGCATTAAACCTGGCCAACCTTGGAACAAAAGAGTTATGTTTCAACAAAAATGATAATTTTGAACATCTGGCAGATGTTCTTAAAGAAAGTTTTCCAAAACTGGCACAGGGTGGAGGGTTCGATATCCTACAAGCAAACCAGAAAAAACTTGATCTCATTCTGCAACCTCTGGATGGATACAGTATACCATATTTGGCAGCTTGCCTTAATCAGGCCAAAGCATATGTGCGCCCGATACAAAGAGACCTCTCACTGAAAGCAGAGAAACTTAAAACGGTAAGATTGCTGTTCCTACCTTAAAACTTTTTTGTGATGCAAAGTGGCAAGTTCACAACAAATTTATTAAAATTTTTTTAAAAAATTTACCATGAAAATTTTTTGTGATACACATGTTTTTTTTACAAAAAAATTAATTATTCATTATGCATTTTAGGGGAATATCCAAGAAGTAGGGAGAACTGAAGAATGTTTGAAATGTGGATTAATGGTGGCACTGCAAGACCTTAGAAACCATTCTTTTTCTTGCTCTACACTTCAAGGGTATGTATTTTTTTAACATAAATAAGTGCTCAAGGGTCTCTCAATCAAAGATACTTTCAAATTATTTATGTACATGCAAATATCTTTAGCCCTTTGATGTCGAAGTCAAAGTGGAAGTGTTTTTAAATGATGAGCATGTACTGTACAGTACTGTAATTTCTATTGAACACAAAGTGCACATACACATTATGTATTCAGAGCAGCAATTCTTATATACTAATATCGTAGTAGTCATGGCGATATTTTTGTCCGAGTATCAACTTTTTTGCCGTTTACGTTACGCTTCTGAAACCTGCACCCTTCTCTGCAACCCGTTCTGAAGTTAAGCCATCGCTTGCCAAATCTTTACTAACTGCTACCGTTCCTGGGGTAAGCGGGGAAAACCACCCCTCTTTTGTCACAAGGCATTGTCTTGCCCAATTAGAATCTTTTGTCTGCACCCCAGTCGTGGATTACTGGGTTACTGTATGTTAAATTCTTATTACTTCATAACAATGACTACAACTAACGAGGCTGACTGAATATATCTACTAAATTTCGTGTATACCTGCATTATTTACTGGGAAATAACAACTTCTGTAGATTAAAAACGATTTGAGGTTAATGTTTACAGGAAAATTCAGTCAACCGGCTTGAATCGCATTGTGTTAATGCTTCTACCCCTTTCAATTGAAACAAAATGCCATTACCTGATTTCAAAAGCTTATTCAGAATTGCGTTTCGTTCAAAGCAAAACAAAAACCCTTTTGAAAACATTTGTGAAGAGTGCATTACTGAAAACCATGAGTAATTTCAGGACTGCGGAACAGGACTAAGGAAAAGGACTGACGACCATGGGTAATTTCAGGACTGAGAAACAGAAATAAGGAACGGGACTGAAGACCATGGGTAATTTCAGGACTGAGGAGCAGGACTAACGAATGGGACTGAAGGTCATTGGTAATTTCAGGACTGAGGAAGAGGACTAAGGAACGGGACTGAAGACCATGGGTAATTTCAGGACTGAGGAAGAGGACTAAGGAACGGGACTGAAGACCATGGGTAATTTCAGGACTGAGGAACAGGACTAAAGAACAAGACTGAAGACCGTGGGTAATGTCAGGAGTAAGGAAGAGGACTAAGGAACGGGACTGAAGACCATGGGTAATTTCAGGACTAAGGAAGATGACTAAATAACGGGACTGAAGACCGTGGGTAATTTCAGGACTGAGGAACAGGACTAAAGAACAAGACTGAAGACCATGGGTAATTTCAGGAGTAAGGAAGAGGACTAAGGAACGGGACTGAAGACCATGGGTAATTTCAGGACTGAGGAACAGGACTAAGGAATGGGACTGAAGACCGTGGGTAATGTCAGGAGTAAGGAAGAGGACTAAGGAACGGGACTGAAGACCATGGGTAATTTCAGGACTAAGGAAGATGACTAAATAACGGGACTGAAGACCGTGGGTAATTTCAGGACTGAGGAACAGGACTAAAGAACAAGACTGAAGACCATGGGTAATTTCAGGAGTAAGGAAGAGGACTAAGGAACGGGACTGAAGACCATGGGTAATTTCAGGACTGAGGAAGAGGACTAAGGAACGGGACTGAAGACCATGGGTAATTTTAGGACTGATGAACAGGACTAAGGAACGGGACTGAAGACCGTGGGTAATTTCAGGAGTAAGGAAGAGGACTAAGGAACGGGACTGAAGACCGTGGGTAATTTCAGGAGTAAGGAAGAGGACCAAGGAACGGGACTGAAAACCATGTGTAATTTCAGGAGTAAGGAAGAGGACTAAGGAACGGGACTGAAGACCATGGGTAATTTCAGGACTGAGGAACAGGACTAAGGAACGGGACTGAAGACCGTGGGTAATGTCAGGAGTAAGGAAGAGGACTAAGGAACCGGACTGAAGACCATGGGTAATTTCAGGACTAAGGAAGATGACTAAGGAACGGGACTGAAGACCATGGGTAATTTCAGGACTGAGGAACAGGACTAAGGAACGGGACTGAAGACTGTGGGTAATTTCAGGACTGAGGAAGAGGACTAAGGAGCGGGACTGAAGACCATGGGTTATTTCAGGAGTAAGGAAGAGGACTAAGGAACCATGGGTAATTTCAGGACTGAGGAACAGGACTAAGGAAAGGGACTGTAGACCGTGGGTAATTTTAGGACTGAGGAAGAGGACTAAGGAACGGGACTGAAGACCATGAGTAATTTCAGGACTAAGGAACAGGACAAAGGAATGGGACTTTATACTGACTAATTTGAAACTTAGGAACATTATTGTGGACTAAGGACCTTGGACTAAAGCAGAGGAACAGAACTTGGATTGGCACTAGGAAAAAGGATCCTGGACTAGGACCAAGGACAAATACTAAATATTATAAACTAGGAGCTAAGTGGAGAGGCAGAGTTTGTTTAGGTGAGGTCCTTGAGGCGGAGGTCCAAGAGGCAGAGGCCCTTGAGGCGGAGGTCCTCTGAGGCGGTGGTGAGAGACGGGCATGGGCTAGTCATACATATTTTAGTAACTAAAGACCTATAAATCGCCAGCATTAATTTCATTTATTAAGAGAATTGTGTGCACGGTACATAAATGGGGAGAAGGTGGTAACATGCACCAGTCATTTTGATATTTGCAGTTGATCTTTACATGGATCCTTAAATATGTAGCAAGCTACTATTTTTAGAATTGAAATAACTGAAATTATAGACGTTCAACTTTGAACACCACTAACCATCAGATGATTTTGTACGAACATTGTCAGTAAGAAGCTGGACTTTACAGCTTTGAAAAACGAAGTTCCCATATAAAGTTCCATTTCTAAAATTTATTTCCAGGGAGTGGTTTGATAATGAATTGGAAGTAGATCATCTATCTGAAATGAATCATCCGGAGGTTGTTATATAAATTATACAGTAGACAGAAACACCGTGGCGCAAGACACAAAAGACAACTTTGTTTTTTTAGTTTTCAAATAATTCGCCCTGCCAAGCAGGGCTTCTTCAGAGTGTGATCGAATACAATTTTTTTTAAACAGTATATACAGGCAATTATTTTGAATTATGGTTGGTGAGATCTGATTCGTGGTATGTTTGATGCTTCGCACTGGCAAGGTGTGGGATGAAGATGTGCATGTTGTAGTAATGAGTATATAAATAATGATAATAATCATAATGGTGAAATGATAATAAAATTGATAATTATAAAATATTGTTATTTTAAGGAGGAAGAAAAATTAATATCCTTGATTATTATAATAGTTATAAAGAAACTGACCAGTGGGATTTTGGACAAAATATGATTTTTTTGTTAAAAAGCTTTACTAGTTAGTATAGGGCTTGAGCTGCTCTTTTATAAAATAAAAAATGTGTATGATGAGTCTAAAGTTTAATTTTCACTGAAGTTGAATTTCATTTCTGTAACATTTTCAGTAAATAAACACATTTACAGTTTAATTGCAATGTATTTTTCATTATTACAGGAATGTTACACTCAGATGATTCTCAGCAATCAGTTCATGTATCTGATGTAGCCCAACTAAGACAGATTTTCCCAGAGCATGAAAGAAGCTATCTGGAAAGCGTGCTTCTTGAATCATCGTCTATTCATGCTGCAATTTCTAAGATTCTGGGTCATGGCCACAGTGGTAAGATAAGTTGTCACCTTTTTCATTTTATAAGAAACTTGTTTATAAGTAACTAGTACTGGGATTTCTAGTAAATAACAATAGATTCTATTGTTCTTTGACTCCTTTAACAATAGAAAACAAATGAAAATGTTAGAATTTTTAGTACAAGGGCTTGAGCAAAGTTTATGAATAAAAAAATGGGTACTCATCAAATGGTTGTTAGTAGCGAAAGATACAATTAAAGATGGATTAGCTGTTAAATCAATGGCTATTTCTCATGCAGCACTGTCTCGTCTCTTGGAAATAGTTGATGAAAACATAAACGATCAATTCCAGTTCCGCGGAGAAGATGCTGAAAGTCTGTTTGAGAAGAACAAAGCACACATTTAATCAAAGCAGTACTTTGGCAGGATCACACAGTTTCTAACACTATACACTGAAGTTTTGAGTAAAGAAGAAGCATATGAGGATAAGCTGGAAATCTATTTGCAGAAAAATGGTGATTTCCCTCTACGACTCTGTCTTGGAATCCCAAGATGGAAGAATGAGAAGCCATCAAAGACAGGAATAAATCTAAAAGAAGAAATGCTGAAAGCATTATATGGAAAGCTTGCTGATCCACAACCATCCCGGAAAAGACCAGCGAGTGATGATGATGAGCAGGTTCAAAAGAAGAAAAAGAAACAAGAAGAAGATCCAACAAAGATTGATGTTCAAGTGCAAGAAGCATATGCTGAAATTCTCCTGAAATACATTTTCAACAAAGCAAAAGAGTATTGCGAAGAGTGTGCAACTACAGAGATGTGGGCAAAAAAAATTGATGCTGCTGATCATAAGCAAGATTGTATGGTATATAATGCTTTCAGATTTCTATCATTTCACTTTAGCTATGTCAACTCCGACATGCTGGCTGAAGGGAAAGAATCGTTTAAGAAATCAATGTTTGATATACTGAAGAAGAATGGTCGACTGAATCAAACAATCAAATCCAGAGTTGAAAATCTACATGATGAATTATCTCATCCAAGTCTCTTCTCATCGATGTATCTGTTGCACATATTGAGGAGAATAATAAACAATTTAATCATGGCACTTAGTTTACATCAACATGAACATTAGTTCGACGTTAGAGATAGTATTTTGATGTTATTGATAGTATTTCCATGTTATAGATATTTGTTTGATGTTGTAGCTAGATGTTAAGAATTTGTTATAAATAGATGTTACCTGTTGTATGAGATGTTTAAAATTTGTTATAAATATGAGTTACCATTTGAGATTTAAAGCACCTTTTTCTTTGATTTTATCTGGAGTAAGCGGAAGCGGTAAAACGACTTGGGTAGAAAATCTGTTTAAAAAATTATAACAATATAATTGATAATGGAAGACAATATCCCAATCTTATGTGGATCTCGGGAACAAATCAACCGGAATTGTTTGAGCGCGTTAAAAAAAGGTTTAACGGGAATTGTAGATTTATTACTGAGCTACCTGAAAACTTGTACGAAGAAATCGAAAGATCGGACATTAACTATTAACTATTGTTGTCAATGATTTAATGCATGAAATTGCCAACTTTAAAGATTTGGGAAAATTCTTCACAAAAGGAAGATCTCATCTAAACATCAATGTAATTGTTATGATGCAAAACCCTTTTCCAAGAGGAACAGAAATGAGAAATTTAGCTCTCAATACTCAGTATCAAGTTCTTTTCAAGAATCCTCGTGATAGAAGTCAAATTAGATTTCTTGCACAACAAATTATGCCCTCATCTCCAAAAACATTCCTTGACATTTACAATGATGCAACGGCAATGTACGGCTACTTACTTTGTGATTTCACACAATCGATTTGGAGAAGATATGAGATTTCACACTAATATTTTCCCTAATGAAGCTTTAGTGGTGTACAAGTCTAGAAAAGGTTATAAATAGAGATCAACGATTCTATAAGACAGCAAAAATTCATTCTTTTGAAAAGATAGTCATGGAGCCAAGCAAATCTGACGATGAACCAGTGAAGAAAAAGCCTAAAAAGATTATAAATAAAGGAAGAAAGTGTAAGAAAAGAAAGCGACGAAGAAAAAAGTGTACAAATGTTAAATTGTTAGAATTGTTAATTGATTTATTATGAGTTTAGAAAAGTTATATTCTGATCCTTCTGTTCCCGGTTCTCTCAGGGGTTTAGATAAAGTGTATAAGGAATTCAAAAAAGTAATTCCTAATTTGAAAAGGAAAGATGTTGAAGAATGGAGTAAAACTAGTCTTGCATATTCACTGCACAAACCAAGGAGGAGGAACTTTAAACAGAGCAGATATTAACCAATAACATTGATTATTTGTGGGAATGTGATCTTGTTCATGTGAGGCATTTGAAAAAAGAAAACGACAACATTACATTCCTCTTATGCTGTATTGATACTTTTAGCAAGTATGCGTGGGTAGAGCCTCTAAAAGAAAAACTGCAAAAGAAATTGTCAATGCGTTTGAAGAAATTTTATCTGAAAGAAAATCTAAAAAGGTACGATCCGACAAAGGCAGCGAGTTTATAAACAAAGAATTCCAAGCTTTGTTGAAGAAAAACGATCTTGGGTTTTACACTGCAAATAATGAAGTAAAGGCAGCAATTGTTGAATGATTTAGCAGAACATTAAAAGGACGAATGTATAGATACTTTACAGCACGAAATAGGTTGAGATTGATAATTTGCAAGATTTTGTCAACTCATACAATAATACATATCACAGATCTATTGGTATTAGACCTTCTGAAGTCAACCAAGACAATGTCAACACTGTTCGAAAAAGACTGTTTAAAAAAGAAACCAGAAAAAATAAAAAGCTTTTCAAAACTGGAGATTATGTAAGATTGAGTTTAAAGAAGAGAATGTTTAAGAAAGGCTACTTGCAAAATTACACTGAAGAAATATTCAAGATCAGTAAAGTCTTTAAAAAAAGATATCCAGTAATGTATGAAATTGAAAATCTACAAGGTGAAAAGATAGTTGA
Source organism: Chrysaora quinquecirrha (assembly GCA_014526335.1). Classification (NCBI taxonomy): domain Eukaryota; kingdom Metazoa; phylum Cnidaria; class Scyphozoa; order Semaeostomeae; family Pelagiidae; genus Chrysaora; species Chrysaora quinquecirrha. Next base: position 2,838,584 of record JACTAT010000049.1, read on the forward strand.
TCGTTTCTACAAAGAAGAGCTACAACGTGTGTATCTTCCGAAAACATTTGTTGTCGAGCATGTGTTGAAAACTAAGAAGAAGAGGGGCAAAAACTTCTATTTAATCAGATGGAGAGGTTATCCTCCACAATTTGATGAGTGGGTAGCTGAAAGTCAATTGGAGACAATATGATTGATGAAGAATTCGATTTGGTTCTTCCTTTGGGATTTGCTACCGATAGAATGAAATTAGTAGATTTCACAGTTGATTTACCTCATGTATTTCAATTAAACAATAAGAGAAAGTGGGAAATGGCATTGTTACAAATGACGTTGTCGGATAGAGGAGAAAAATCACTACAAGATCAATATTGGTTTTCAATAGCAAATGAGTATGTAACAGTCATGGATCAAGAGGGAAAATTGATTGATTGGGGTATAAATGATTTTTTAAAATGAAAAAATCTATCTTGATAAATAAATTATTGAAACACGTGATAATACTCTAATGTATTATGAATTCAAAAGGCTTTTCGATGACAGGGTATTGAATTTCCCTGAGTTTGGTAATGAGCTGAAAAACATGTTATCAGTATCATCGATTGGTGGAAAGATACAGTTTGAAATGAAAGATGATTTGAAATCATTGGGATATTCAAAATATCAAGGAAAGCAATTGAAATTTACCAGCGCACTACTCATGAAATTTTCAAGACCTTTGGCTCATTTCTTCGGTTTGGAAGATCAAATGAACCACACTTTGCCAAATGGTTCAACTTTATCATACTTTGAATACAAGACTTCTGACAGCATACAACCTCACCAGGCTATGTATCTTATTGTATATAAGAAGAAGGCAGATGGAGATCTGTTAACCGGAGGAAAGATCAACCGTTTGAGTAGAATAAAGGATGGTGTTCATCTAAATGAACACACATCTATAAATATAGAATGTGACCAACTATCTTGGTGGTATTGAGAAAAGGCGAGTTTTGAGAAAACTAACATTTTGCGATACAGATCTCGATACATATGTTAGATATTATGCTCCAAAGAATATAATTTTCACACCACTGGAGAGCCTGCAGTTTCAACAAACTTCAATAAGATTGATAGACGATGACGAGAATCCTATAAAATTAACATCTCTCTATTCCACAAACCAATATATTGGAGAAACATCACTAACAGTTAGAATTAGATCAGTAATATGAATGCAACTTTAAATAATAGACATGTAACTTTTGTTAACCCTATTTGGTATGGGCTATTTTTTGCCTCTCTAGGTATGGGGGGGGGGGCGTTTTTCGCCCCCCCCTACTTATCTTAGCTGCTATTTGTCTGATTGAGATGAAACTTGATAGACATGTGCAAGTACCCAATTGTAATTAATTATTACTATTGTTTGCTAATTAATCACGTGACACGTTGCCTAGCGACTGTGTAGAGTGTGAAATTATGGCTATTTCATCTACGTTGCCGAAAATCAAGCTAAATCAGACTGAAATAGGTAAAAGGCACTATAAATGTTAAAATCTCTGTAGAAAGTAAACGTTTTCTATCATTTAAGCTAATTATCAGCTAATTGCTGTTTCCTATCAACTTTTATAAACCTTTATGAAGAGGAAAAAATTTTTTGCTTACTCAGCATTTTGGAAAACGTATATAACAAGCTTTATTTTCAGTAAAAATCTTCAAAAGTACAGTTTACACAGCCTTATGCATGACTCAATCCAAAAATTTAAAAAAAGTTGCTAATTAGGCTAATTAACGACATTAATTAAATTGATCACGTGACAAGTGACAAAATTTGCCAACAATACTAAAAACATTCAAATGATATATCAAACCATATATATTTCTATCATATGTGATTGTTATTGACAGAGATATTGCCGATTGAAGGGTAATTTGCATTACCTGCTTCCAAATATGGGCATTTTCTGGTCACATGACTAAGTCCGCAACACAATAACCCATACCACAATGTTCCTTGATAAATTATACGAAAAGTCAGACCCTTACCAAAGCTACTAAGGAGTTCATGCAGATGATACAGGACCAAACGTAGGAAGGGGGGGGGGCGAAAAACGCCCCCCCCCCATACCGAATAAGGTTAATCCACTTCCGGTGGATACAAGTTGGAAATGTAGCATGATTGCTTGTACGCTTTATCGAAAAGAAAAATATGAGAATGAAAAAGTGTTTGCTGTTTGTTGTGATTTCATTATAAATAAGGATGCTGTTCCTCTATTGGGTCTAGTTATTGGTGATTCGCAATCGATTCATAGATCAACTATAAATCCTGCATCGTATAGAGTAACAAGATCTGATATAAAATCATTTGATATCAAAATCATCAACTGGGAAACGTTGGAAGATATATCGGATAAATTTGAAGACAATTGTCAGATTGACTTGCTTTTCAGCAAAGATGACTAATTACTTTTATCTTACATGTACCAACGATTCAGATTCAGCAATAAAACTTAAAGAACAATTACATTTACATGGAAAATGGGAAGTGGCATTAGTGGAAATGGTCTATGAACTGAGCGATAGATTTGTATTTAATCCTGCAGAATTCAAATATTGAAATATGAACCCTGGCGAATGATGGGATTTTCTCAATTTGGTACTGACAAGGTTGGTTTTGAACATTTGAATGTGAGATTGGTAATATCTGATGAATATACAAAGAAATGGAATCAGGCAGCTGATAAGCGTGAGTATTATGTACGTCTTAGTCACCTTATTGGTGAAATCTCAGAGGGAGATACAGTTCACAAATTAAGGATGAGAGAAATTGTTTCAATTATGAATGAAGACATTCGCGCGCAAGAGGCAAGAGTAAAAGAATATGTAAAAGAATTAGGTTTGCCTTACGATGGTCTGCCACAGTTTTCAATTGTAGATTCAAAAATCAAGATAACCTTTCCAAAGTATGTTAAAAGAGTTGCATTGGGGAAAGATTTGTGTAAATTGTTTGGTTTCGTTGAAGCTACAGAAGAATATAATAAAAACATGAATAATGTTTATTACAGAGATGTGAGATGGACACCATGTCCATTTACTGGAACTTTTCTAGACAAGTCATTAACAGATTATGTATTCAACGCAATCGAAAGAACAACTGATGTGGTGGGTGATGAACATTTCCAAGTCAACACAGAAGGGAAGAATATGTTTATATATTGCTCGTTGTTAGACTATCGAGTAGTTGGAAAAATTAGCACGCCACTGCTACGCTTCATTCTGTTGAAAATTAAAAAAGCATGTTGCAAATTTTGTGGAATTTGAAAATTTGTTCTACTTTCCATTGTTATACAACGATATCAATTAATTTACTATAAAAGTCTACAACGAGTTGGGAAAAGAGATACAATTCTACAAAACAAAGACAACATTCTTGCTACACTTTAGAAGAAAACATGTATGATTTCCCAATTTACAAATCAACTCCGTATTTTTACACCTACCAGCGTAGAAGAGGAGTAGGTAGAATTTTCAGGAAAGCTGGATCTATTTTTAAAAGAGCTGTTAAAACTGCAATGCCAACAATAAAGAAACAAGGTGTAAAAGCTGCGGAGAAAATTTTGAAACCTGTTTTAGAAAAAGAAGGAGGGAAGGCAGTTGATCAGATATTAGCTGGTGAGAATGTTGGAGAAGTTGTAAAAGAAACTGCTAAATCTTCTATGAGAGGAATTAAAAGGAAGGCTACTGAAGAAATTGACGATGATGTGAAGAAATCTGCCAAGAAGTCGCCTGCTGGTAAGAAATCGCCTGCTGGTAAGAAATCGACTGCTGTTAAGAAATCGACTGCTGGTCAGAAATTGACTGCTGGTAAGAAATCGACTGCAGGTAAGAAATCAAAAGTTCGTCCTAAAAGATCTATAAAATAAAACACCATGAGAGGGATATTCATACCTAAGCAATCAGTGAACAAAAGAGGAGCTAAGAAACCTGATTTGAAAAAAACTTTGTTGAAGAAACTGATGAATATAATAAAAACATGAATAATGTTTATTACAGAGATGTGAGATGGACACCATGTCCATTTACTGGAACTTTTCTAGACAAGTCATTAACAGATTATGTATTCAACGCAATCGAAAGAACGACTGATGTGGTGGGTGATGAACATTTCTAAGTCCACACAGAAGGGAAGAATATGTTTATATACTGCTCGTTGTTAGACTATCGAGTAGTTGGAAAAATTAGCACGCCACTGCTACGCTTCATTCCGTTGAATATTAACAAGCATGTTGTAAATTTGAAAAAAAACTTTGTTGAAGAAACTGTTGAAGAAGAAATTGCCACAATGAGCATAAAGCCAGAATATACTGAATGTCCTAGTGAAAGTTTGGATCTATTCTGCTCACCAGTAATTCAAAACGATGTCAAGTATTTTAAAGATGTTGAATTTTTCCACAAACTGCTGCTCTCAATGCCTGAAAACAAACTGTTGTGTTTGACATTCCCGCTCAGCCTGATCATATGATTGACTTGAATCATTCTTATTTCGTCTTGACTCTGGCTATTAAAAGAGCCGATGGAAGTATTATTGGAAAAACCACTGCAGAATTTGCTGGAGTAATAAATAATATTGGTCAATCCATGTGGAAGCAGATAGAGTTGGTTTTGAATGACACTCCCGTCACAGAAGCAAATGGAATGTATGCCTATCAATCTTACTTTGAAACAATTCTAACGTTTGATGAAACCAGAGCTAAAAACTATTTGAAAATGACAAACTGGGTCAGTGATACGATTGGCAAAGAAAATGTTGGTTTTCCAACAGCCATAATGTTAAAAAATCTGGGTTTAAATGCAAGATCTACACCATTTGATGATAGTGAAAAGGTTAAAGTGTTGACAAAACCTCATGTTAACATTTGCAATCAAAGCAAATACTTGCTGCCTGGTGTTCGTCTTCAATGGCGATTGAGTCCAAACAGCGATGTTTTTTGTTTGATGAGGAAGACTGGAAACACTTCACGCTTATACATTTCCGAAGTGAAACTGGTGCTTCGCCATATACATGTTAAAGATGATGTATTGAAAGGAATTGAAAGAACGCTGATGAAAACTAATGCAATTTACCCAGTCTGCCAACCTCACATAGCAAGCTACTTAATCAATGCCGCAACAAACAGTTGGGTCCAAGATAATGTATTCAATGGAAAGATTCCAAACAGATTGTTTTTGCGCTGGTTGATAATTCATCATTCAATGGAGCGGATGAAGGAAATCCGATTGAGTTTGAACATGTTTCTGTTTATGCCATTCAAGTGACTGTTGACAATCAAGAAATTACCCCACCTCTAAGATTGAATTATTATGATGATGATTACTTTGATGCCTACAGTCGCTTGGTGACCAGCTTAAATAATTCACCTAGCCTAATTGATTATGATAGATTCAAACACGGATCGGCAATCTATGGGTTTGATTTGACACCAAAAGGAAACTGTGCAGATGAGCAATATTTGCTTAAAAGAGAAGGTAATTTGAGAATAAGTATAAATTTTGCAAACACTGTAGACAGTTTGATGAACATTGTAGTTTTGAGTGAATTTGATAGGGTCATTCAAATTGATAGTCATCAAAACGCCATTCGAGATTGGCAATTATGGATGATATAACGATTAATAACTTACTTTTAAAACGTGAAAAGCTACCTCATTTCCATGGTGTATTCGGGAAATATGAAATCAAAAACATCGACATTCATTTTCTACCTTGTTCATTTATTTTCAATGAAGATAATTTTACTGGTAAAGGAACCCACTGGGTAGCTGTCTATATTGCTGATGATGGTCGATTGGATTTCTATGATTCGTTTGGTGAACCTCCTATGTTGAAAGAATTTCTAGACTTTATTAGTCCGTTCAAGCTCGCTTATAACAAGGTTCAAGTTCAATCCTATGAGACTGCCACATGTGGACAACATTGCATATTCTTTATAATTAATAGAACAAAAAACATTTCAATGAACTCAATGGTTAATAAATATTTCAACATTCAAAACAAGTTAGATAACGATTTATTTGTTCACAACTATGTTAACAAAGATATCATTTAAGTTTGTTAAAACAGTTTGTTACAATAGTTTAGAATAATGTTACAACAGTTTAGTTTAGATTAATGTTACAACAGTTTAGAATATTGTTACAACAGTTTGTTAAAATAGTTTAGAATATTGTTACAACAGTTTGTTAAAATAGTTTAGAATATTGTTAAAATAGTTTGTTAAAATAGTTTGTTAAAACAGTTCTTTCAATGTTTTCTTTTTCGCAGAGTATTTCTAGCGAATAATGTCCATATGGCAGTGTGTTAAATCCATCGTCAAGAATGTATCTTTTATCGTCAAAGGGATTCAGCGATGTCTTCTTTCTTTCCGTAGTGTATATGGTGTGACAGTGTGATTCAATGTTGCGCTGAATGTGTGCATCCGCTCTCATTTCCATCAAATACTTCATGCTTCATTTGCTTCTTCACAACATACTTCTTGATTCCTTTTTGCTCTTTTGATTGTATTTCCATCATTGATTTTACAGCTATACATCGTTGATCTCAATCCAACAAATTTTTTCATTCCCACACCACCAAGCTCGTCTTTCATTTTCCCGATAACTTTCTTGTTTCTTGTAGAGTAATTTGGATGTTCTTTATCATGATTGCTGAAATCGAATCCATCTTTGTGATCTTTCAATACTTTATCGACTTGATCTTTAGACATTGGCATGTCGTAGATGAAACTATCAGTATCCATGTAGCGTAGCTCAACATTTGGAAGGTTTGGCTTTGCAAAGTTATAGTGGAAATCATACATCAATGTTTTGCTAATATCCAATATGCTGAAACCAATATACATTGGTTTGTTGAGTGTAACTTTCCTCAACTTTTTCTCAACCAAAAGTGTGTCTTCGTTGATTTTAATTACTCCGTAAAAGTTTTGATTTCTTACCCATTTTCTCAAGACTTCTCCATCAGTACAGATTTCAAAACGTCCATGATTTCGAACATTTTCCATCGTCTTCCCAAACACGGAATTGTTCATCAACTTGAAAAGATCTTTTTCAAAGTCGTTTCTTGCATGTGTTCTCTTCTGGGTATTAAAATCAATGTATTCTTTCAACCATACACTCTGCTTGAATTCAATGATTTAATGAACTTTTGTCAGCTTCAAAACCAATTCCAAACACTGCTTCAAACTTCTTTCATGCATGAGGTATTCTTCTTTGTTGAATAGATTTGGTATTAGCTTTGGTGTTGACTTAGACTTTTTTCCATTGAAAAGTTCTTCGTGAGCGTTCTTTTGATGTTCTGATAGCATGTCTTCTTGAACTTATAATCTTTGCGGCCCCAATGGTAAATCTACATGATGATCGTGTAACTCGGCTGGATATTCCAAATTGACTTTGAGAATATAACAAACATCTTCATTCAATCTTGTCAGCAAAGCGTGGATGTCTGTATTTCTGATTTCTTCTTGTGTAAACTGCTTGAAACCACCATACCGCATTGGTTGCGACATTGCCCATCCATAGAGATTGTTTGCATCCAGATACATCAGCGTGTTGTTTTCTGTTGATTTGGCATGCCGTTTCACTGCTATCGAGACACCACCACGAATGCCATCTTCAATCATCAGTATAGTGTCCTCCTTTTCTTCAGATAACAGTTCCAGCTTCACGCTAGTCATCTTCAGCATCGCATCCCAGGCCAGCAAAGGAGCAGTTAGATAATGTGAAGGATCAAATCCATAGAATTCCTGACTTTGTGCTCTGAACGATTCAAATATATCAGTCAACAGCAACACATCGGTTTTCAAGTATAGTTCATGATAATCTTGAAAAGTCTGACAGTTGAAGAATTGCCAAACCTGTTGAGCATGTTCATAATCTTCATCACTGATGTCAGAGTCATTGAGTTTGTTGTGAAATGCTTCTTTCGGGGGTAGAGATGTTTCTTCCATTTTTGCTGCACTGTCCACCCAATCGTAGGGGTAAACACCTTTTCTTGTCAACAACTCAAATGCTCTCAACTTCTTCAGCTTCAGCATCTGTCAAATCTCTCCTTGATGGAATTTCTATAATCTAGAACATCTTCATCTTTTAGCGGGTTTTTACATGCTACACCAGGTTCAAACATTCCTTGGCGTTCTTTTTTCAATTCTGCGACTCTTTCCTGTTCATTTCTCGGTACATCAGGATACTGTTGTAGAGTAATCTCATCATGTAGGTAGCCTTTAATAGAGAAAAATTGTTCTTTCGGTAGGTTGCCTGCTAGTGTTGCCAAACTTGTACTCAGAAATGCAAAGGAGTCAATGTATTTGATCCCATGAATATTTCTTTCCTTACCATCTTCATTCACGTCAGTATGAGCACCAATCTGTGCAGTCATTATCTTTTCTTTCGAATTGGCAATTACCTTTGTATTTCTACCTTTCAAATTCTTCAGAACATGGTGCATGTCATACCCTTTCAGATTATGGAAGACGATCGGGATCGTGTGAGTGTTTGCTATTATATTCAGATGATTAAAGCTGCAATACTTGCAAGCCGGTCGTCTGTATTTCCCCGTAATGTGACAATGATCTTTGACTTTTCTTTGATTTTCTTGGCCTTGTTAGCCCCATTAAGTTCCAAGATGTCACTTCAGGAATTGTGCCTACTAAAGTTAGAATTGGATGATGAGTTGCCTAAGGGAAAGAGAGAAGTGTGGGATAAAATGGTGAGTGATCTCAATGAAATTGGCACAATTTCCATCCCTATAATCTTTGACAAAATATGTTGGAACAGCCTGAATAGTTCTGCTATTATCTATGAATTCCCCCTTTCCCCCGTTACAATGTTGTTTCAAACAAGAGTTGTCTCTGTATGCTATCAACATTGTTTTTGGGGTACAAGGGGGAAGAATAAGAGTTATGGAAAGGTCCATGAAATAGGCCGTATTCCTTGAAAAAAGGCCTTGTTCCAAATATTTTAACCAAGATTGCAAATGTTTATATGAGAAAGAGGCAGTAGAAGTAATCAATTGTTCCTTGCATGGCTTTGCAGATTTAAGTCGCAAAAATCTTCTAATTGCATGATTAAATATTTAGTATGAAATTCCCAAAGAAATGAGACTAACCAAATGGAAGTGTTTGCTGGCCCATTAACTTAGACGTATTCTCGAGAGGATTCTCAAACTTGCTACATTAGTCTCTCCTTAGAACTGATAGGTTGCCAATACCATAACTGTTGGGAGTGATGATGATGATGCTGGCGATGATGATTGTGATAATAATGATGATGAAGCTGATGACAATAAATATAACGATCGTGATGATGATGATGACAAACAATATTGGTGATTATGACGACGATGCAGGACTTACAAGTTCGTTCCTGAATATCGATTTCACAATTGCCTATGAGAATATGTTCCACGAGTTCTGCATTTTCAACCTGGCTCAACTATAATATACAAAATATACCTCTCTTCATTTCTCTCAGTCTTCTTCTTGTAAGCATCCTATGTATAAAATGAAGCTATTATATTTTAAAGGTACCTAATCAGTGTATATTTTATAATAACCGATAAGAAGACATGATTAGAACATTGAGGCTAAAATTGGCCAAGAAAGTGTGAACTTCGTAAGAACATGTCCAGCCTCAGATGAAAAATAAGAAACAAATTTAGATTTCAGTAACTATTGTCGGCATTGTTTGTACAACATTTGCGAAAGGAATTAATCGTTGTCGTTAAGTATGAGTAACTGTAATACTGGGATTAACAAGTAAGAAATCTCTTAGTGCAACATCCATAGCATACTAGGCGCGGCTTTAGAATTTGTACAACAGCCAACATTACCTTGCGCTGTCTTTACGTTTAAGTATCCTAACATCTGTTGTAGCGACAAATAAACCTGTCGTTATCCATATTCACGTTATGCTTAGTTACTGCTCATACATTTGTATATCCCTTTGTTTACCAACGGTACTTCCAAATTCCATCATCAACACCATCAGAGAAAGCCATAAAAACTCCTGTTCCGTAGAATAATATGATTCATACGTTTTTACATGAAGTAATAGATGGACATTATGCAAAAACTATAGCTTTGGCTTTTGCTTTCAAGATGGCGACATGATTTCGGAGCACACTTTGAACTTTTGACTGATTTTCAGTCAGACAAAATTTTGGCCTAAATTCAAAAGTTCTTTCTTTCTAAAAGTGAATGACTAAATGAAGGAAAGAATGTACTTTTCTAGTAGCATTTTCAGAGTTCTTTCATTTGACGATGTCAAATAATGAGAAACGTTAAGGTGGTTGCTGTAATTTGGCCTACTAGGGCTTTTTGGAAAAAAATCTTTCCTGACCCATATATATCTCGCTGAAAGATTTGAGCTCGTTATCTTTAATATTTCTTATGGTGGTAAATAATGGGATATAAGAAAGTATTTATCTAAGTATGGTCAGTTGTGAAACTCAGAACTACAATATATAATGAATAAGAGGAAAACAACGCAAAACATACTTGCAAAGTTCGTTCAGCTGCAAATTTCCTTGTCTTATGTAATTTAAAAAAATTAGCTTTCTAGGAGATAGAGTGGGTAGAAGTGAGTTTATCTGATGATGAAGTAGGTTTATCCGCCAAATATCACTTTTTCTATTGTAAGACAAAAGATATGAGATTAAGTGGGTTTATCAGCAGATAGAATGGGTTTATCACTGGTAAAGTAGGTTTATCAACAGATAAAGTGGGCTTATCAGGTAACAAACCGGGTTTAATTGTGGTGACTTTTGGGCGCCATAGTCGTATTTTGAGCGTCCAGCTCATAGGTTTAGGTTTCATGGTCATGAATTGAACTAACCACGAAATCTAGATTATTATGTATTTATTACGTTTGAGTGGTAACAAAGACCCTGTTTACACAAGAGAAACTTAATCGGCTCTGGTCCTATTCAGAGCCACTGTTGGCTCGAAAACGCCTTCGTTTACAAGGGATCTCTTGGATCCGTACATTAGTGATAAGAGCCAGTTCTGGATCTGTTTAGAAGTAGAGCCAGCTCGTCTCTGGCTCTGTTTAGATCTCGTGTACGAGGATCGGATCCAAACTGGTACAGAAACGTTACTTAATGAATAAATGCAAGAACACATCGTTTTTCAAAGAGAAATCGAATTTTATGCTTTAGCCCCCCAGCCACAAGATGATTCTTTGATAAAACGAAGAAATTTAAAGTAGTTTTGTAGCATGAAGTTTGGTAACACATGCGTCAACACAATTAATACGGTAGCCTGTATTTCTGGGCCGGATCGGAACCGATCCAGTTCTCCTCGCGTACTGTGAACGCGTTGAAAAAGAAGCAGAACTAGCACTTGCTCGGACCAAAGCCAACCCAATTTCTGTTGTGTAAACGGGGTCTAAGCACAAGGAAAACTGGCAAAAGCTCAAGTCATTGCTTGTTCGAGTGGGGCTTGGGTGTTTATTCAAGACGCCCAAGACGGACATTCCAGTGAAAAAAATATGTGCCTGCTTATGAGAAAAAAAACATTCTTGGTAGTGGGGCTGATCCAAAAAGGTCTTATTTCCAAGAATGAATTCTGAGATGGCAACTTATTTAAGAGGGGCAATGAATTTTTATGAGTGCTTATATGACAGATTCACAGGGGCTTAATTTTGAGACAGCCAACCAGTCACGTAACATAACAGTTCAGGGTCCTTAGGAATATTCTGCTCGGAGGCCCTTTCGCAATTAAAGTTTCACAACAAAATCAACGACAGAAATACTTTAGTCAATAGAACTGAAGAGTCAACAAATAACAAGCAATTTCAAATTTTAAAAAACAAGATTGATTTAATGGTTGTTTCAATGTTTGCATCTTAAAGGACCACTTAAAATACTGTTGGGACAGTACAATCTTCCGTGTATTGACTTAAATGTTAGATATATGCACGAGAAAAATTTACAAGCACGTGCGTATTAGATCAGATCCTTCAACAAGAAAAACGGGTAAATAAACCCGTGCACAAACTACACTCCAATAGGTCCTCTTCATGGGTCCTGGTCCTGGGTGTTCCTAATGGGTCCAGGCCCTGGATCCTCTTTTTGGGTCCTGGTCATAGGTCCTAGGTCCTGGTCCTGGGTCCTCCTTTCGAGTCCTGGTCCTGGTCCTGAGTCCTGATCCTGGGTCCTCCTTTTGGGTCATGGGTCATCAAATTCCGGTATGCCATTTGAGATGTTCTTTCCGACCATATCATTAGAAACACAAAATTCAAAAGTCAGATTTTCACTGACTGTAACTTTTCTACGTCATCGATGACGTCACAACCATTGATTTGCCAGAATGTTCCGAAGTCTTAAAATGACCACCAACCACCAAAGAGTCCAAAACTACTTCAAAAATTTTGGTTACCCAGTTTGCTAGAATGTTGCCAAAAATTCCCTGTCTACAACAAATCATTTTCAATCTTAGACCTAAATGTTGACGCCTTTGCTTCAGTTTCAAAAGCGAAATTTTGAGTCCTGGTATGCTCATTAAGTTACCCAAAAATCGATCAGTGAAAGGGATGTGATTAAGTCTATTTTAATCACAGGAGGCCCAATCGCACACATATCATGAGTGATATAACCTTACTTGTTAATTTCTGCCTAAAACCAACCTCATTCCCAGGGCTATTCAGGCGAGCCATGAGCCATGAATAGCCCTGGTATTAATAATTATGCAAGCCAGCAAGCTTGGCCAGGTGTGTGACTCCTTGAATGAATTTTACTTTAACAGTTTACTTTCGTTGGACTTGGAAAATTGAAAATAATGCACTTTTCAATTGAAAAATTTGGAGAACATGGGGGCAATGCTTTGGAAAAATTAGACAAATTTTTCAGGAGATTGCTGTTTGTTTGAGGAGTATTTTTTAATGCCAAAAATTACTTTCAAGCGATGTTTTTGTAAAGTTGTGTTCATGCATTTCTTTCGCTGAAGTCTTACAGATCTCCTTCACTTAAAAACAAAGTAGGCTTTCATGGAATATTCCAGGTGAGAGAGTAAATGCAAAAGCAATGGGTTTCCAGTAGTTTAAATTACTCGAAGTTAAGGTTATCTAAACAGAAAACATTTGCTAATTATTGCTGCAGTTTTGCTGTGCAAGAGTCTGAATGAGATTTTCATTGTTTTCCCACTTGCGAAACTTCCCATTCTTATGTTCAAAGTGCATTGTTTTTCATAGAATAACAAGAAAACCAGTTGACGAAAGTATAGCTAATGTTTCTTTCTATAAGTACATTTTATAATGGGAAATTTCAGCGTTTCTTGGATACTTTTCTAGCAAATTTATCAGATATTCTTTTGCCACCTTCAGACGTTTTCTATGTCGCTTCGTCTTCACAAAATTTTCTGTGAAAACATTTAATATTTAATTGTATTACAACTGAAACTCAAGGCTAGAATATTTGCAGCAATTTTTGGCAATTTCTTAGTCGAATGTTAGGTTTCAGAACACTTTAGCCGGTTTTTGAAGCTTGTTTTGCAAACTTTATTTTGAAATTCGCAAGCAAGGCCGATTGCTGCAGCTCGGCCATCGGGAAACGGAGCGTAATGTATGCAATCACGCCATATTTCTATTGTTCTCTCTCAACAAATCAGAATCCAGAAACGCTTGGTAGGTACCAGGTAGACTTATTACCCGAGTCCCCTGTTATTGCCAATGAGACCAAGGCCAACACTAAAAAGACAGCGCTCAAACTGGGACTCATAAAAGATTATCTCAAAAACTGGTCAGCTTGCCCAGGAAATCCCGAGCGCCAATCAGAGAGCAGCTTGTCAAGATGCCTCATTCTGATTGGCTTATTAAGCTTTTTCATTCCACCACGTGAAATTTTCCGTTTATTTTTCTGAAAATGTGATCCCCAAGGAAAACATTAGGTCTTTGTTTTGCAATATGGAGGGAAAGCTTCGTCACAGCTTTGCACAAAGAACAAAACAAAGCTAATTATTTTGCAAAATTTGATGTACCAAGTGGATAGTGTTCCAATAATGTCTTTTCAATTCAACAAATTTTGAATGTTTTGGGGTGGATGTGCTCAAGTTAAGCAAAAGGTGAAGTGAAAAAGAAGAGCTTCTGCAAGAAGACTTCTGACATTTAGAATAAACTATCTATCTAGGTAGACCTATTCTTGGAATTCATCATAGACTGAAGCAATAAAGGGGCCTGCAAACGACCAACAAACTGCAATTAGACAGTAAATATTTTTTTAACTTAATTGATTGCATTTTGAATATTAGATGCCAATTTTTTATAGACTTTACGTCTTTTGCAACGGGAAGTAATTTTGTTCAACTTTGAAGTCAAAGTGCACTTTGTAGTTCTGGGCAGTAGTTTTGTTTTCACAACTTTTTAAAGGCTACACGCTTTTTTATTTATAAGAACCTACCTCAAGGCCTAGTTCTTAAAATTCCTTATTTTTGGACCTCTCTTAAGGCAATTGTAGTTCAAAAAGTTCCCTAATAGCTCCTTAATTTTAACTGCACATACAGTTTAAGGACTACTGTACAGAAACATTTGCATATGAGCAAAGCCCGGGGGGTACTTCAATATGTAGACATACTGGACGGGCCGCTGATATGGATGGGTTTTTTCGACTGAAATTCTCTACCCATGGCTCTGATATTCTGCTCGATTCTGGTTGATGGGTTGGTATTTTAGGATTTTCTTATTTCTCGCCAATAGGTCCCATTATGATTTACCGCAGAGTGGCTGACAACCTTTCTACTTTGTTTTTTGCTTTGAAATGATGAATTAGCAGCAACAACAGAGCTCGGTCTCATTGATTGCAAAGAATCGCTGTCATATTCAATTTTCCGAGACTTTTCATGAATTCTAGCACTGTAAAAGGGTGCAAATGGGTCAGAAATCCTTGAAAATCCTATCATACAAATGGGTCCTTTTGTCAAAGTCCAGATTCACGTCTAATCATGGACACATCGAAGTACCCCTCCCAGGAGCAAAGCTCGAAACTACTCAAGGAAACATTTGATACATGCGTAAAGTACAATTTATTTGATTTTCGACTGCAAATGAATGGAACAGGCTTTCTAATTCTGGATTGTTTGCACTGATAAAAATATTCAACAATGAAAAGTTCCTTAGTGATTTTCTCTAGTGGTATAAGTTCTTTAAATTTTCGGGCCTTCTACATTTAGGTTCTTTATAAAGTGGTTCCTTATAAAAAAAGGGTGGAAAACAGCAAGCGCTAGATACTGTAGATACTCTAGTACAAGACAGTGCATGTCCTGCTTCATAAGTTGCTGTAACGTCATTGTAGTTTCTCATTTGTGATAGAAGTTTGTCTTTTTAATATCGTTGCAATAAACATGAAATACGGACAGAGAGCTGAATCACTTTTGAAATTATCAAAAGTTGTGAGCCGCCTCAGCTTAACATTGTCATAAACTTAACAGACTTGTTTCTTTGTTACTTGACTTGTCCCTTGCTTTTTTTAGTTGATAATCAAAAATTTATCTGTGAAGTGTAAGCAGTTGCATTTTGAGCCAAAATTTGATATTTTACGACAATTTTAAATTGAAACTTCTGTTTTTATTTCACTCCGCTCCGTTCACTTTGCAGCCTGTTGTCGAACACAGCTTACCGCAAGCAAAGTAAACTTTATGAATTTTAAAAATTGTTAACTTTGTTTTAATTCAGCAAGCGAGGATATATCTATTAAAAGGTCGGGCTGTGCTTTTTTTAAACTTTCTTTGCGTGAAGCTTGTAGCTGTCAAGTGACTACAGTCGATTGAGACGCACCACAGTGACAATAGCAGAAGCAAAGCAAGAAACGCAAGTGCACTCACTGTAGGTGGTGGTGGTTCACCATTAAATGAAAATAACGCATTAATAACTTGCAAAAAAATATTACAATCAATACTACGAATATAGTTAATACCAAACACGAGATAACAATCCATAAATAATCAAACAATCCAATCAATAGTAGAGAAAATAACGAGCCTACAGTTCATTCAACATTAAAGAAAGAACTTGATAAACATATTCTACGTAAACATAAATTAATCGATAAACAAAATAGGAAACTAAGATAAGAAACTAGATATAACTAGATACGTTGATTACTTACAATCTGTTAGTCCTCGTAGCTACAAAGCTTCTGTCAATGACTGACTTCTGGTATGCCTAGGCCCCAAACAAAGCCAAAGAAACTTAGGCCATAGGGCTACCAGGAGAAATGTACACGTATCAGCAACCAGCTTTCTAAGAACCTTCCTTCAGATTGCGAATAGCGTTGTGTGTGATGTGCCTTGAAGGAAGGACTGACAGAGGATCTTATGGCTATGGGAATGCACGAGATATGAGAAAACGTGCATATTTGGAATAATTAAGCAGGGCTCATTGAGCTGATAGTTCAAAGTTGAAAAGCAGAGTGCAATAATGCAATTATATCACAAGAGATTATACAAACAACAACAAAAATTGCAAAAAAAAACATTTGCACGCTACATTACCAGCCCCAAACAGACATCTTCGACTTGACTGTTTCTTCCAGCAAAGCATGCTTACATAGTATGTCCCTCCAAAAGAAAAAGCTTGGCGATCGTACAGTAGTTGCATCGCTGTTCAAGTCACCATCCTGATCCTCCTCGTTATCATCAGAAATGTTATGGACATCAATATCGATATAGCCATCATCATCATTATCATCGCCCTGTCTTGTCCGTGCTGCCTTTTTAGTTTGTGTTGTCTCATCATCATTACTTTTACGACCGACCGCTTGGCTTCATTCTCCTGGGACTTCAATTGATACAAACATGAAGGGCACAGGGGAACAACAAGCACAGCAGCAGGCATCTTCTCTTCACAGTGTGATTATTTACATGTTGAGGCATTTCTTTAAATAGTAAAAATTCATAAGCTTTTGCTTGTGAAATCACGATTCATAACGTGGAGTTTACATTTCTCTTTTTACTAACCTGAGTAAATAGGATTAGTGTCCTTCATGTTGAATGACAAAAAAGTATGGTGTACATATGTCAATAATCTTCAATCTTCTAAAAATAACCCTTCTTCAAAGCATTTTACATAACTTATTTCAAAGTTCGGAGTTTCATTAAAGTTTCATTGGGGGGGCGGGGGTAGAAATTTGTAGCAGTTACAAGTGCTAGTTGTTTTGATAAGGAGGAGGACTAGGGAAGATCTAGTTTCACAGTTACATCAGCATAGAGAAACTTCAACAACATTCCCCATGATCGATCAGTATTTTAATTCACGACTTTATGGATAATCAGGCTTTTTGCACTTTTTTAAGTGTTTTTTTTATTGCGTTAGCTGCTCTATGGTGAAAAATGATCAACTGTCGCCCACCTGACTGACCCCCATTTGCATGTTGCTCTGAAATCACGAAAATTCAAAAAAAGGAAAAGTAGACGAGTTGTCCAAAATCAGAGGAAAAGATGGCGATGCAAATGTTGAAAGCAGCTTTGTAATTGTTGCTTCTGCTACTAATGCAAATATCTATCTTATGGAAATGATTGATAGATGGTAAGAAAATCTTATCTAGTTATTTGCTTTTGCTGTCTATAAAAAATAAGGTAGCCTACCTTATCAAAAGCAAGCTATCTTTACCTCAATATATAAATAGCTATCTACCTATATTATAATATGTAGGTTTGTAGGTATCTAAAATATTATGACCTTTTTTCATTTATTACCTAGAGCTTTGATATAGCTAGCTTACCCTACTCTTTTTCAATATGTATCGTTTTCTATTTTCACTTAGCAAACTGTTTTGTAATCCAGAAAGGAAACACACCCACATGAAGAAAGAACACACAAAGTTCATTACATTCAATGAACATATCAATATAGCAAAAGTCAATGATAGGTACGTAATGTATAAGAAGTTAAATAAAAAGCAAAAAATGTTAAAAAATTAAAAAAGAAAACAATCAGTTTATTTAGAATCCATTCAATGTTTCCCATTTCAGCATCTCCATAACTCATTTGAACTTTTCTTCTTCTTGTTTTTTCCTAGCTACCATTCTTGCAAGATCCTCTGGCTGTGGTGGTGGTGGTGATGATGATGGTGTTGATGGTGGCAACCTTTTCTCCCTTGGATTTTCAGGAGGAATTCCAAAACATCTTTCTAAAAAACACAACTATTTCTCTTCTTCGTAAAGTTTTGGATATAATCTAATTTGTATAGGAACAGTTTCAAGAAACACAACAAAGTGGAACTTTAAGGTGTTATTAATGTACTCAACGTTATTTACAGAAATTCTTACCTTTTTATTTGGGATGTTGTCTAATGAATTTTTGGTAATCTGATTTGATGGTATGTGCATGAATCCAGTCATCTGCATCTTTCATTTCATTTGTTTCCTCCCCACACTCAGCTGATATCTGCTCTCATTTAAGATTTTCCAGTGGCTTTCCATGCTTTATTTTTTTTAGGACCTTCATTCTAGAAATGAGAAAAAAACAGCTATTTACTTAACTGGGAAAAATAAAATTCTGAATGTAAAAAAAACAACAGTGTGCAAGAAATTGATATTTACAAATTGAATATAAGATTGGCATACCTTGCATCCTTGCTATTTCTGGGCCACTTTCTGTTCCATGTTTTGCTTCCAATATAATAATTAAACATGAATTCTTTCTTGGGAAAGAATTCTTGACCTTCAATTTCAATTTTTTCTTTTGCATTCATATGTCTGGATGCTTGCTCTGGTCTATACTGATTTATGTTGATTTTATCTGTCACAGCACAATCCATACTATAAACATCTTCATTGATTTCTTGAAATTTTATCAGATCTTGACTCAAAATATCACCCTTGCAGAGCAAATTACTGCACATTTACATGGCATTAGCATTTAGCATTTCAGGAACAGTTAGTTTATTACAGCTTTTAACCCTGAATTCTGTCATAAGTTGCTTAAGTTCCTCAAGATCTTTCTTTGCTTCTCCCATATAAGCATTAGATATTAACAACTCTTGACTTACTCTAGAAAATAATACTGGCACATTCGAGGAATTTGGGATGCCGAAAGCGAAATCGCGTAACCCTCTAACAGAACTTAAGGAAAATTATTAATTTTTACGAGGTAAAAATTTGATCTAATATTATTTAATGTTTTTGTAATGTTCTTTCAGTTCTTCTAGAGGTTTATGTGATTTTGTTTTCGGAGTCTTAAATACCTTGAAGTTATTCCAGTCTCCTCTCAATGTCCCCTTCCTTTGTAAAACACCGTCTAAACATGAAAAGTTACTAATGATGAAACACTGTAACCTATTGTTATTCTTCTTCATTAGTTCATTGTTAAATTGTCACTTAATGAATAGTCGTTGAGTTGTACAAAACTTCAAAATTGCGATGAATAGCGGAATCATTTTCGGGCATACTTAAAAGCTTTTTTCGTCTGACACTCCTCAGAGTATGAACGTCAGAAACAGACCGAAACAATAGACTAAGGCGGAATTTATACCCAGATGCGGCTCGAAATGCACCAATCAGAAAGAACGAAAAGCTGAATTGGCATTGTGTTTTAAACACCAATCAGCTGGTCGGATACAGCGGAGGACCAATGAATTATTTGAAGAGTCCAAGTGAGAAAACGAACTCTTTCTGTCTACACAGAACCGGCCTTTTGGTTTTGATGTAGACAGATTCCAAAACCCCTAAGTGAAACAAAGATCTTGCTTTGCCAATGATTCTGAAAAATCCTCGCTGTAATTTTCCGCACAAATCGGGTTATCGAGTAGATGTTGTCCTATGGCAGAATCATGTTTAAGACTAGGTTGTTGTTTAGACCCACGGGGTGGTTGCTCTCTTTGCCGAAAATTATGCAGACGAATGTTAGTAGGGACATGCTGCTTTATCCTATCACCTAATCTCTGGGAAGTACGACCTACGTACCTGGCATCACACCGGCACGAGAATTCATAAATGACCAAACTTTTTGTGTGGTAGGTACGCAATCCTTTTGAATGGATGGTAGAACTTTCCGAGTGCCAAAAACTAACCGAGGGTTGGCAGCAGCGAAGCACTTAGTAATGGCCCTTTTAATTTGACTTTCGAATCGCAATGAGACGTTTCCTATCCAAGGCATTTTTAGGTAAACAGGGCACTTTTGCGGACCATACTTTTATCAGCCGAAAAACTTGCGATCTTCTTGCGAAAACAATCCGAAATGACGTCCTCAGGGTAACCGTTTTCAATGAGAATAGACCGTATTTTATCCAATTCCGAATCAAGCCGAGATTTAGAGCAAATCATAAGTGCCCGATGAACTAGCGTGTTGATGAGGTTAATTTTCCTCTGTTTTGGACTAAAGGAATCCCACCGTGTATAGAGGCCGCTAAAGGTTGGTTTCCTATATATACTGGTGAGAAATCCAGTAGCAGTGTTTTCAACAAAGACGTCGAGAAACGGCAAAGAGTTGTTTTGCTCCTTTTCGAAAGTAAATTTTAGAGACGGATGCAAGGCGTTGAGTTTTTGGAGGAAAACGTTACAATCGGACTCTTTTTTGAAAATGGCGAAAGTGTCATCAACATATCGAAAATAAACCGGAGGTTTTGATGTGGAGCCGAAAAGTTGACCTTCGTAGAAACCAACAAAGATGTTTGCTAGCGCTGGTCCCAATGGGCTCCCCATGGCGACTCCGTCCCTTTGTCGGTACATCTCATTGTTGAAGCTGAACTCTACCGACCTGGTAGCAGACTCCATCAATTCGACAAATACCTCCTCAGGGAACGGCGGACTGACAAGTTCACCCCGGTATAGAGCTCTAGCGCAAATCCCGATAGTGTCATCCAAAGGTACGTTAGTGAAAAGGCTGCTGATGTCGAAGGAACACATAAACGATTTTTTCGGGTCTAACTGAAGGTTTTGAATAACGTTAGCAAAAGAAAAAGAATTTTTAGAATAAAGTTCCAAAACAGGTGCTAAAATTTCCGAAAGCAATTTAGCAAGCTCATGTTGAGCTGAACCAACCATAGATAGAATAGGCCTAAGAGGGACGTTGGGTTTGTGAGTTTTAGGTAGACCATACATCCGTGGACGCTGCGAACCCGTTGGTCGGATCCTATCATAAATTTCTTGAGTCAATAGTTTTTTCTTGACCAATTCAAGCAACCGTTTTTGAAGTTTCTGCTCTATTTTAGCCGTTTTTTCGTGCTGTTTGACGTTGCCTAATTTTTCAAATTTATTTTCATCATTGAGCACGTTGCCCATTTTCGAAGTATAATCTTTTGGTTCAAAATAACGACCCCAGATCCTTTATCAGGTTTTGTGATAAGAATCTGTTTGTTGTTTCGGAGGATTTGATCGCTTGAAAATGTTCCCTATGCATATAAAAATCCGTGAGGTCGATAGGTGTGCCACAATAAGCATGAGCTACATCGCTTAAACGGGCTTTTAGTGAGCTAAGCTCTTCTTCCGAATCTGGCTTTAGCCTGGTTAGTTGAGTGTGAAGAATTTCGAACTCAGCAAAAAGCTCCTCTCTGTTTATATTTTGAGGTGGAATACAAAATTCTAAACCGTGTCCTAATACAAATTCTTCAGCTTCAGAGAGAGTAATCCGAAAGATTTAAAATATGCTTTTTAGAGTCACTCAACAAACCGCCGAAACGTTTCTTAACAAGCAAAGCGAGGTTCCTATGGTGTTTGTTTTTTGTAGCTTTTTCTGTCCGCTGGTCAATTTCAGAAATGTAGCGGCTGAACCGAACCATGTCGAAAATGAGAGAAAAGTGCGAATTTTTGACCATTGGCGTTGATATGATTTTTTAAGTTGTAGAAGACTAGTTTTGGCCTTCTGAATTTCGTCCTTAAGAAAAGCACGCTCAATGGTAGGGCTATGCCGAGCACGAGACCTAGAAATGCGAGCAGTGATGAATTTAGGAACAACCCGATTAGCTAAACATAATTCATAAAATAAAATAGAAAATCTTAACGATCTTACCTTTCCTCTAAGTTTTACCGTGTTGTTGAGATCTTACCGTGTTGTTGAGATCTTCAATCTCAAGTCTTGTGTGCCGTGTCCGCAAGTAAGTGAATAGTCGTTGAGTTGTACAAAACTTCAAAATTGCGATGAATAGCGGAATCATTTGAAAAATTAGGCAACGTCGAACAGCACGATAAAACGGCTAAAATAGAGCAGAAACTTCAAAAACGGTTGCTTGAATTGGTCAAGAAAAAACTATTGACTCAAGAAATTTACGATAGGATCCGACCAACGGGTTCGCAGCGTCCACGGATGTATGGTCTACCTAAAACTCACAAACCCAACGTCCCTCTTAGGCCTATTCTATCTATGGTTGGTTCAGCTCAACATGAGCTTGCTAAATGGCTTTCGGAAATTTTAGCACCTGTTTTGGAACTTTATTCTAAAAATTGTATTTCAGATTCTTTTTCTTTTGCTAACGTTATTCAAAACCTTCAGTTAGACCCGACAAAATCGTTTATGTGTTCCTTCGACATCAGCAGCCTTTTCACTAACGTACCTTTGGATGAGACTATCGGGATTTGCGCTAGAGCTCTATACCGGGGTGAACTTGTCAGTCCGCCGTTCCCTGAGGAGGTATTTGTCGAATTGATGGAGTCTGCTACCAGGTCGGTAGAGTTCAGCTTCAACAATGAGATGTACCGACAAAGGGACGGAGTCGCCATGGGGAGCCCATTGGGACCAGCGCTAGCAAACATCTTTGTTGGTTTCTACGAAGGTCAACTTTTCGGCTCCACATCAAAACCTCCGGTTTATTTTCGATATGTTGATGACACTTTCGCTATTTTCAAAAAAAGAGTCCGATTGTAACGTTTTCCTCCAAAAACTCAACGCCTTGCATCCGTCTCTAAAATTTACTTTCGAAAAGGAGCAAAACAACTCTTTGCCGTTTCTCGACGTCTTTGTTGAAAACACTGCTACTGGATTTCTCACCAGTATATATAGGAAACCAACCTTTAGCGGCCTCTATACACGGTGGGATTCCTTTAGTCCAAAACAGAGGAAAATTAACCTCATCAACACGCTAGTTCATCGGGCACTTATGATTTGCTCTAAATCTCGGCTTGATTCGGAATTGGATAAAATACGGTCTATTCTCATTGAAAACGGTTACCCTGAGGACGTCATTTCGGATTGTTTTCGCAAGAAGATCGCAAGTTTTTCGGCTGATAAAAGTATGGTCCGCAAAAGTGCCCTGTTTACCTAAAATGCCTTGGATAGGAAACGTCTCATTGCGATTCGAAAGTCAAATTAAAAGGCCATTACTAAGTGCTTCGCTGCTGCCAACCCTCGGTTAGTTTTTGGCACTCGGAAAGTTCTACCATCCATTCAAAAGGATTGCGTACCTACCACACAAAAAAGTTTGGTCATTTATGAATTCTCGTGCCGGTGTGATGCCAGGTACGTAGGTCGTACTTCCCAGAGATTAGGTGATAGGATAAAGCAGCATGTCCCTACTAACATTCGTCTGCATAATTTTCGGCAAAGAGAGCAACCACCCGTGGGTCTAAACAACAACCTAGTCTTAAGCATGATTCTGCCATAGGACAACATCTACTCGATAACCCGATTTGTGTGGAAAATTACAGCGAGGATTTTTCAGAATCATTGGCAAAGCAAGATCTTTGTTTCACTTAGGGGTTTTGGAATCTGTCTACATCAAAACCAAAAGGCCGGTTCTGTGTAGACAGAAAGAGTTCGTTTTCTCACTTGGACTCTTCAAATAATTCATTGGTCCTCCGCTGTATCCGACCAGCTGATTGGTGTTTAAAACACAATGCCAATTCAGCTTTTCGTTCTTTCTGATTGGTGCATTTCGAGCCGCATCTGGGTATAAATTCCGCCTTAGTCTATTGTTTCGGTCTGTTTCTGACGTTCATACTCTGAGGAGTGTCAGACGAAAAAGCTTTAAGTATGCCCGAAAATGATTCCGCTATTCATCGCAAATGCATGCATTTGATGCAAGTGTTTAATAGCTTAGAGGCATATTATTACAAAATCATGGGAACCCAAGGTGATACGAAAAATTGAGAACCTCTCAACAAAACATGGCAAGGCAACAAATTCTTTTTCTTGAAAAAACAAACCGTAATTAACAGTATCAGATGCCTTACTCAAATCAAGAAGAATGCAGCAAGAGAAAATGCCTTTTTCTATATTATTTATTAGCTGAGATTGTAACTCTAAAATTGCTAGAGAAGTGGACTTATTCTCTTGAAAACCGTATTGATGTTTGTATATGATATCATTTCTTCCTAAAAAAACTTACCAAACGAGAATTCATCAATTTGTCAAGAATTTTGCTAATTCATTAAGAGAAGCAATCACCATTCCCTTTCTGAATCCAAGTTGCTGATGAGCCAGGTCTGCTTCCAAAGGGGCACCCTCACTTGTATTGTTACCAGATGGAGTTAAGCTGTTGATATTGACATCACCGGAGATACTTTCAATCTCGTACAGTTGGGTGTCAGCATCAACAGCCATAACCCCAGTTACATTATCGTTAGAAAAAATCGCCAATGGTTATTATTATTTATTGCATTTAGAAGATTACCAGCTAGAATTGAGTCCCCTTGTTTATTTGAATGTATTTTACTTCAGTTCAAATGTATCAAAGTATTTATAATAGAATGATCAAGATAAAACAAACAAAGCAGATTTCAAGATAAAACAATAAAGCAAATTTCCAGATCGAAACATCAATATTTTAAATGGGTTTTGCTCTTTCCATCTAGAGACGCAAACACGTTTTTTAAACAGAATACTTGGCTTCGATTTCAGCCTGCCTGTCTCTTATTTCGCCCCAAATGTCAGCCTGGTGTTTCTTAAAGGTTGTTCTTATAACAAAATAAAATTCAAGATTTTTTTCGCACAATAGAATGTACATACTAATGTACAATGGCAATCACTAGCAAAACATTTGTCCACTAAGTAGGGCCGCTTTGAGATGATAGATGGCGTTTCTCTTACAGAAATGCACGTTTCCCGATAAAAAATTGAATGTTTTCCAAAAAGGCAGGCAAAGTGGTTAAATGCCTCAAAACATATTCATCAACAATATGACACATTGTGCAGAAATTTTTTCAGATATTGGAGTAGAAATTAATATACTTTGGCATACATAGAAAAAACAAATCTGTTCTTTTTACAACTAAGAATAAATATTCTTGGTAGAAGTAGTTTTTGAGTTACTTTATTTCAATATTCAGTTGTATAATATGGTTCAAGGCTCATCAAATAGCACAACTTTGGGAGAATTTGCAAATGTTTGCACATTAATAGATTCTTGTAAACTGTTGGTTTCAGGAAATGTCTTGACAAATCCAGTAAAGTTCTCTGCATAAATGTTGACAACTTATTGGCCTTCTTGGTGCTACTGAATGTTAGCTTCAGTAATCTCTTCAAGACAGAAATTTTTTTAATTTGAATCCATTTTGTTCAAATTTTGTCCGGAATTAACTCTTTTTTGGTTTTGGAGTAGAAGCTGCTTTCAAGCAGAGCTGTTATTTAGTTCTTTGTGCCAATTTTCTTTTATCTGGTAAAACTTTTCTCAACATATGCATTTACATGATATCAACTCCACATGAATACCTGAATGTAGTGACAAAAACTTTCTTTGAGAACACCTTGTTCATCTTGAATATATTATCCTGTAACCCAGGAATGAACCAGTCCAAAATATGGTACTTATCCACCAAGCGGTAAATGGATATAAAAAGAATACCGACCCTGCAAAAGAGGCCAGTTGTAAATAGTATGGGTTAGAGAATAAGAGAAAATAGAATTGCCAAGCTCAAGCACAGATTGCCTACTTCTTGCTGGCTCAAGCTCCAAAGCAAAGCTATGGAGGAATATGATGATGATGAAGATGATAATAGTCTTGTTCTGGCAAATTTTCGACAAGTTGTAGAAAGACCAGAGCTTTGATCTTCTATTGGCTCTTTGCAGCATTTTCCACCTATCACAGACGTAGGCCTACGCCAACCAGTTGGAAGGATACAAATAGAAGCATCTACAAGTGTTGTTGCTCCTGGAGAAAGAGTGCCAATTTATAGCACATTTGCAAAAGACCCGAAACTTTCTTCCAGAAGGCGATCTAGATCTAAAAGATCGCAAAATGTACCACCACCACCACAAACAGGAATCCCGCCACCAGCTGATTTCGATATGCAAGGTAGGTAGGCAAAATGCAGCTAATGAAATGTCACTAGTCTATTTTATGCTTCTCCACCCTAGCATGGTTGTGCTAAGACAAAGGCAAATACAAAACACTGAACTGACTGATTGCTAATTCTGAACACAGTGAGCGTATAAAAGTTTAGAAATCAGTCCCTGCTTTCTGCTATCTCGAAGAGTCCTTCTAGGGTTCATTAATAGCTAAACTTTGAACTTTTAAAGGCAGATCTGCAGTCTGACAAACTTTGTATGACTGACCCCAGACCCAAGTTAAAGTATTGTTGCTTTTGGCTTCATATACTGTACTTGGGTATTGGGTCTTGTAACTGAAGAAATCAATCAAGATGTCTGATTTACCC
This sequence comes from Chrysaora quinquecirrha, assembly GCA_014526335.1. Taxonomy (NCBI): domain Eukaryota; kingdom Metazoa; phylum Cnidaria; class Scyphozoa; order Semaeostomeae; family Pelagiidae; genus Chrysaora; species Chrysaora quinquecirrha. The sequence goes on from JACTAT010000049.1 coordinate 2,865,108, forward strand.
TTATTGCTGTATCCTTGTGGTAATGGTAAGATTGATTTATATTTCATTAAGCAATGATCTTATTTGTAAAATGATCTATAAAAATGTTCTCTGCATAATAGTTGAAATATTTCCTCTCTTTTCTGCAAATTTATGCATTAATCCCATCACTCAGAATTTTTGTTCTTGAACACAACTTTTCACAACTTTTTATTATAGATGAAGTCCAAATTGATGGAGGTATTATTGAAGACGATGACCTTGAACAAATCATGCAAACTTGTAGACTTTTCCAAAGTCTACATGTAGACTTTTCCAAAGCTTTCGATAGGGTGTGGAGACAAGGGCTAATTCATAAGCTAAAATATTTTGGAGTAAATGGAAAGATACTTGATACAATTCGAAGTCTATATAACAACACTCAGAATAGAATAATTATAAATGATGAGCTAAGTGATAGATATGAAATAAATATGGGAGTCAAACAGGGGGATCCATTGAGCTCATTGCTTTTTAATGTCGATATGAACAATCTTTGTACGGACCTCGTTAATGACAACTCTAACGACCCACCACACATTGGAGACATAAAGGTACCATGCCTGGTATGGGCTGATGATGTCGTTTTAATGTCAAAAACAGAAACTGGTTTGAAGAGAAGCCTTCAAATTGTAGAAAAGTTTTGCATGAACTGGAAATATTATGTAAACACTGATAAAACGAAAGCCCTGATATTCGATAAAACAGGAAAGCTGAACAAAAAATTTAGATACAAAATAAATGGAAAAGATATTGAAGTTAAGAAGGAATATAAGTATTTGGGGTTTTTACTTGATTGTAATGGAAGCTTCAACAGTACAATAGAAGATCTTGCAAAAAGAGCCAAACGTGCTCTATTCTCGATACTTAAACTTTCTACGGAAGAGTATATAAACATTAAAACTATGATTGAAGTATTCAAGTCTACTGTTAAACCAATCTTATTATATGGGTCTGAAATTTGGGGTTACCAATCAAGAGAAAATAGTAAAGTAGAAAAAGTTCAAACGATGTTTTGTAAGCATGTTTTAGGGGTACTCAGAAATACAACAAATGTTGCAGTTTTAGGAGAATTAAATATAAAACCATTGAAAATTGATATCGATGTAAACTCTTTGAAATTTTATGATTATGCAAAACAAAACAGAAATAAATTACTAAGATTAGCAATAGATCTAAACCAATCATTACAAACGTCTTGGTATAACAACATAGCGCAATTGTTTTGTGAAACGAAATTTGATATTAATAACCTTAAAATTAAAATATATAGCAAAAAAAATCTGTTGAGCAAAAACATAACTAAAAAGAATAATAAAATGAGAAAAAAGGATATGTGGTAAATATCTGACTAATGACTTTGAATTGAAATGGCTTAAAGAAATAAACAGTTTATCAAAAATGAAATTTTACAAAAACTTTAAAAGTAAACCTGAAGTAAGTAAATATCTATTACACGTAGAATCAAGAAAACATAGAACAGCTTTAACTAGACTAATTGTCAGTGCACATAAGTTGAAAATCGAAACAGGAAGGTATGGAAATAAAAATAACCGTGCAGAACAGACTATGCGAACTTGTGATTATTGCAAAAATAATCCAAAACCTATAGATGACGAAGTGCACTTCTTGTTTGACTGTGAAAATAACAATCAACAAAGAAAAACTTTCTTACAAAAGATAAATGTAAGTCATGCCTCACTATCAGAAATGAACGTAAGAAAGAAGATTAATTTGACCAATAATATATTGAATAATGAAATATTAAAAGGACGAGTGATATCTTTAGCGAAATTTGTATACGAATCTGTAGAATCAAGAAAAAATTCCTAGTGTATTTAGTTTAGATAAACTTATTAATTATTTTAACGCAATATTGCAATTTATACAACTCTATTTTGTAACTGTTTAATGTAGTATCACACAAATAGTAGTAATCATATGTTGTATGATATGCTAACGTTGTATGTATACTATTAGATCCTGTAAAGGGTGTTTAATTATGAAATGAAAAAAAAAAATGCATAGTAATGATAATGGAAACAATGCTGCTCTTGATAATTATAGTCTAGCAAGAAATGTAAGATATGGTGGTGTTGCTGATGTAAATGTGTTGAATGACTTAGATGGTGTATGTATAGCTTTCTTTATTCAGAAATCTTGGTCTTAAAATTATTTAGGCACTGGGCGATTAGAGTCCAAATTTTGGTAAAAGATTGCCAATATAGACAAAATACCATATTAAATTTTATGTAAAATCTAATTCATTAGCTAAGGAACTAAACAACATTAAAGTAGTTCAATCTGCACCATTTTTGGAAGAACTATAACTGCTTAGGCTGGGTGAAATTGATAGTATGGGCGATTAGAGACAAAATTTTGGTACAAGATTGCCAATATAGACATCTATCACTTAAAGAAAAGAAAAAGCAAATTTTAATTGAAAGTTTTCTCAACCCACATTAATATTTTTGAACAGCAGTCTCGCAATGATAACAGCTTGTTTACATGTATTGAACAAAGAAAGTTTAACAAATTATGTCTATTTGTCCTTAAGAATAGTGCCAGGCCAAGGAACTGTTACAAACCTGAATCTCACAACTCTTCACATATCCTTCTCACATAGCATGAAATGGAAGAAACATTTGCATATGGTAGATAAGTTTTCAAAACAATGCCAAGGCAGGCCTGGTAGAGATGTGAGCAACTTTTTTATGCATTAGTTTGCAAGTTTGGTGGAAAGAAGAAGACTCGGAGAGATTACTGGGTGAGTGAAATATGGATGTATTCCCCTAAAGAGTAAATTCTTAACAATGGAAGCGATTGATGCATTAAGAAAATAAATCAAAGTATTAATGAATTTCCATTCATTCCAGAGTCAGTCCGAGGTATTCTGCAACAGTGAAAAACAACATGAGTGGACAAAAAGAAGGACTGTTTTGCATTCTTGAGAGGAATCCATTGCTATAGAAGTTGCCTGTAGACCATTCGTACAGCAACTACAGGAGATAAGCAAATGTCCATCAAGACAATTTTTCGATGGTTTGTGGAAGGGTATTAAGTGTAGAGGAAAGAGCCAAATGAGCAACAAATTCCAAAAGCACAAAGTTTTTTTTTAATGCTACTGATCTTGGGTGGTGACATTGAAAGCAACCCTGCTCCTGCAACCTATGTAACATCAACCAAAGCCAGTTAAGTCAAACAACAGTCAGATGATAACATGTTGTTAGAAAATGAGGAGGAAATAACTGGAATGACTAAGCAAGGGAAAAGCAAGTCACTGCGGAAGGATTGGACATATTAAAAGAAACTGCCGAGAACTTCACAAGAAAACAGAAGATACAGCTTACAAGGGAAAGCGTCCAAAACAGAAGGCATATAACACATTCGAGAGACAAAGACGTGACTCAAGCAGCTCAGACAGTGACACTGTTGGACTGCTGGCAAATCAGGCATTTTCAGTAAGCACTACCAAAGATCAGAGGGACTGGATCATAGATTCTGGCGCAACATGTCACATGTGTAATGATCTGAATCTTTTTGCGGAGTATTCAGAATTAAGCCAGCCTCAAGAGATCACACTTGGAGATGGACATCCCGTGCAAGCTTTAGGCAAAGGCATAATATTTCTGGATATGAAGCTATCTGACAAGAAGGTGCAAAGATGCAAATTGAATGATGTATTGTATGTACCAGAACTCGCTTACAATCTGCTGAGTGTCTCAAAAGTTACTAAAGCTGGAAAAACGCTGAAGTTTGTGTCATCTGGTTGTGAAATTTTGGATGAAAAGCAGAACATCGTTGCTACCGCTACAAAGGTTGGAAGCCTATATTATCTAAGCTCTGTTGCTGCCAATGAACATGCTCATGCAGTCATGAAAATTCAAACGGTGAATCAAAGGAAACAATTTGGCATCGAAGATATGGACACCTTGGTTTGAAGAATTTGGATCAGCTAGCATCCAGTCAGTTGGTGGATGGTTTTGACTACCAGAAATCAAACGAGTCAAATTTTTGTGAGCCGTGCGCAGATGGGAAGCATCATCGAAGCAAGTTTCCTAGTATTGGTGGAAAAGAGCCAAAGAAGTACTCGGAATAGTTCATAGTGATGTTTGCGGTAAGCTGGAAGCAAAGTCACTCAGTGGTGCTCAATATTTTTTAACGTTCATTGATGACAAGTCAAGATATCTTTGGGTCTACATGCTCAAACAAAAGAGTGAAGTCTTTGAAAAATTCTTGCAGTGGAAAGCCATGGTTGAGAAATCAAGTGGAAAAAGAGTAAAGACTTTACGCTCAGATAATGGTGGAGAATACGTCTCAAAAGAGTTCGAAGACTATCTAAAAAATGAAGGAATCCGTCACGAACGCACCGTCCGTAAAACACCCGAACAGAATGGCGTCGCTGAAAGGATGAATAGAACACTCGTGGAGACTGTCCGCTCGATGTTGTCCGACTCTGGTCTTCCAAAGAAATTTTGGGCAGAAGGATTGTCAACTGCAGCGTATCTACGAAACCGAAGCCCAACGAAAGCTGTAGAGGGTATGACACCATATGAAGCATGGACTGGTGAGAAACCTAGTGTTGAGCATCTCAAGGTTTTTGGGTGTGAAGCATATGCCCACGTGCCAAAAGATGAGAGGAATAATCTTGATTCAAAAGCGATGAAATGTATATTTCTTGGATATGGCACAGAAACATAGGGTTATCGCTTATACGATGAGAAGAACTCGAAAGTATTTTTTAGCAGAGATGTATTATTCAAAGAATCAAAGTCAACAAAAGACAAGGAGAGCATTGATACAACAGCAAGCTTAGAAGGTCAATCAACTGTCGAATTAGAATGTCTCAAAGAAGAAGAAACCAATATGGACGACACAACTGAAGTAGAAGTGCGCAGATCAGCCAGAACAAGAAAACCACCGGACTACTATGGTGTAAGAGTCTACATTGCTGATACTGAGTCAGGTGAGCCTATGTCGGCAGCTGAAGCTCGATCAGGTCCTGAGAAAAAGAAATGGGAAAAGGCAATGGAAAGTGAAATGGAATCATTAAAGCAAAACGAAGTCTGGGATCTTGTAGAACTACCACATGAAAAAAATGCCGTTGGCAGTAAATGGGTGTTTAAACGAAAATTAGATGCTGATGGAAGAATCGAACGATATAAAGCACGACTCGTTGCACAAGGGTTTACCCAGAAGTATGGAGTTGATTATGATGAAACATTCAGTCCAGTCGTAAGATTCGAGTCGATTCGTACTATAATTGCTTTAGCTGCAAAACATTGATTAAAGCTCCAACAAATGGACATAACAACTGCTTTCTTAAATGGTCAGCTGAAAGAAGACATCTATATGAAACAACTGGAGGGATATGCTGTTAAAGGAAAAGAACATCTGGTCTGTAAGCTGAAACAAAGTTTGTAAGGACTGAAGCAATCACCTAGATGTTTGAATGAAGCACTAGACAAGCACCTCAAAGCAATGGGATTCAAACAAGCTACAAGTGATCCGTGCATCTATACAGCTTCAGGAGGAGAAGTCTTCATAATTGCTGTTTACGTCGATGACATTATCTTGGCGGGAAAGACTGATGAACGCATGAAAGAAGTTAAGAAATTAATTGCCGAGAAGTTCAATGTTAAAGACATGATAGCTGACGTATTGACTAAAGGTTTGAGGAGTCCTCAATTCATGAAACTACGCGAGATGATTGGAGTCAAAGAAAAGATTGAACAGTCCGGCAGCGAGTGAGGAGGAGTGTTGGAAATATGCACTCTTACCAGACTGTAGAACATTCTAGTTTATTCTTTTAGATTATTCTAGTAATTTCGTAGCATTAGTTTCGTTCTATTTTTACAAAATAATTACTTCCGCTTTCTCGAACTTTCTGGAACGATACTTTCTAGACGCTTCTAGAACATTGCAATAAATATATAAAAGAGCATTGCTGTATTAGGTTAGTTAGTTATTCTCATGGTTATTCTTATTATTACTTCTGAGTGATAAAGCTGCGTGAATACCTTCAACAATAATCAGTGGTCTGTGTAACATCTGGTTCTTGTAAAAGAGTGTTATTCACACCTGTTGGGAGAACCTCTTGTTCAGTCCAATCATCATTGTCCTCCAAGAATTTGGAAACATACTCTACATTTTCTGTACATTGTTCATTAGCAGATGGCTCTTCACATCCTTCACTGTTGCTTCCAGTTTTAAGACAAAATTCAGTCCATTCTGTAATCATAATCTCTGCTTCCATGTTTTGTATCCACTCATTATCTATATTGACACCTTCCTGCCTGAATAATATGCTATTCTTGGTAAGATATGCAGCGGCGACTAACACCCCATTTGGTCAGATACTTGATAGCTTTTAATGATAGCTTTCTTTTGAGTTTAACAGGTATTTTGTGATTCTGATAGTAGCCTTGGCAGCTTGTTTACACTGCAGTTTACATCTGCTGGTACACCTCCATGTATACACAATTGGCCACCTCTTGGTAACTCCCTTATTTGCTTAAATGGAATACGTGGTGATATAAGTCTTTCTCAGAAAATGGCTCTAAATTGGCTCTAGAGCAACAAGGCATCTTCCCATTTAGTAAAGATTTGTGACAAGTTATACATTAGTTATACAGATCCATTCAATGTTCAGCACACTTTTTACTCCATTCAGGCATGATTTAACAATACTCTGATCACATGACTCATAACTACTAACAATGCATCGCATAACTGAGTTCCTATACTATAGCTGGTCACAACAGACACAAATATATTCTGTCCCACAATATATGCTTTTGTAGAGCTCTGCTACAAGATTCTTCATCATACTTAAAGTCCTGGTATCTTGATTTTCATTGTCACACACTTTCCTCATTTCTGAGATAGCTTTTGATCTTTTTAATAACTGCTCTTTAGAAAAAATCTTCCGTTACTTCTTTCTTTTTCTCATAAAGTTTTCTTCTCTGCATGTTTTCCTTGCTCTTGTACATGGGATCTTTCCTTAATTTTTACATATTTTCAGCTATTTCGACCTTTTCTGCTGATGGCATATTTGCATAATTTTCTTTACTCTGCAAGTTTTCTTTTTGTTTATAACCTGGATCTCTTCTCATCCTACGCTTTTGCTCAGCTTTTTGACACCCTCTTGACTTTTTTAGCACATGGCTCATGTTCAGTTGACTTAAAACATCATTCATGCTACTTTTATCTGAGATAAACTCATTCTTCCTCTTTGGCATAAGCTCCCTGGTTTGTTCATATCTATCAGCTGTTCTTGTTGATACATAGTGAGTTTCATTCAGATGCCCTATGTGCAGTATTGAAGGTATTCCCACAGGGTTAAGCGGAGTCACAGCTGTGCATTCTTGAAAATTTTCAGCAGATTCTGTGATAAAAATTTCAGAATTTAATGCATCATCTACTGCCTGAATTATAATGTTATCAGCCCAAGTCCCTGAAATAGACATGTTATTGATATATGTGAAATAGGATTCATCTGCAACAAAGTTTTCAAAATTGGCACGATTGTCAATAAGGTAACTAATACCCTGTGCACGGATGTCCTCATGATACTCATCTGTGAATAAATTTGATGTGAAATTGCTCTGAAAAAGCAATTACCATCCCCTGCTACATCGACTGACTCTAAGCCTAGTAAAGATAACCTTTGTTGCAAACACTCAGCTGCATTGTGCAGAGGTGTAATACACATTGAGCCACTTTTATAGGCATTTCCAGATATGAGTCCATTTAAATCATCACCAGCAACATCTAACACAACATCATAATGTTCTTCATTCACATTATCAACATAAATTGACTCCTTAAAATCTTTATCAAATTGGTTAAACCTTTTTGCTGAAAACCTTGACCATTTCAATTCCACCCCAAACTTTGCATAAACATAAATATCAGTTTTGAATAAATGTGCTGCAGAAATGATTATGCGGCATATTTCTGAAGCTGATCTCCACATGTTATTTTTGATAATGGCCATCCAGAATTTTAATTCCATTACCAAATATGTCAGTGCGGCAGCGCACGGGAACAATTGCCGACCGTTAGGCCACAAGGTAAGCGCTGCTAAAAGTTGTAGCAAGTAGGTTGCAAACGAGTGGCTCTACTATCCGGTGGCTCCTACTATCAGTGACGTCATCAGTGACGTCATCAGATCGCGCTATAGCGCGACGGTTTTTATGGATGTTGGTTTCTCCAACCTCGTTTTCAAGAGTCCCAGATCCTAGCGCACGCAGCTCATACTACCAATAAAATCATTAGATCGCGCTATAGTGCGGCGAGTTTCTCCAACCTCAAGAGTTCCTTGCATGAAACCGCTAGCCTCGTTTCCGATTTAACAATCTAGAAGTTTCCAGAATGTTCCAGAACATCTCTAAGAATCCTCTTATCTGATTGGTTAGAACTTTCCAGTGTAACGTCATCAGGTCGCGCTGGCGTTTTAATCTAACGCGATGGTTTCTCCAGTCTCGTTTTCAAGAGTTCTTGCAGTATAACACAGAATAATAAAAGAGGTTCAATAGTTCAAGTCAATTTAAAATAATTCAATTCTATTTAACAATCCAATCCAATTTATAACTCAATTTACAACTCAATTTGCAATCCAATTCAATAATTCAACCAATTCAATTCAATAATAATTCAATCAATTCAATTCAATAATAATTCAATCAATTCAATTCAATAATAATTCAACAATTCAATCAATTCAATTCTATAATTTTTTGGTGCCTAAATGAAGACGGGGCTATAATTTTTCGAAGTCTGAATGAAGACGGGGCTATAATTTGTGGAGTCTAAATGAAGATGAAAATTCTAATAATTTGAATAATTTTAATAATTTAGTTGAAAATATCCGAGGGAATAAGAATGAACACCGATTAACACCAATGAAACATCAATGAACATCAAGAGAACACTAATGTTCATTAATAACTTTACTTATTCGAAACGTTCAAACTAAACAGGACCATAAATGTAAGCGAAAGATTGTGATTCTGTTAGGCGATGGAGAGAACAAGCTGGTAATTAGACGATGGTTATTTTTATTCACCATCTATCATATGAACCAAACGGAGCAGCATTTTAATACATCTATTCAGTTGAAATAATAAAGAAATCATGAAATGGAACAATGCGGGAAATAGTTTCATAACTTTTAATGATGGTGCTTTATACAAGGGGTGATATCGAAAGGCAAGTATGTCAGAAGTTAGAACTAGCCAGCCGAAACATGGAAGAATTTGAGTACCTAAAACAACAACACACAACCCCCTAGAAGAACTACAAGAACATTTAACAATATTAATTAATTAATTAGATTAAATTCATACCTCGTAAAGAGATATAATGTTCTCGAAGTTCCTCTAGAGGGTCGTGCGACCTCGCTCTCGGCGCCCCAAATTCCTCAATGTTTAGGCTGGCTAGTCCCATCTTCTGACACACCTCCCTTTCAATATCTCCACCTTTATAAAGCACCAACTGTACGTCGTTCCATTGCATGATTTCTTTTTATTATTTCAACTGAATCTTCGCATCGCCATGCTGATCCTCTTGGAGTATAAGATAGATGGTGAATATTATGCTGACAGTAATTAAAGCTTTGTCTCCATTTGACCTCTAGTTTGTGAAATTCTACGCAGGGGATGAACTCTCGGACGAAGCTCGTTGTTCCATCATCTAAAAGGATTGCCATCTTTCTTAGGCATTGATGGTCTTTCCTTATTTGAATATACTCAATATCCAGTAGGGCGATTCTTGGCATTCTAGAAAACAAGGTGAAATAAAAGATGTTAAAAAGTGTCTGAAGAAAGTGTTTAGTGGGTTGAGCGCTTATATAAAACTAAACAAAAACCAAAAATTACATACCTTATTTCTTCTATGAACAACTAAAAAATAAAGAATCAGAAATTTAGTTGAAAGAATTGAAACGAAGAAATGAAGTCAAGATTCTAGGCCCGGTCGGGTCTCGAAGCTTCATAAGTTTCACGGCTTTTAGAATAAGTTTTGGTCAGACAAATAAAAATGAAACATCCTTAAATAAGCAAGAAACATTTATTATAAGTTAAAATGATAAGAAAACCTACATTTCTATGAAAAAAGTAAGAGTTGAAACAAAGAATTGAAGTCAAGATTCTTAGGCCCGACCGGGTCTCGAAGCTTCATAAGTTTCACGGCTTTTAGAATAACTTTTGGTCAGACAAATAAAAATGAAGCATCCTTACAATAAACAAGAAACATTTTTTATAAGTTAAAATGATAAGAAAACTACATTTCTAACACTTTTCCAAGAAAAAGTAGAGAAAAGTTAAAGATACTCACCAAATTTCCGAGAAATTTTCCAAGAGTGTTTGTATTTGCTGACGTGACGCCAATTTTAATTTTTCCCGCGATAAAATCCTCGTCACGTGACGCCTCTATTTTGAATGACTTTCTGAAGAAGGCTAGATCTGATTGGTTGATTGGCTATGTTTCCAACTTACAACGATTTGATTGGTTAAAACTCTTGTTTCCAAGGTTTCTATGAAGAAGACTAGGTCTAGTTTACAACCAATTGATTGGTTGAAACTCTTGTTTCTAGAAAGTGCTGAAGAAGACTAGGTCTAGTTTACAGCGATTTGATTGGTTGAAAGTCTTGTTTCCAAGGCTTTTTTGAAGACTTTTAGAAACACACAAAACCGTTGACTTTGTTGTTTTTATTTTGCTTCAACCTACTGCGGCCTGTTGTGTTTAGTTTTAAGTCTCGAAGAAAAGATGATTGGAGCGAGGAGAGCAATTGTCAACATGCAGCAAATGATCAGACTGCAACCAGGAGAGTCAGTATTTCAGAACCACTGCTCGATTTGCCTAACATCAGAGTTGAATGATGCTTACTACTCGAGATGCCAGCGGTGTGAGCAGGTTTTTCATCTGGGATGTATAAACCAGTAAGTTGTTTCAAACATTCACTTAAACCTATAATAATTATTTCAAACATTTGTTTATACTAATTATTTCAAGCATTTATTTATTTCTTTTTCATTTCAGATGGCGAGTGCAAATAAATTCATGTCCTCTGTGCAGACTCACACCATACAATGCTGCTATACTAGAGGTAATTTGTAAAAGCATAATTTATACTCATTTAAATATACCTATAAGACTGGAACATCTTCTCATATTCTCTTTATTATTATTAGACTGCTGCTGCTCAAGAATCTTCAGAATCTTCAGAACCTTTAGAACCTGTGGTTGTACAACCTTCAGAATCTATGTTAGCACGACCTACAATGGTGCGTGATGTAATGATGCAAACAGCACTTCAAGAGATAACAGATAGAGCATTCAACACTCCCGATGATGATGTAGATATCGGAGATTATGGACTTGTCGCTGATGATAGTGAAGATAGTGGTTATGGTAGTGATGGTATTTCTGAAGAGAGCTACGAGGCGTTAAGTCAACAGCATTATAATACACCAGAAGAAGAAGAGGTCAATCCTTTTTTGCTGACAAGAATAAGAATGAGAATGAGAATGAGAATTGGCCCATCACGAGAACGCTAACTGTTTACATCATTTTTTAAAAAATCAGTTATAAAAGCTTAATGATTGGCTCTATTTATTCCATATTACGTCGTATTATGTTGAAATGTTAAATTCAATTAACGAGACAGAAAATGAAGTTGGTGATTTGCATAATGCCTCTATCTATTTGAAAACTATTAGAGAATATACCAATCGATTAACAATTAGTATAATAAAAGAAGCGCATTCCTTTATCAGATACGAAAACTATGGCGAATTTGCGCAAAACCCTCGAATAACATGTTTCAATGAAGAATACTTTGAGTATTGTAAACCTGAAGATATTGAGAAAGAACTTGCTAACCTCTTAGATGATAGAAATATTCAACCTCACGAGTTTCCGCGAAAGTTTTTACAAATACATCCTTTTCCAGATGGTAATGGTAGACTGGCAAAACTCTTGTATTGTTTCCTGTCTAATAAATGTGTAATATGGGAAGATCAAGAAAAGTATATTAAGGCTTTAAGAAAATCTGACAAAAGTTTACAAGAATATCTAAGTCATCTCAAATCTCTTATAAATACAATGCATGCACCTAGTAATTAAAGATGGGTAAGCGTAAGAGGCAGGATAGAAAGAAACAGCGTACAAAGCGACGACACATGAAAAGAATTAGAGGTAAAGGTCTTTTTAAAAACCTACAAAATTGGATTGTCAAAACAGCGATTGGTATTACACCATTACCAGGCTTACAGCGCGAATTGAAACCGAGAATTAGGAAAAAGGAGTGGAAAAAAGATAAACCCTTACAATTTATCCCTAGAGAAGTCTGGAGAGCTGCTGGTTTACCAAAGAAAACGCTAGATAAATTCGCATATGCTAAAAAATCCGATTTCAAATAATGGCATCACTAGCAGGAACTATTATTGCTTCAATGATTATTGATGATATGTTAAAAAATGATGGTGGACAGGAAGCAACCGAGTTCATGAGAGGTGGCTATAAAAGGAAGTTAACATTAGAAAATTCTAGAAAGATGGGGTCCGCATTAGCGCGAGCAGCAGTTAGACAAGCAATTAAGCAAGGAGGAAGAGCAGTGACTAGAAATATTAGTAAACAAGCCGTAAAGAAATTCGCGTTAAAAGGAGCAAAAGCAGCTGCAAAAGGCGGTGCCATAGCTGCAACTGGTTTAGGTGTTGAGACTGGTTTAAGAAAATTAGCTGGCGGCGGTGTGAGAAGAAAGCGTAGAAAGCGACTTGATGGTGGTAGGAAAACAATCAGAAAACGTAGACGAAAGAAGAGAAAAACTGCTTGAGTAAATTTTCACTACTAACATTTCAATCTAATATTAAATCATACCATAGTGTTATTAAAGATCTGTGCTTCAATAAGTTCATATCGCATCTTCCATACAATAGTATGCAAATTATCCATATCAACCATCAAGCTGCTGATTAAAGGAAGCGAAACAATACCAGAACACAATGTAGCTACCAAAAGTAAAAAAAAATCATGAAACTTATTAAGCCACCACAGCATTCTTTAAAACAATCTTTTATTCTTCTTTTTCCTCCTCCTTCAAGTTTAGACGATTCTATATCCATGACTGCAAAGTAAATACTTCAGGACAATGCGAGACACAAAATGCTGCATTAAATCTCCAACAAGCTGCCCTGGAAAAAGCTGATAACCCTCAGTTGGTTGCAAACCTGACGGGAGTTGAATGGAAAGTTATAGTTGCGAAAGAGTTCCATTACCATAAATCATGCTATCGCAGCTACACAAGGAAGAAGACATATGTTCCTGTAGGGAAACAAAACGAACTATCAGATTGTTTGCAAAATTTACGAGAGTATTTTGAGGATAACGTTTTTGCGCAAGGGAAGGTGATCAATATGACTGAAATCATGAATATTGTTCATAGCAGCGTAGAAGGTAACTCACTTGATCAAAGAACATTGAGGTTAAAAGAAAAAAGACATGTTTGGCGAACGCATAGATTTTTGGTGTCAACGTTCCGGCAGTTATTTTATCTACAGTACAGAAATTCCAGTCGGGCAAATTGTAGAGGCCGGTGCACGTAAAAACAAATCTGCAAATAAGTTACTGCAAGAAGATCAGTCACTGATTGATAAGGTAAAGGAAGTTGCCGCTTTATCGAGGAAAGAGATCCAGAAGACATCCGCGACATATAGTAGTTGGCCTCCAACGGAAGATGAACTAACCAACACGTCAACCGTTCTTCCTATGAAGCTGAGTATTTTCCTGAAAACGCTGCTTAGTTCAAAAGCAAAATTGTCTCAAAAGAAGAACAGCCAGGTTTTATCAATCGGTCAAGACATAATTTTCTGTGTCGGTAACGGGAGAAACAGAACATCGAAGCAAGTCCTTCTTTCGCTATGCACCAAAAGAAAAACTGGTTCTAAGCAGCTACTTCACTGGTTAAATAGGCTAGGGCATGGGATTTCTTACCATGAAACATGTCTTTTAGAGACAAGTTTAGCAATGCAGCAATCCAGAGAGCAGTTGATCAAAAGCTTTGTACCAAGCATTATCCAACCATCTCAGTTCGTCACGCTTGTTTGGGACAATAACGATATTAATCCCGAAACACTTACTGGAGTTAGCATGCACTGCACAAATGGAATTATAATTCAGCTAAAAACCGGAGATCATCAGGACTTTCAAAGCAGCTTCTCATCCTCTTCAGTAGTGAAGCATCTTTCAAAAAAGAGGTCATTCAAGGCAATACCTAATGAACTTGATCCGTATATTTCAAAAGAGAGGGAACATCCTGCGATAATCCATAATGTAATTTTGTCAGAGGAGACTGCAGACGACATTTCTTCAAGAGAATGCGATTTTTTGTGGAGTATGCTTAGACTTCGTTCTTCACGTAATGATATGCAACAGATCATTCCAAACTGGACTGGCTTTAACTACCTAGTGTCGGAAGAAACGGAATCTTTTCATGAGGTAAGCTAAAGTAAGAAACGTACCATATCAATTTTGCTTACAGCTGCAGCTCAAATGCAGCAGGTATACATATTTTAGAAACATTGTGATAATTGATCCCACTCTCTCTATCTGCAGGTTGCTTACCTTCCTGCAATCAATCATTCTCCCACCAAAATGGATACTGTGTTGGAGCTGCTGCAGCAGTCTAAACTGAAACCTGAGAAAATTGGCCTTAGAGAAACAGATGTTGTTTTAGATCTTCCTATCTATGCAAAAGCGGTTGAAATTCTGATGCACCCGCGTCATAAAGACTTGAAGAGTTTTGTAGTCCTGCGAATGGGTGCATTTCATACTTCGATGATTTTTCTGGCCATTATAGGGAAAAGATTTGCAGATGCAGGTCTCCGTGATATCATCGTGGAAGCAAATTTACTTGGTATGAATGTCGTAGTATATGTATTCTTTCATATTTCATGTTATTATTTTAGCAAGCCTTTGTTCCACCAACTTGCAGTCACTTGAAGTGGTACAATGAAAATTGTTAATTTTAAACAGTTTACATTTTTTCAGGTGAAGGCTCAGTTGAAAAGACTTTAAGTGGAAAACATTATAACAACGCGACAAGGGTATACAAATACATTTATGATGCAATGAGACGCTTGGAAATAGAGTCATTTGAGTCATGGTTGATCAAAAGGGGTGAGCGTGATGTTCTTGATGGCTTGTGGTCTTCATCTGAACTGGCCAATGTTCTAAAGCATACCAATCTCAAAAATTTCCAATTGCTGAAGTTGAGATACCACCGTGTGTTTGAACTCATGGAAGAATTGGAAAAATCGTTAATTGCAGTCGGGTCCAGTGGCCACATTCTGGTTTTCTTATTTGGAAATGATGAATACTCTATTTGCCTTTGTTCGTTCGGTGCGACAGGGAAATTGGACAGCTCATTTGCAGGCAACTCAGAGGATGCTACCTTGGATGTTTGCCTACGACAGGCCAAACTATTCCAGGTTTTTAACGTACTATTGGGCTGAAATGCAGCAGTTACCACAGAGACACCCAGCAGTGTATGATTCCTTCTGGTAAGTCCATTTCATGCTTACAAGTTTAACCAGACAGACCTGCTGCCTTGTGTTAGAAAGAATTGAAATTTCCATATTTCAGTTGTTTCAAAATACAGCCACTCAGGCGGCTGGCTTGGATGCGCCTCTGTGTACCCTTTTTTTCGATAAATGTCTATTAAGTCCCTACATTTCTACTTTTCTCATATTTCAGCGATGGAAATTTTGCTGCACGCCGTCAGGTAGGTAAATTCAATGCGATACCGTCAGATCAATGCATAGAACAAACGATTAATCGTCAACAGAAGTGTACAGGAGGCATAACAGGATACAGCACATCAACAGGAACAGTTCAGAGATAGGTTCTTACAAGTCACTGTGCTGCAAAATGTATCTCCTTGTTGGAAACATTTCTAGGAATACAAGAAGAACAGTCTGCGACGAAGGACGTTGGCAGAACGCGAATAAACTTTGATGAAGCATGCGTTTGTGGAGTGCAGGATTTATTAAATTTATGGGGCAACCCTTTCAATGAAAGCACCACTCTTGTTAATATAGCATCTGGAATTGAGGCACATCAAAAAGTTGAAGCAGACCTTCTTGAAGCACACAGTGTGGGCACGTTTCTACAACCCAATAAAGCGTTGTAACCTTAAAAAATTTGCCGACATGAAAGTAAAAAAGGTTTGCCGAGTTAAAGAAAAAACAGTGACGATAAGCGCTGAGAGAAGTATGTTCGCAAAACTCATTGTCATCAGCGAGAAAAGAGAAGCAGTTAGCATGAAAGAAGTTCTGCAGTATTCTCTTGGCCCAATACCATGGTCCATAGTGTTACCGGATGGTGGTTTGGTTAAAACCGTTAAATCCAAGCTTTTAAACACATTGGAGGCAGAAGTTACAAGCGCCGAATCGGTACCAGAAGGATGTGTATTCATATATGATGGTATGGTTCTATTGCAACAGCTACATGGTCTACAACTGGAAACATTTGGTGATCTATCCGAGCACATACTTAAGAGGATATTAAACAATAAAGCTGAAGTGATTTACTTTGTGACAGATCAGTATAAGGAAAACTTTGTGAAAGAATTAGAGAGAGAGAAACGAGCTTCTGGAGGGGTTATTCGTATGAAGATAGACAGGCGCGATCAAAAGCGCCCCAAACAGTTCAAGAAGTTTCTCAGCGATCCGGTAAAAAAATTTGAATTGTCAAATTTTTGATACAGGATTGTGGACACCCAACATTTTATGCTGCTAAATTAAGAAATCGCCAAATATATGCAACCGTTCAGGATAAATGCTACCGTATTCATACCGACACAAACACAGTGATTACGTCTGAAGTTGAAGAAATGTAATGCAGTCAGGAAGAGGCAGATACCAAAATGTTCTATTACTGCCAACACGCCAGCTTTACAGGGTTTTCCAGCGCCTGCATTGTTACAGTTGATAGTGACGTTGCAATATACGCAGTATATTTTTCGAACAAGATTGATATACATTTGTTTGTTCAAATTGGTACAAATAACAAAACCAGAGTTCTCGATATCAAGGCCATCAGTGCAACACATGGAGAAGCAATTGCAAATTGCCTTCCAGCTTTACATGCTTTTACGGGCTGTGACTACACAAGTGCCTTTCATGGCATTGGGAAAGCAAAGGCATTTAAGATCTTAGCCAAAAGTAAAAGATTTCAGGAAGTTTTTTCCCTGTTGGGAGAAACTTATGAATTCAACACGGATCTTTTCCAAGCAATCCAAGAATTTGTCTGCTGTCTCTACGGTCTGAAGAAATTAAAAGATGTCAACGAAGCAAGATATACAAAATTTTGCAATAGCAAGGGAAAAATCCCAGAACCACAGCAGCTACCGCCAACCTTTGATGAGCTCCATATGCATTGCAAACGTGTTTCGTACGCAACAGCCCTTGTAAAAAGCGCCCTAGACAGCAATCCAGTGATTCCTTCACCTGATGGATATGGCTGGAAAATACTGCCAAACAACCTTTAGAGGTGGCGTGGATGAGGCAAAAACCTGCGCCGGAATCTATTCTTGAACTTGTCTCATGTTCTTGCAAAAAATCAAAATGTGTGGATCTGAACTGTGTCTGCTTATCATATGGACTAGCATGTACTGATCTTTGTCAATGTTCAAAGTGCGAAAATGAAGAAGCAGAAGATGATAATCTTGAATATGATAAAGATGAAGAAGTTGAGGAAGATGATCTTCTACAGCGCGAATCCGACGAGACAATGATATCTGATCTCGGCAATGAATAAAGAACTGTGGAATATATAGGGATGTATGTTTGTTGTCCGTCACGGAATGACGAAGACCATCTTCTTCTCTTTGTCATTTCACCCGCTGTTGCCTTGTCGCTGTTGGTGCGTTCTCAGGTGGCTTATAAGTCCAATTCTGGCCTTGAACAGCCGTGGGCAGTGTGGACAGGGGATCGTCGCTTCCCTTGGCCCCGCGGCTGCAGCCTTTCTTGCCTGCCTGCGCGCTACCGCTGATGCAGAGCTGGTTTGCTCAGATGTCACGGCGCCTCGATGGATCACAGTGCGCCACGCTGGTCTGTTTTGTGCTGCTTGCTCCCATGAGCTAGTGTCGATGCTGAAGGCTTTGAGGGAAGCTTTGAGGGTGTCCTTGAAACGCTTTTTCGGCCCTCCTTGCGATCTTTTCCCCTGTTTGAGCTCGCCAAACAACAGCATTTTCGGAATGCGATTATCAGCCATTCGGGCAACATGGCCAGACCAGCGTAGTTGAGATTTCATGAGCGATGTGTGGATGCTTGGCAGACCAGCGCGATCCAAGACCTCTGTGTTGGGAATTTTGTCTTGCCACTTGATACCGAGTAGCTTTCTGAGGCAGCGTGTGTGGAATTGATTGAGCTTCTTGGCATGGCGCTGGTATACTGTCCATGTTTCGCAACCATATAGCAGCGTTGTCAACACGACAACACGATAGGCTTTCATTTTGGTAGCGATGGAGATTCCGTTTCTGTTCCAGACGTTCTTTTGGAGTCTACCAAACGCGCTGCTCGCCTTGGCTAATCTTACTGTAATTTCTTCGTCAATAGTGACGTTTCTGGAAAGTGTACTGCCAAGGTAGGTGAACTTGTCTACAGTGTTTAGCCGCTGCCCGTTGATGGTGATGTTCGGATCAACGTACGTCTTGCCTGGGGCTGGTTGGTGCAGTACTTCGGTTTTCTTGGTGCTGATGGTGAGGCCGAAGTTGTCGCAGGCTTGTGAGAACAGATCAACGTTGCGCTGCATGTCTTCCTCCGTGGAGGCATTGAGGGCGCAATCGTCTGCAAACAACAGGTCATTGATGGTGTAGTTGGAGACCTTTGTTTTGGCTTGGAGCCGCTTGAGGTTGAATACCGATCCATCCATTCGGTATTTGATGTTGATTCCCACAGGTGGCTCCAGCCCGCCGAATGCGTCTGTCAGCATAGCTGAAAACATGAGACTGAACAATGTGGGCGCGAGAACGCAGCCCTGCTTTACGCCGTCTGAGACTGGGAATGGAGCAGACAGTTCTCCGTTATCCTGAACTCGAGCAAGCATACCATCATGCAGTTGCCGTACAATTGCGATAAATTTACTTGGGCAGCCATATTTAGCCATGACTTCCACAGGCCATCACGACTGACAGTATCGAAGGCTTTGGTAAGGTCTACATAGGTGGAGTAGAGGTCGGCATTCTGTTCTTGGCACTTCTCTTGAAGTTGCCTTGCAGCAAATACCATGTCAATGGTGCCACGTTCCTTGCGGAAGCCGCATTGACTCTCCGGTAAGAGGCCTTGCTCCAGGTGCGCTATCAGTCGATTCAGCAGAAGTCTCGCCAGAATCTTGCTAGCTATGGATAGAAGTGAGATTCCGCGGTGATTGTCACATGCCTGGCGATTACCTTTGCGTTTGTAAAGATGGATGATGGAAGCATCTTTGAAGTCTTGTGGTACTACCTTGTGTTGCCAGATAATCAGAAACAGCTTATGGAGTTTTTCAGTTAGGTGTATGCCACCCTCCTTGTAGATCTCAACTGGGATGGCATCTAAGCCAGGCGCTTTTCCACTTGAAATCTGTTGGGTGGCCTTGGTTATTTGAGTATTGTAAACCTGAAGATATTGAGAAAGAACTTGCTAACCTCTTAGATGATAGAAATATTCAACCTCACGAGTTTCCGCGAAAGTTTTACAAATACATCCTTTTCCAGATGGTAATGGTAGACTGGCAAAACTCTTGTATTGTTTCCTGTCTAATAAATGTGTAATATGGGAAGATCAAGAAAAGTATATTAAGGCTTTAAGAAAATCTGACAAAAGTTTACAAGAATATCTAAGTCATCTCAAATCTCTTATAAATACAATGCATGCACCTAGTAATTAAAGATGGGTAAGCGTAAGAGGCAGGATAGAAAGAAACAGCGTACAAAGCGACGACACATGAAAAGAATTAGAGGTAAAGGTCTTTTTAAAAACCTACAAAATTGGATTGTCAAAACAGCGATTGGTATTACAGCATTACCAGGCTTACAGCGCGAATTGAAACCGAGAATTAGGAAAAAGGAGTGGAAAAAAGATAAACCCTTACAATTTATCCCTAGAGAAGTCTGGAGAGCTGCTGGTTTACCAAAGAAAACGCTAGATAAATTCGCATATGCTAAAAAATCCGATTTCAAATAATGGCATCACTAGCAGGAACTATTATTGCTTCAATGATTATTGATGATATGTTAAAAAATGATGGTGGACAGGAAGCAACCGAGTTCATGAGAGGTGGCTATAAAAGGAAGTCAACATTAGAAAATTCTAGAAAGATGGGGTCCGCATTAGCGCGAGCAGCAGTTAGACAAGCAATTAAGCAAGGAGGAAGAGCAGTGACTAGAAATATTAGTAAACAAGCCGTAAAGAAATTCGCGTTAAAAGGAGCAAAAGCAGCTGCAAAAGGCGGTGCCATAGCTGCAACTGGTTTAGGTGTTGAGACTGGTTTAAGAAAATTAGCTGGCGGCGGTGTGAGAAGAAAGCGTAGAAAGCGACTTGATGGTGGTAGGAAAACAATCAGAAAACGTAGACGAAAGAACAGAAAAACTGCTTGAGTAAATTTTCACTACTAACATTTCAATATAATATTAAATCATACCATAGTGTTATTTAAGATCTGTGCTTCAATAAGTTCATATCGCATCTTCCATACAATAGTATGCAAATTATCCATATCAACCATCAAGCTGCTGATTAAAGGAAGCGAAACAATACCAGAACACAATGTAGCTACCAAAAGTAAAAAAAAATCATGAAACTTATTAAGCAACCACAGCATTCTTTAAAACAATCTTTTATTCTTCTTTTTCCTCCTCCTTCAAGTTTAGACGATTCTATATCCATGACTGCAAAGTAAATACTTCAGGACAATGCGAGACACAAAATGCTGCATTAAATTTCCAACAAGCTGCCCTGGAAAAAGCTGATAACCCTCAGTTGGTTGCAAACCTGACGGGAGTTGACTGGAAAGTTATAGTTGCGAAAGAGTTCCATTACCATAAATCATGCTATCGCAGCTACACAAGGAAGAAGACATATGTTCCTGTAGGGAAACAAAACGAACTATCAGATTGTTTGCAAAATTTACGAGAGTATTTTGAGGATAACGTTTTTGCGCAAGGGAAGGTGATCAATATGACTGAAATCATGAATATTGTTGATAGCAGCGTAGAAGGTAACTCACTTGATCAAAGAACATTGAGGTTAAAAGAAAAAAGACATGTTTGGCGAACGCATAGATTTTTGGTGTCAACGTTCCGGCAGTTATTCTATCTACAGTACAGAAATTCCAGTCGGGCAAATTGTAGAGGCCGGTGCACGTAAAAACAAATCTGCAAATAAGTTACTGCAAGAAGATCAGTCACTGATTGATAAGGTAAAGGAAGTTGCCGCTTTATTGAGGAAAGATATCCAGGAGACACCCGCGACATATAGTAGTTGGCCTCCAACGGAAGATGAACTAACCAACACGTCAACCGTTCTTCCTATGAAGCTGGGTATTTTCCTGAAAACGCTGCTTAGTTCAAAAGCAAAATTGTCTCAAAAGAAGAACAGCCAGGTTTTATCAATCGGTCAAGACATAATTTTCTGTGTCGGTAACGGGAGAAACAGAACATCGAAGCAAGTCCTTCTTTCGCTATGCACCAAAAGAAAAACTGGTTCTAAGCAGCTACTTCACTGGTTAAATAGGCTAGGGCATGGGATTTCTTACCATGAAACATGTCTTTTAGAGACAAGTTTAGCAATGCAGCAATCCAGAGAGCAGTTGATCAAAAGCTTTGTACCAAGCATTATCCAACCATCTCAGTTCGTCACGTTTGTTTGGGACAATAACGATATTAATCCCGAAACACTTACTGGAGTTAGCATGCACTGCACAAATGGAATTATAATTCAGCTAAAAACCGGAGATCATCAGGACTTTCAAAGCAGCTTCTCATCCTCTTCAGTAGTGAAGCATCTTTCAAAAAAGAGGTCATTCAAGGCAATACCTAATGAACTTGATCCGTATATTTCAAAAGAGAGGGAACATCCTGCGATAATCCATAATGTAATTTTGTCAGAGGAGACTGCAGACGACATTTCTTCAAGAGAATGCGATTTTTTGTGGAGTATGCTTAGACTTCGTTCTTCACGTAATGATATGCAACAGATCATTCCAAACTGGACTGGCTTTAACTACCTAGTGTCGGAAGAAACGGAATCTTTTCATGAGGTAAGCTAAAGTAAGAAACGTACCATATCAATTTTGCTTACAGCTGCAGCTGAAATGCAGCAGGTATACATATTTTAGAAACATTGTGATAATTGATCCCACTCTCTCTATCTGCAGGTTGCTTACCTTCCTGCAATCAATCAGTCTCCCACCAAAATGGATACTGTGTTGGAGCTGCTGCAGCAGTCTAAACTGAAACCTGAGAAAATTGGCCTTAGAGAAACAGATGTTGTTTTAGATCTTCCTATCTATGCAAAAGCGGTTGAAATTCTGATGAACCCGCGTCATAAAGACTTGAAGAGTTTTGTAGTCCTGCGAATGGGTGCATTTCATACTTCGATGATTTTTCTGGCCATTATAGGGAAAAGATTTGCAGATGCAGGTCTCCGTGATATCATCGTGGAAGCAAATTTACTTGGTATGAATGTCGTAGTATATGTATTCTTTCATATTTCATGTTATTATTTTAGCAAGCCTTTGTTCCACCAACTTGCAGTCACTTGAAGTGGTACAATGAAAATTGTTAATTTTAAACAGTTTACATTTTTTCAGGTGAAGGCTCAGTTGAAAAGACTTTAAGTGGAAAACATTATAACAACGCGACAAGGGTATACAAATACATTTATGATGCAATGAGACGCTTGGAAATAGAGTCATTTGAGTCATGGTTGATCAAAAGGGATGAGCGTGATGTTCTTGATGACTTGTGGTCTTCATCTGAACTGGCCAATGTTCTAAAGCATACCAATCTCAAAAATTTCCAATTGCTGAAGTTGAGATACCACCGTGTGTTTGAACTCATGGAAGAATTGGAGAAATCGTTAAAGGATAAATTGCAGTCGGGTCCAGTGGCCACATTCTGGTTTTCTTATTTGGAAATGATGAATACTCTATTTGCCTTTGTTCGTTCGGTGCGACAGGGAAATTGGACAGCTCATTTGCAGGCAACTCAGAGGATGCTACCTTGGATGTTTGCCTACGACAGGCCAAACTATTCAAGGTTTTTAACGTACTATTGGGCTGAAATGCAGCAGTTACCACAGAGACACCCAGCAGTGTATGATTCCTTCTGGTAAGTCCATTTCATGCTTACAAGTTTAACCAGACAGACCTGCTGCCTTGTGTTAGAAAGAATTGAAATTTCCATATTTCAGTTGTTTCAAAATACAGCCACTCAGGCGGCTGGCTTGGATGCGCCTCTGTGTATCCTTTTTTTCGATAAATGTCTCTTAAGTCCCTACATTTCTACTTTTCTCATATTTCAGCGATGGAAATTTTGCTGCACGCCGTCAGGTAGGTAAATTCAATGCGATACCGTCAGATCAATGCATAGAACAAACGATTAATCGTCAACAGAAGTGTACAGGAGGCATAACAGGATACAGCACATTAACAGGAACAGTTCAGAGATAGGTTCTTACAAGTCACTGTGCTGCAAAATGTATCTCCTTGTTGGAAACATTTCTAGGAATACAAGAAGAACAGTCTGCGACGAAGGACGTTGGCAGAACGCGAATAAACTTTGATGAAGCATGCGTTTGTGGAGTGCAGGATTTATTAAATTTATGGGGCAACCCTTTCAATGAAAGCACCACTCTTGTTAATATAGCATCTGGAATTGAGGCACATCAAAAAGTTGAAGCAGACCTTCTTGAAGCACACAGTGTGGGCACGTTTCTACAACCCAATAAAGCGTTGTAACCTTAAAACATTTGCCGACATGAAAGTAAAAAAGGTTTGACGAGTTAAAGAAAAAACAGTGACGATAAGCGCTGAGAGAAGTATGTTCGCAAAACTCATTGTCATCAGCGAGAAAAGAGAAGCAGTTAGCATGAAAGAAGTTCTGCAGTATTCTCTTGGCCCAATACCATGGTCCATAGCGTTACCGGATGGTGGTTTGGTTAAAACCGTTAAATCCAAGCTTTTAAACACATTGGAGGCAGAAGTTACAAGCGCCGAATCGGTACCAGAAGGATGTGTATTCATATATGATGGTATGGTTCTATTGCAACAGCTACATGGTCTACAACTGGAAACATTTGGTGATCTATCCGAGCACATACTTAAGAGGATATTAAACAATAAAGCTGAAGTGATTTACTTTGTGACAGATCAGTATAAGGAAAACTTAGTGAAAGAATTAGAGAGAGAGAAACGAGCTTCTGGAGGGGTTATTCGTATGAAGATAGACAGGCGCGATCAAAAGCGCCCCAAACAGTTCAAGAAGTTTCTCAGCGATCCGAAAAACAAAACTGAACTTGTCAAATTTTTGATACAGGATTGTGGACACCCAACATTTTATGCTGCTAAATTAAGAAATCGCCAAATATATGCAACCGTTCAGGATAAATGCTACCGTATTCATACCGACACAAACACAGTGATTACGTCTGAAGTTGAAGAAATGCAATGCAGTCAGGAAGAGGCAGATACCAAAATGTTCTATTACTGCCAACACGCCAGCTTTACAGGGTTTTCCAGCGCCTGCATTGTTACAGTTGATAGTGACGTTGCAATATACGCAGTATATTTTTCGAACAAGATTGATATACATTTGTTTGTTCAAATTGGTACAAATAACAAAACCAGAGTTCTCGATATCAAGGCCATCAGTGCAACACATGGAGAAGCAATTGCAAATTGCCTTCCAGCTTTACATGCTTTTACGGGCTGTGACTACACAAGTGCCTTTCATGGCATTGGGAAAGCAAAGGCATTTAAGATCTCAGCCAAAAGTAAAAGATTTCAGGAAGTTTTTTCCCTGTTGGGAGAAACTTATGAATTCAACACGGATCTTTTCCAAGCAATCCAAGAATTTGTCTGCTGTCTCTACGGTCTGAAGAAATTAAAAGATGTCAACGAAGCAAGATATACAAAATTTTGCAATAGCAAGGGAAAAATCCCAGAACCACAGCAGCTACCGCCAACCTTTGATGAGCTCCATATGCATTGCAAACGTGTTTCGTACGCAACAGCCCTTGTAAAAAGCGCCCTAGACAGCAATCCAGTGATTCCTTCACCTGATGGATATGGCTGGAAAATACTGCCAAACAACCTTTAGAGGTGGCGTGGATGACGCAAAAACCTGCGCCGGAATCTATTCTTGAACTTGTCTCATGTTCTTGCAAAAAATCAAAATGTGTGGATCTGAACTGTGTCTGCTTATCATATGGACTAGCATGTACTGATCTTTGTCAATGTTTAAAGTGCGAAAATGAAGAAGCAGAAGATGATAATCTTGAATATGATGAAGATGAAGAAGTTGAGGAAGATGATCTTCTACAGCGCGAATCCGACGAGACAATGATATCTGATCTCGGCAATGAATAAAGAACTGTGGAATATATAGGGATGTATAGACTGTTTATATTATACCTGATTTTGTCTTAGTTTTAGAAGTTTTTCTTTATCGCTTATTCTCGCTTTTCTGTTATTGTGTTATGTATATATTTTAAGAGGAAGAATATATATCCCCTGAAATCCATCGTTACCAGGAGGCTCCGTCGGCAAGGAGGGCTACAAACGGGGACAATGGGAGCAAATTTAGTCAATATGTGGAGTCTTTGTAAATATGAAGCTGATCGTGGAGAAAAACCATTAACAGTCTATTGTTATTTAAAATGTCAATATTATTATATTGTTTTTTATTTAGAATTTTAACTTCCCATATTACTTATTGACGTACTCCAGTTTAATTGAACCGAGGGTGCCACTAAATGATGAAAGGAATTTATCAGGGAAAAAATGAAAATAAATGACAAAATTTGCCTACAATTAGTTAATTCTATACGTTGATAATTTACTGTTCTGTAGTACGTATCTACTGTAATTTGTAATTTTGTTCTCGTTGATCTTGAAAATTGATTCAAAAATGATACATCCTCAAATTTTTCGCCTCGATTCAGGTCGAGCCTCGCTTTGACGAGAAAATACAATGCAAAAACATGGCGCTTTTCAGGAGAAATAGCTCGAAACTGCCGATGAAAAAATCTGTTCGGAGCCAGTCCACAAGTGATTTCCAAATGTCCAACAGGTAAACATATATGTATTACATATTAATAAACACATCTACGTTAAAATTATAAGGCCCGCAAAAATTGCAAGTGCTACCTGTACTCAGCTCCCTGACTACTATGTCTTGCTTATTTAAGGATGTTTCATTTATATTTGTTTTAACCATAACTTATTCTAAAAGCCGTGAAACTTACGAAGTTTCAAGATTCGTTTGGGCTTAGAATCTCTTACTTCAATTCTTCGTTTCAATTCTTTCAACTAAATTTCTAATTCTTTATTTTTTACTAAAGCATTGTATAGTTTTATGTGAATATAATCAAGACCACATAAACACTCGAACCACTCAGGCCGCTCAGACCCCAAAGAATTTTTCAATTTCATAAAACTAATAAGATTAATTCATCATTTTTATCGTCTAATTAACACCGCCCCTCTCAGACTCGAAAGGCTAGAATGCTCTGGCAAATGTTATGAGAGACAGTGTTGAGCCCCCATGCAGCGTAGGCCATTCGTTGCAACAGTTGTTTGGTGAGCTTCAGAACAGTTGGCTGAAGCCTTTTTCATGTATGAGAAATTCTTGGACCTGGGAGATCCTTGATAAATAGAGAATGCTGCTCATCAAGGCCCTGTTAAGTTTTAATATTCGATCTTTTTGATGAACCAGGATAGTAAACACGCTTTGAACCACACTATCAATTTCAAAAACAATTTTTACTATCTTTTATTCTACCTTATTATTCTAGAATGTCGAGAAAAGCTCTCATGGATGTGGAATACATTCAAACAACTACAACGAAACAATGTATAAGAAAGCTAGCAATCCTGTTAGATGATGGTGTAACATCTTTTGTGCGGGAGTATATCCCATGTACTCCGTTTGAGGATATTGAAGACAAGTGGCGCCGTACTTATAAATGGTGTTTTCATAACATTCATGGATTAAGATATGAGCCAACTGGAGCAGCATTTAAATGCCGAGATTCAATACAAATAATTAAGGATATCTTGGAGTGGAATAATATCGGACTAGTATACTACAAAGGTGGCGATATAGAAAGAGAAATTTGTCGGAACATTGGGATGCCATGCTGTAACATAGAAGAATTTGGGGCGCCGAAGGCAACGATGCACAACCCTCTGGATGAATTACAAGAACATTATGACTTTTTAAAAGGTAATAATTTAATTTAACTATTATTGTTTTATTATCTTGTTATAATGTTCTTGTAATTCATTTATTTAAGTTGTGTAATGTTGCTTTTAACGTCAAAAATTCTTCTTTATTCAACATGCCAATCTGCTGACAGATTCTCCTCCTATGTCGCCTCCTTTAAAAAACACTAGCCTGATATTGTTCCACTTCAAGATGCCTTTATAACTATTATGGAATCCCAGTATGATAACACCGCTTCAGTTGGTAGAAAACCCAACCTGTGAATGTTATATCTATAGGAGTTGATAGACACTCAAAGCAAAATGACTATAGTCTAATCGCCAAATTTTGAATATAAAATATCCCTATATGCACATATTTAATTATCTATTATCAGTTATATTCATAACATTTTTAGACATTATTCTTCTTCATTAGGTCATTGTTAAATTGCTGGGATTAGTCTTATGAATTCCGTATAAGGGGTATATTCTTGCTCGAATGATGTTGTATCTACAATTCAATTACCAGCTTGTTTCCCCATCACATAGAAGTATTGCTAGCTTCTTTTGAAATAATTCAATTCAACTCAATTTTATTTAATAATTCAATTTAAAATTTAATAATTCAATTTACAATTTAATAATTCAATTGCAAACTTATTGTTTTCATTTTTGAATCTCTGTTATTATTTAACATCTGTGTGGGTAGACAAAAAATTCAACCGCTCAGGAGGACCTCATTAATTATTCATATTTTTCGTCTGAATAGCAAAGGAACAACAAGCGAGTATTTTCGGAAGACCGGTCGGGGCAAAAAACGACGATATCTCGCACAATGTTCACTTCAATAACAAGAAATTGAAGTGAACAAATAGCAAGGTTGATGAATGGAACAAGCATTTTCAAAGCAAACATCGTCAGAGTTGGCTTTGTCGTCATCAAAGCTATTAGCTGTGCAGCATTTACGTCACAAGAAGTCAGTCAAGGAAATGAAAATGGAATAAATAAAAAAAATTTTATTTAACTTCGGCTAAAGCCTGCAAAAAAGAATGCAAACCTGATAAGAAAAAGATAAAAAACATTTATTTTTACTTCAAAATAAGCTCTTTGCCACGGTTTAGTCTTCAATTGTATATTCTCATGAAAAATATGGATATATTTCTCTTTCTGTTTTGTTCTACAGCGTTGCAAAGCTTTAAATTATGGTTGCACCTTGTTGCATCTTTCATATCTCCTATCTAGATTCATTAAACCGAGTATATTTTCATTAATATTTCCAACGTATACAGTATGGCCATAAAGAAAATACCCTAAACGCATGTCGCAGAATATTACAACTTTTGGCGTGAAAAATACTAAAAAAATGGCTTTTAGTTTTTGGTCAAGTGGCAAAACTGAATAGAGATAGAAACATGATCCTTCGAGTTATCAAAGTACACTTCTTTTAACAAGCAATTTGACTTATGGTCTAGCTCTCAAAGCTGCTTTGCGTAACTGGTATTTCGGCCCTTACAGAATGACTGGTACCCCCTCAAAACTCTTTTAAGTGTGATACAACAAAAGTAAAGCGGAAAAAAGAGAATAATAAAAAAAGTCTGCGTCTGCGTCTGGTATGCTGACGCAATGAACTAATGACGTAAAAAGAACGCAGAAATAAGGAAAAACTAACAATCATACATATAGAAACAATTTTCACATGGAACTTCCTCAAAATGAAAGATAATAAGAGTTTCAGACCAAGGCCTAAATAAAGGATTCATTATCTGCAGAAAGATTGCGTCAAATGCGCTCATTTCCTTGTTCTTTCGGCTAACCACAGCTATTTTCCTTTCTTGCTTGCACCATATAAAGCTATCTGGGCATTTCACTTGATCAGCTGTGTGCTTCCTTATAAGTGCAAGATTCTAAGCGTTATCAACGAAGCGAGATTCGAAGCAGTCAGTGTGATGGGAGACAACGCACAATCAGAATCATCTAGTTGGTCAAACTTCGATCTACAATGGTGTCGTTCCAAATCTGAAGACCGTGGACGAAATGATACGGGAGTATTCCTTGGCAACAGCGACAACGTTTGTTGTATGGAAAACTGAGAAAAAGGCTTTGGGAGTTCTGGTAAGTACAAGTACATAGAAGTTTCCTATGTTTTCCTGGAATAAATGGGTTAAATGTACTGAGCCGGTGGGCCGGTACAAAAGTATACATAACGACAGAGATAACCACGCGACGCGAAGTTTTTCTTCAGATATTTCAAGAGAGGACAAGTTCAAGGTGCTATGGGAAGGCAATATACCGTATATATTATTGAATGTAAAAGTCTATTTGTGTCAGCATGGGAAAGTTCAGCATAAACACAAGAAAGAGGAACCAGAGGTAAGAGTGGTGCTTTATTCAATATTTTATTAGATCTGGATATTTCTAATCTGTTTCTTGATTTTCAACTTGAATCTCATACAGTCGTTTATTGCTCAAAATGAATTGTTCCATTTAGACAGAAATAGTTAGAAAGTTCCTAAATTTTAAAATAATTAAATTGATTGGTTGTTTGGAGACAGCAAATGTTCGAGTTATCAAGGGTTAAAGTTTTCCGTAGTATTTCTATGTGAACAAACATATTATTACGTAATTAAATAACAAATTTCTACGTCAAAAAAGTACGATTTGCCTCATTTCTGTAACCTGAAAACATTGAAAAAACATGAGACTTACCCCTCACATCATTATTCTTTCAGAATGAGCATGGTGCCAAAAAAAGGTACAAAAAAGTTCAAACAACGAACAAACTGGATTGCGAAGCACGAATCAAATTGCAAGAAGTAGCAATGTTTTACAAGTTCAAGGTTTGTTCTATTACTAAACTAACTTTAAAGACGGAGACAATGATTATTACGCTAAATATATGATGTCACGATAACTCAAATGCTAATAGTCTTAGACGTCTTATTCAAATCTGTAACGGTGCCGTTACGAGGGGGGGCAACCTAGGGTGTCGCTTGGGCCTGAAATCCTTATCCTGTTTGAGGCACCGACTATACGTAGTTTATCCCCATATAAGGCTAAGGGGCTGTAGACAATAGGTTAAGCATGTGCTCCTAGGGCCCCTTGGAGGCTACTTATTTGTGGCTGATGAACTAACCCCAAACTTCCTGAAATTCTATCCTGAGTTGGGGGGATTTATTCATGATAAGAATCTATTTGAGGGGCCGGACACAACAGGTTATTCGCTTTTTATTGTATGCGTAGCAAATTAACTATCACCAAATATGATTGATAACGATTGAGTGTGCTAAATCACGTGGCATAAGTGCCAAATGAGCTAAAACGTACAGTGCGTGCCAAAATGCCAAGTTGCCGTAATGTCATAAGCGCAAACATACCAAAGTGCGTAAAGTGCAGTGTGTACCAGCCAAAGCTTAGTACACACAGATGTGCTCAATGTGCCTTTTTGTACATGCAAAAGTATCTATGTTCAGTGGGTGCCAACGTGCCAGAGAAGCAAATGAATGCTTGTAGCACAAAGTTGTAAACAAATAGTTTTCCTGCTATATTCGTGCTTTGTGCACATAATATTTTATTTGATGCTCTAGATAAGGTACCTGTTACTTGTCAATTTGGCTTTTCTACCCCCCCCCCCCATAAAATTCTTAAAGTTATTTTTTACAAGATGAGGACGCTGGGTGGCAAAACTGCCCTCTGGGTTTCACTTCATTGATAAATAGCAAAATACAGTTTGTGGGAATTAACAAAGTTTTTCGCGTTTGCACGTTAGGAAGAACTGGCACTCTGGCGCGTCTGCGCATTTGTAAGTACTAAAGCAGATACTAAAATTTCAATATTTATTAACAGCTCGAAAATAATACTGAAAAACGAAGAAAGATCACATCAAAAAAGATACGCGAGAAGATACAAGAAGGAGACCAAGAATTCGAACATGAATTTCTCATTGAACTGGCGAAGCCTTCTTCACACAATCACATCATTGGAGAGGTAGCTACTAATTACTCTTTCTGAAGTTAATTTTCCTCGCATAGATTATGATGCCTTTATGATATCGTTATTACAGGTGTGATGTCAGTTTCTAAATTTTATTTCAGAAAGCTGGGGCATTTCAACCTATTGACAAGTTGCTGTCAGAGGAAATAGGGAAGCTGGTAAATCAAGGTGTGCACAGTACCCATGAAGCCAAACGACACTTGAGAAGATTCGTTGCAGAATGATTCGCAGATCAGGCGGCGAACAGAGATAACAAACATTTGTATCATACCATTGATCAGATTCGCAGTCACATTAACATTGCTCAACAACGCGCCATGCTGTCCTCAAATGATCAAGAAAATCTTTCAAAAAAGGCATGTGCAATGCTTTTCGAACGTTTACCTCACTTGAAAATGCTAAAAGTCTAAAGGTAGTCACATCCATAGAGTTTAGTTTTGCGTCCGGATAAAAGAGCAAACAGAACGTCAAGTCACTGATCAAAATAACTGCCGTTAGCTTCTAGCGAAATGACTTTTCTACGAAACATTCTGTTAATCTGAGAATCTGAGCAAACTCTTGACATAATTTTACACTGCGTAGATTATAAATGTTTCAAATCATTTCGTTTTAGGTTGAGTTATGGAAGCAATCTCATCCTGAAAAACAATTTCTTTTGCCGAATCGGTACAGCAGACGATGATTGTTCAGAAATGCAGAATTTTATGTTCATTTGCCAAACAAGCTCACCAGAAAAGCTCCTTTTAAGGTATGGACCCGTTGGGTGAGCAAGAGCGAAAATCGAGTAGTCAGTGTCAAAGAAGAGGTTCTCGCTCGACTGAGCCGAATCAAAAAAGCGAACAGTGAGGAAGATTTCGAAGAAGCAGTCATGATGTTGAAAGGCTCAAGTGTATGGAAGAACAACAAGAAATCTTCAGCTATTGATGAATACCGTTTGGCTACCGGAATACAAGGTGAATAGTTGTTGAGTAATACAAAATTTCCAAATTGTGATAAACAGCAGAAAAATCCAGATCTTTACATCAAAGGAGTGCCAGACGGACAAAGCTTTTTAGTATGCTCTGAAATTTTCCCGCTCTTTATCACACTTTTGAATAATATGTTATTTGTTGTTGTACCTAGCCTTTAAACGTATTTGCTCGCCTCTCTAAGCATTTTGCACAGAAAATGTGCTATAAGAGGAGAGAACAATTCTTAAGTAAAAATATTCACATTGGCTGAGGTTTTGTTATACGTCTTCATTCCCTACTGTACAAATGATATTGACCTGCAGCGGTCTTACCATTTTTTCTTTTTAGAGATGGGTAT